>JAWWEW010000112.1:89383813-89396915 GCA_035583185.1 Anabacerthia variegaticeps
AAACAGGCCTGTAAGCACAAACAGGTGTGCATGTTTTTGGTGGACCAATCCCCCATGCACCCAGCATGCTGAATAAATGTATTTTCTCTACAACTACGTAGTTGTGGGGTTTTTCTGCACGTCGTTCTGCTGTTCCAAAGTAGCCTCTACTCAGAATTTGTAGATGTATATGTGTATCCCTTCAGACTGAAGAGGAACTTAATCAGTAAATGAGGCTGTTTGCCTGGAAACCTCCTAAGTCCCAAGTGGCAATTAAGTTCACTTCCTCTCCTCGCACAGCCTGGCTGTAATGTGGGGCACTTCCCTGCCAAGTCTGAAAGCTTTCTGCCAGTGTTAGTGCTCTCATCCATAAATGCCCAGAAGTTACATTAAAGATGATAACCACTGCTGTCAGACCCAGAATTCTATCCCGTGGGGGTACATGTATTTAACATTAGTTCCTTGGGTGCTTAGCAGGGAGCAGTGGGGGCAGATACTCAGTGGACCAGATTCTGTTTTGTTCTAGGCAGCATATGAATCACTCACCTGTGTGGACTGCCCACCTTTGCAAGTATTACATTTCATATGCTGCTTTCTGCCGACTAGAGAAGAGACTCAGGATGCCTGTTCTAGGACAATTGCAGACCTACTTACCCAAAGCTTGGACAAAGGAAGGCAACCTGCCTTGAAATAAGTAGACCCTCTTCCATGGGTCCCACATCTTGTGCTGTAGTTATGATGATGAACAAAAAGAACATACCTTTCTTTGCTTATTTAGCCTTCAGCAAATGTAAAGAGTTAATCCACACACATACTTCAGTCTCAGTAGATGGTGCTTTAATGTCTTCAGAGTGTAAAGACTACAGTTTTCTCCAGGGTGGGCAGCTTTTGATAGAGACATGTGGGCATTGCTTTGTGATAGTTTTGCATTCGTAATAGTGGAGTAATTAGAAAAGCTGCTAATACTTGCAGAGCCAACAGCAGAGCACTATTCTGTGTTTGGCAATAGTGTTATTGGAGCCTGAAACACTAAAACAGGCTACCTCACAATTTTATCTAACGCAGCCAAAGAATGCTGCATAGTTATTGCTATACTTCTTCACTCATTAAGGGCAAAATAATAACAATAATAGCTTCAGAAAGTATATGAAAAGTAAATGACTATTTTCAAATTTTTGTGAGGAAAAAAAAGTCTACCTTTCACAACTGTATTGCTGTTAGTCTTTTATACTGAAATCCACTTGCCTTTATTAATATTCCATGACCACTTTAAATTGCATTTATTATTCTGCACAGTGAGAAATACTTCTGGTTCTCGATTGCCTTTCTTCCTCTGTTGTGTACTCTGCCACTCAGCAAGGAATAGTACTGGATTCACTGTGTTTTAATAATTTTTCTCAGGGAAGTATTTTTGTATGTTGTAAATATATGCTTGTGATTTTTAAGGAAATACTAAGAAGCTTCCAGGGTATTTATACCATTATGAAGTAAGCACTGGAGGTAATTCAGTGTGAGGACTGCCTGTGGGCAGAGCTTCTGGAGGAGAATCTGTCGTGGTGTCTCAGGAGTCAGGAATGTCAGAGGGTCAGTTCCCCGGTGCAGTGTGTTGCTTCAGAAAGTTTGGGAGGCACTATTACTTCAGCCTATTAAACTGTAGAAGTTACTTTGTCTCTCTAAATGGGCATACAAATGTATTTTATTGTTCAGTTTGATTTTACTGAATTCTTAGATGTTCCAAATTTCTACTAAGTTCTGTGTCCTTTGCCTGTGGAACAACTAGCTGACTTTTATCTTCATACACATTATTGTTTCAGGTTGATATTTCTCAAGTGCATATTATGAATGTGTTGATTTATCAAACATATGTAAACCAATGTTAATTTCCTTCCAGTCCAGTGATGGTACATACAATGTGTTATATTACAGCAAGCCAAACGCATATTTTGGCTAAATAAAAATGTCTCAGCAGCATAAAATACTAAAAATATGCTGAATTACAGAAAAATAAGGCTCTTTGAAAAGTCACATCTTCTGTATTGCCACACCCGTAACTGAATCAGGTATTTTGTGATAAGCTTCATCTGTCCAGATGAATGTTGAAAATGCCAGGTGATGGAAACTAAACAAGCTGTTTCCCTGGATACTCCACACCACTGCTGTTTTGGGGAAATATTTAGTCTCCAGTGGTAGCATTTTTGCAAATACCTTTCTGTAGCTTAAGCTTCTGGTATTTCTTCATTCAGTTATTCCTTCTTAGCTCTGCACCTTAGATTCCTTATGTTCAACCCCCTCAGTGCAGGCAGGAGAGCAGGTCGGTAAATGAATTCTGCAAACCGTGGGTGTGTACTGGTCAGCTTAAGGGGCAGTTTTTCCAGCTTTATGTAGAATAATGGGTATGTGCACTGTGTATGTATCATACTCTTTGACTGTGAACTCATCAAAAAGATGGTTGGATCTGTGTATTTTCATTTGAATATCTGCTGATGAAAATTTTCTATTAGAAACATCACTCAAAAATTATGTGGATTAGGGACACTCTTGGGAGCATTTTATGTCCATAAGATAAATTGGTACTTTGTGATAGATATATTTTTCTTGTAAGTTTTAAGTACTTTTAAATGAATATCCAATTAATTGCAGCATGATGAAATTCCCGTGTGGTATATATAAAAATCAACTTAACAGCATTCTTGAAAATTTAGTCCAAGGTTGTTCCTAGTTGGTGATAGCTCCAGTGCTTTTTAGAGAATCTCAAGAGGAGCTGGGGCAGCAGAGATGTGGTTGTGTGCATGTCCATGAGTGTAATGCAGGAGGGAGGGGAAAGAGTATGCAGAACAAGAACAGTATAGGCTCTTCATTATACAGATCATCCTAACAAAATGAGAATATTTTAGTTGTTGTAAATTACAGGTCAAAAAATGTCCACTGCTTTGCAAAGGACCTTGTGCCTGTCTCCCATATGCCCCTTTTGATAGATAGCCTTAGACTGGCAGCATGCACATTGCAGGGGTTGTGGAGAGCCAGGGCAGCTCCCTGGAACTGGGAACTCCCTGCTGCACTGGGACTTCACTGGTCTGGAAAGTCCAGTATGCTGTGGTGACAGCCTTGGTGCTGTCTGTGCCTTGTGAAAGAGAAACAACACTTGAAAGGATTTAATGAGAGAAAGTTGTGAAGGTGGGCTCTCTGTGACATAGAAACTGTCTGAACTGACCATCAGGCAACAAAGTCTGCAGGTGCATAGATTAATTTTTGTTTTTGTTTCTTACCTTAAATTTTGCTGTGTACTTCCACTATTGTAACAGTGGCATGTGTTTAAAGCATGCCAAAAGCAGCTGTTTAGAATTTCTTTTTATTTCTTCCATGCAGTGTTCCATCATATGTTTATAACACTTATCATTTTGTTCTTGGTATCCAGGAGGAAACACACAGATCCTCTCCTATTTACATAACTTCACATGGGTAATAAAAAATAGCACACCATGCAGGAGGATCCAAGAATTAGAAGTTATTGTTGCTTTGACTAACGTTTTAACAATCTAACTAAAACAGAATAGCCTCTTATCCTTACTCCAGTTGTAACAATGCTAACACCATCAAAATACTACAATTTTTATTGACAATCATTAGTAATACAATAAAATCAGTAGCTGCAGGTATCTGCTCTGCCCTTCTGATTTCTCAGTTCTCTGATGATCCATGGTCCTAGAACAAGGGCAGGATGCTTTAGTGAGTTGTCGGCTTTGCATTTCTTCACCAGGAATAGTGTTAGTGGTGGTGGATTTCCTTATACTGAGTTTGTTCAGGGTTATTTTTATGTATTTTAACCCATATTTTTACTTTTGTGTTCATCCCTAGGGCTTCTAATAGCATGATGGTTGAGGTGCAGTAATCTTTTCCCTATATGGTACTATTTCTTTTGGTGAAGGAGAGCCATGCAACTGGAAAGCTGAGGAAAAGTTCAACTTAAAAGAAGTTAGGTGATAAACAGCTGGGTTTATACAAGCTGAAAAGCGTGGAGTAGATGCCTGAATTTTGGGTACTCTTGCTGTTTTAGGTAGGAGAAGCAACGTAAGAGTTACCTGATCTTGCAGACAGTTGCAGCAGAAGTTAATACAATAATTTTTGCAGGTACAGCTAAAATCAAGGAAAAATAAGTTCAAGACCAGACAAGGGCAGTTAAGGCCTGTGACCTGGTATGACTAGTTATTGCTATAAAATTGAAGGCCTTGTGTTACCCCTTAGCAAAACCAATTTTCCTGATTCGCATTTCACATATTCATATTCACATATACAGAAGTTTACCACTGGAGTGGACAAATTTGCCCTCTGGTTACCTTAATAGGGTATTTCAGATACTGTGCTCTTTTTATGTAGTGAAAGTTAATAGAGCAGCCTGTAAAATAGGTACTTATTTCCTAGATATATAAATTACCAATTACCCATTAGAATTTATTTTAATAATTAAATATATGTTCTTTCATGAGTTGTTAGCAACTGTCATACATTGTTTCATACCATTGCTATGCAGAATAACTCCTTCAATACAACCAATAAAACATGACTTCAAAATCTTCCATCCTATCAGTACATGCATGTGACTTTTTCACAGGCTTTCGCTCCCTTTTGCTCTCCACTGGTCTTTTTAGTGTTAAACAATTGGAAGGGTGAAAAATGAGGGGGGAGCTTTTACAAGGTTACAAGAGAGTGGGACAACCTGGTAAGGATCTCTCCTAGTATCCAGTGATGGTACTTGTGGGAATGGTTCAAAGCTGTGCCAGGAGATGGTCAGACTGGGCATCAGGAAGCATTTCTTCACCTAGATGAGTAGTCAGACACTGGAACAACCTTCCTGCAATGGGGAGTATTGATGCCCCAAGCCTGTCAGTGTTTACATTGTCCTTAATAATACACTTTAACTTCTGGTAAGGCCTGAAGCGGTCAGGCAATTGGACTAGATGAGCACTGCAGGTCCCTTCCAGTTGAAGCAGTCTATTGTATTTCACACTCTATTCTACAGGAACGGGAATAGAGCCAAAAGCATGTGTCAGTTGAAGGTGGAAGATGAGGGCTGTAGTGAAGTGGCAGGGAGGCATGTTCCAAGGTGGAAACCCTCTGGCTGTATTTACCTTCAGAGATCTCTTTTTCCTGTTTGTGCTATACTGTATTGCTCTCCTCCCTCTCACGTCCTGCTGCCTCATCTGCCTCCTGGCTTTTGCAGCAAGTTGCCTTGCAGCTGTGCCCTGTGGAGTCACGACAGGCATGTAATGAGTAGCATGAAAACATATGTCTTAAAAAATGGCTTCCCTCTGAGGTGGTAGGTGCTTTATTTGTTAATTATGTTAGTGTTTCATGTTGTCGCTAAAAGATGGAAAACCTCAGTAGTGGATTCCCCTAATTTGGGTTGAAGGGATTATATCTAAAACTGGCTTTAGAAGTGTTCCTCTGAGACTGTTTGAGTGCTGATGTTTGCTAATACTGACCATATGGCTGTCATCTCTATTGTCTTTAATGTACTGAAAAGTCCTAGGATTTTCCTATCTCCTATCATTGTATTTTGATGTCTTTTTATCTTTGTTGTGGCATATGTCTGCATTTAATCCTTTCTTCTTCAAATAATTTTTCTCCTTGTTAGTAAATGACCTACTAGTTACTCTGCTCATTTTACTCTGACATTTACTTTAAGGCCCTCTATTTTTTTTCCATGAGTGTTTCTTCGGAACTTTTGCTATCATTGAAAATATGCTCAAACAAATGAAAGTAATTTTCACTGTATATTTAAGCAGTAGGTGTAAAGATTTGCTGATAAAACATGAAGAATTTTTTTAAAATCAGTGAGATGATACATTTCTGTATTTCTGTGACTTACATAATGTTACATATGCCTGAAATGATCAGATTCATAATTTTCCAAGGAATAATAAACATATTTCAGCATTAGGTTGTGTCAGACAGTGAAAAGATGTTAAAATACATTCATGTATTTAACAATGCATATATTCATTACGAAAAATGGCATATTGATGTTTATAAGATGTATTTATAACTGTGCTATAAAGAATTCATCATCAACTAATCAAGACAAATTAGTTGCTGAAGTGTACATAAAAATAGCAATGAAATTTATTTTAACCTTATCACAATAAACTTAAGTAAATGCTTTTTCAATAAAGTGTAGATGTACTGTCATTGGGAAAGGGAAAACATACAGCAGTTATATCATAGTCATTGTACTTTTTTGTATGATTGCGATAATTGAAAAGCACTCTATGTGACCAGAGGTGTAAAATGGACAGATATTTCATTGATGACTGTTATTATTCTTCTGATGATACTATGAGATGCTTGTTAAATCCATGCACACAGATTTAGTGGGCTTTAACCTGCTTGCTCAACACTTCTTGGTTATATATTGGTAGTCAGTGCTTTGTACTGGTGTTACAGCTGTTCGGTTTTTTTTTGGTTTTTGTTTGAAGAATATGTCATTGTATAAAATACGGTTTGGATACATACCCCTTGAAATAAATTTACTTACCCTTATGTATCTGCTGAGATCCTAGACATACTGAGAAACCATTTTCTGGGAGTTGGTAGACATCTTCTAAGCACAGTCTGGGCCAGAAACTGCTGCTCAAGTTCATTCTTTCAGTTTACTGTTATTCTTGTCCTGGCACACAAAGGATGAGATGGCACAATCCCTAGTCACGCCACTCTGTTTTGAGGATTGGATTATTCTGGAATTTATTTTTACCTGTATTGTGATGTCTGAGTTGTCATAGTTCTAGTAAAAGCATAGTAGTTACACTGCCCAAAACTGCAGTTTCTAGTGCATGTCAAATGGTCCATGACTCTCTGCAGATGAAGTAGTTTATTAAAATTAGCGCTTTTTATGAAAAAATCTGTCAGCTAACATGACAATGAATGTCTCATTGGACAAATACTTTTCTAAATACTGTGTTTTGGGTTTTTTTTAAGTATAGATTAAAATAGTGTATATTTATAACAGAAGGCTATAAAGGCAGTGATGAAACAACAGATCTCTTATTCAGAGCCTCCTATGAAGTAACATATCTTGCCATTCTTCACTTTTTTGCCGCATGATACCTTCTACATTTTGTATTGCTTTGCATTCCAGCTGCCTTGTCCATCTTCAGTGACACTTGTGTTAAGATGGAGTGCTTTATAGGTATGGTATCAATATAATTGCTTACTGTACGGAAAACGTATAGCTCTTGGAACGTTTGGAATAATTCTGATTTTGCTTAAGGACTTCTGGAAGTGCATGTTGTAGTACACAGATGGCTGCCAAATCTTTTTTAGAGCATCGGGTATTCAGTGGAATAGAAAATCAGGCATCATCATCCTTACCAGGATTTAAATGATGTATGGTGGGACTGTTTAGATGAAGCAAGAGTGTTTTAAGGGTAGTGACAGAGAGTAATCAGAATCTGATGTGTGTGAACTAGAGACTGATGGTGAAACTTGGGATCCATGGAAAGCAACCATGGCTTTGCACACAGTGAGACTCCAGTGCAATGCTCAGCAGTCCTGCTCTTGTGTGGTAGGAGTAATAGGAGCAAAACAAGAATGTAATAATCTCTGTAAGAATTGGACTGATCTTTTGAAGGTTCAGAAGAAGTACTGTGTTCAAGACCGCTCTTAAGGCAACTCCAGATCTTTTTAATTTTTATTATGTGCCATCTATTAATTCACTGCCATTCCACAGAATGAAAAAACCCTAAACATATTCAACTTAGAAAGAAAAAGGACCAAAATAGAGAAGATACTTCTGTGTAGTTTGCAAGCCAGTTTTTACCATGATTCTTTTGGCTTTCTTGAAAAGTGACTGCTATTATGCCCAGGTTATTTTATGCCTCCTGCCATTGCAGAATCTTCTACCACTCTGATTAGGGCTAACATCTGCTATGAGGTATTTTTTTTCTTCTGCATTACCCATGACTTAATCAATTTTGGATTATGACAAACACAACATAGTGCAGAATAATTTATAACATTTACTATATTTGAAGCTATAATGTTTACATTATTGGTTTTGTAATTTATTTATGCATCTCACCTAGCTAACAGCAAGATTGGACTATTAAAATGTTTACTAATGCTTCCTTCAACTTGTTTCTTTACGATTATGGTTCTAACACAATTACTACAAATAGATATGTCTCTAAACAAAAAAAAATCATTACCCTATTAATTTATTTTCCAGTTGAATCCTGAATTAAAAATTAATTTAACTGGAACAGGTAGTACTCATATTTTCTGTCTCAGTTCAGTATGGTTTCATACATGATGAGCAGATGAATTTACTTACATTGCTCAGCAACCCTTACACAAAATTGCAGGCATTGTTTTAAGGTCACCCTAGATCAAAGATTTGATGGCCTAGTAAGAGTATAACAGAAGATTGAATTCTTTGTTGAAGAATGCTTACTTTTATTTATGAAACCAAAATTCCATTGTGCTTGATGACCTTTTGCATATAGAAAAAATTCTGAACACAGTAGAAAGCATGTCCCAGTAGCATAATAAATGATGTAACTCACTTCAGAATTTATTTGATAATGCACCCACAATACCTATAAAATACTTCTAGAGCATATTCATCATTAGGAATGTGGACTTGCACCTGCACTACTAGCTTTTCACACAGAACAATGGAGCTTTGGAGACAAAAAGGAAAAGAAAAAAGAATGATTTCTTCATCATTTCTGATTGTCTTTCTTAGAGATATTGAAGATACCGATCTGCTGGCAGGTAAATTAGTCAAGTGTTATTCCTGAACTATAAATGAAACCAATGACTTTATTAATAGAATATGTTGATTAGCATGGTTTTGAAAAATTTTAATTTCTGACCATCTGTATTTATGACAATTCATATACATGATAAACTTTCTAAAATTAAGAATGCTTTTTGCTTGTAGTGCATGTTGTAAGATGAATATTTAAGGATAAGTGAGTTTCATCTCAGGTTCTGACTAGGGTATATCACATTTCTTGCAGTGTCAAATACCTACAAGACAATTCAGGTTGATACCCACGCACAGGGGTATCAGGTGCACTTCCCTATTTCTTGCCATAGGCACACAAGTGAGCAATGAAGGATCAGATCAGTCTTTCCTATCTATCTAGGCAGTTAATTTTTCACTTCTGCCTCTCTTTTGCTTCTGCAACCTTCTTTCTGGATGTCAGCTTAAATCTGCCTGATTTGTATCCCTTCAAAGCACTTCTGATTGTCCTTTCTTAGAGTTTCACCTGTGATTATATATTGTTTTTTTACAACATGCACATTATATGTTTCTCTCTTTAGATTTCTTCATAGCATGTTCTTGGTTCTACCACCCACCCAGTCATTCATCATTTGTTACTGAGATATCATCTCCCAGCTAAAATGTGCCTGCTAAGCTAACTTTCATCACTATTCTTGCAGATCCCCAAGGAAATACCTTTATGCTTCTCACATGGCGGTCCTCCTTGTTAACACCTGTAAACTGCACTGGTTCAGCAGTTTCTTATCAGAAAAAAATTCTTAAATTTTAAAGAAACCCTTTTATTTGTATCTCTTTCATAGTATTTAATACTGAAGTTTACTAGGAAAAAAAATGTATAAATTGACATTAAAATGGAAGCTGATAATCTTTGCTAGAGGCAGCTACATTTTGCAAAACCTGAAAAAATACTGCAAATACATTATTTTTCTTATATGCTTAGTAATAGTTGTATTACGGTTTTTTGTATTAGTTTTTTTTGTATTTGCATTACTGTTTATGACTATGTAGTGTTTGAATGCTAACAGTGTTACATAAGGACCCATTTTAAATTATGTGTTCTCCGGTGTAGATTTTAGTTACTGAACCTTATGTTTGAATAGGGTTCTTGTTCATGTAAATACCTAAAGGAAGTTTTAAGTAGAAATTTTAAGATGACTGTGGATTGTCACTTTGCTAATAGTTTTTTTTGTCATTTGTCGATGTAATGTTTGCACTCTTTATGTAGTCCTTCATACATGGGTTGAAATTTCTTTAAAGGTTATGATGCCATTACCTCATCCTTCTGCCAGTGGCTTCAGAAGTGTCACCTCCACCTCAGTGCCTGCAGAATTCTGTGGCATGGTGCTGTAGGCAGGTGGAAAGCTGAGATTTCCCCTGCTATGCAGGCAAACTATCCAGAATAGTTTAACTTTTTCAGAAGTCTATTATATTTTATAAATATTTTGTCTAAGTCCAGAATTCATGGAGTTTAATTGGGTGGTCACTGTATTAGATACTTGAAATTCTTTAAAAGTCTGGCTCCCAGAAGTTACTATACAGTCAGTTGAGTGTGAGATTCTCATTAGGTGCCATTTGGGGGTAGGAACTAGACTCCTGAATGATGCTATGTTTTTGAAAGTGTTGCCTTTCCTGTTTAGCACCAACATAAAAAAGGTTCTGATTTGTGTAACATTTCCTTCATTTTCCCAATGGAAAGAAACTTAAAAAGATCTGGTTCTCTGCTCGAACACAGCAAGTGTATTGAGGATCCAGACTTAGTCTAGTCTCTGGTTGTCAGGAAATAAGCAGATCTCCACAAGGGTTTCCTTCTTCCATAACTAGAAAAGTTAGTTGTAAATGCTAAAAATGAAGGATTTCAATATAAACTCAGCTCTTCTTTGTGTATAGAGGTCAACAGTAGGAGAAAAACATACTGTTCCTCTGTGTGGAAAATTTGTTACCTCAATAATTCTTCATGGTAATAAGAATATAAGCATAATATTCCTTCCTTTAAACTATAATACTGAAGAGTGTAGTAGATGTGTCTTCATTGCTCAGATACCACTGTTTTGTTGGGGTTTTGTGTAACAAGAAGAAGAGACGGTCAAAACCGAGGATGGCTTATTTTGTATTCACTGAAAAGAAACCATGCATTCTTCTTGTCTTATTCTCACTGGTTTACTAATGGTGTATTTCTAGATATGAGCATATTTGATAAAATCTGAATCTCAAAAGAGCCCATTCATCCTAGAAATGAGAATATGTTGGCACTATGACATGAATCATGGGCAAGTTTTGTAGTTTTGAATCCAGTGCTGTACTTGTCTGTACAGAACTTCATCATTCAGCCCTGGCTTTATTTGTAAGCATTAATGACTAGGCTCAAAAGATGCCTGCTCATCTGACTCCTTAATTTCAGAATGAATTAAGCACTTAGCCATCTTTAAAATTCAGGGCTAAGTTAATTTTTCCTTAAACATGTCAGTTTACAGTATAGCTGTTGTCACTGATGTCTTTTATATTTCTCTTTAAGGTTTTCACAGCACATTTTATACTGATCTCCATGGCATACAGTCATTAGAACTGCTGTCAGACAAGTAAGAGGTTCTGCTTCAATTTCATCCTGCCTTCTGTTTAACCTGTTCTGTACTGCTTGTGATTTGTGTTAGCTAAGTGTTTCTATGGACTTGTTGCACATAGCTTTCTCAGTTACTTCTTTAATAACATCGTGTATTGCTCTGAAACATTTATTTTCAAATTCATAGAATTTGCTTCCATGAAATGTTTTCCATATAGTGTGATGAAGAGAGGCTTAATAGAGGACAATGGCCAATACCCTAAAATTTTGTACAGGTCACATAGGTAAATCTGCATATTTTCCATTTCTTTTTGGGAAATAGCCAGACAGCCACTTATGAAAAGTTACATTATTTCAAGATTTTTGGTTAACTATATGAATTGCATCAATTTTGTCTGCACATACTGGAATCTGTCTTCATATGCTAACAATAACCTACCTTTTAATTTGTGTGCTGCAGTTTTAATTGGTAAAGTAGAGATGTTTTCTGTAGCAGCATTCATCTTCTGAAATAGAGCAATGCTCTCTTTTGATGAATGCAAGCTGAATCGCTGGAGTGTTCATCAATTGGCAGCATCAATTTATAGGCAGGAAAGCCAGAAAAGAATTCAGAAAGAATAGCACGTCTGTTATTATTCTGTGTCACTTTATTTATATGTCGGTATTCCAAAATCTGGTTTTTTCCCTACTGATGTGCTGTTCAAATAATATTTTCTCTTAGCAAGTTGTACATATTTTTTGTTTGATTAGAGGGTGATGGTTTTTCCTGTGGTGTTCTAAACTAATGGTAGATAGATGCATGAATTCAAATATAATATGACCTTTTTTTTTTCCTCCAAAAAAGCACTGAAATTAATCAATTTTATGGAAAATTCCTTTCATGTCTGTCTGTATAATTTCAGTTGTAGTAGTATTTTGAAATCTGAATTGCTGAGACAAGTTGACTTTGTTTTCTTGACCTTGCATCATTTGGATGCCTTGGGCTTTCTAGAATATCCTAGTAAATTCTACAGTCATGTAACATGTACTCTGTGCATAAACTCCATTTATATGGAGTTTGTTTATCCATTTAGTTTTTGGTTTTAAACCTTGATATATAAAGTCCCTAAGAAAAGTCTTTTAAGGAAATGACATGCCCTTAGGGAAAATGCAAACATGACCTAATTGCAGAGTGAACCCTACTTACTACATTTAATCTCAAAAAACCTGAAATGGACATCAGAATAACTAAAATGTGATTCTTAGGTCCTCTCCATGCACACTTAGTCTCTGCCTACATATGTATCTTAAGTGTAACCAGGACTGTGAGTGGGTAGTGAAACTGGCGTGAGAATCGCTGCATCCATGGTGTTCATGTCTCACACTCTCCAAAACAGAGGGTGCATGTAGAACTTGTAAAAGAATGGTCCCTGGCCTTTGATAGTATGCATTTCAACCATGACCCATAATTCTCTGGGAGAATCTAGTGAATCTGTGTTCTGAATCTGTTCTGGCCATTGGGTGGTATAGCTGGTCCACTTCCAGTTGACAGGGACACACTCCCTGACACTCAGGGATTTTGTGATTTGTAGAAAGCACTGGTTAGCTTGTTATAGAAAACTGCCTTTTTATAGTAGTTTGGACTCAAGAGTGTCCCCTGCGCCCTCATTCCTATTAATTGGTGTCCCTGGATATATGCTCTGAGTCATGCTCTGCATGTCCCTACTGTGGTGGTTTAGTTTTCTTGGTTTTGGTTTAGGCCTTCCTTGGTTACCAGGTGATAACTAAGGAAGTATTCCACA
>JAWWEW010000112.1:89411545-89532836 GCA_035583185.1 Anabacerthia variegaticeps
ATGGTGAAGGGACTAGAGCATCTCTCCTTTGAAGAAGGAGCTAAGAAGGCTGCCTGCAGGCTGTTCAACCTGCAGAATGCTCCACAGGAGTTGGCAGGGTGCAAAGAAGACAGAGCCAGGCTCTTTTTAGGGTTGCCAAGGACTTACCTCTGAACATTGGTAGACCTTTTCTTTTACTGTGATGGTGATCAAATAAAATACTGGCAGTAGTTTCCCGAGGACCTTATGGTACCTCCCTTCTTGGAGATGATACTCAAATTTCTATGTCTGTGATAGTGGGCTACTTGCAATTGTTCCCTTGAGGAAACCTGAAGTGCCCACTGTCCGCAGTGGCTTTTGCTACAATAATGTGTGCCCTGCAATTTTGAGTTTACAGCCTGACTACTATCATGATTTCTCCTCATTTGCTTCTCTCACTGTACTTGATCTTACGTGCTGTGGGACCTCATGAGAAGTTCACGCTCTCTTGCCTTTCATTCCCTGGTGCAAATCCCACTGATGTTTCTTGCTCCTCTGGTAATAGGCTGGGACTAGCTCTTATGGCCTTGGAGCTCAGCCCCCATCATGCTCAGTATTGGAGTGACACCTTGTTGGATCACTCTTGGTAAATCTGCAAACTCTTAGTCATGTAAGTCTGGTAAGCCTGGCTGAAGTACTCTTTCATTAACTTGAGCAACACACCACTTTTGTTCCAAAACTTTCATGCACTCTCAGTCAAAAACAAAGCACAGGACTGGGACTGGTTGCAAGGGCTGGTGGGTGTTTTGCAGGTTAGCAATTAGTCCGAAGCTTAGGACTCCCTCCTACGGACTATACAGACTTCTAAGGATCTTCAGAACCCTTACAGAAGGAGTTTAATTGCATTGAAGGCCACTGGCATCCTGCCTTGTATCAGCAATAGTGTGGCCAGCAGGACCAGGGAAATGAGTCGTCCCTATGTTCTTGGCACTGGTGAGGTGACACATTGAATCCTGTGTCCAGTTCTAGGCCCTTCATTGCAAGAAAGACACTGAGGTGCTGGAGCCCGTTCGGAGAAGGGCAACAAAGCTGGTGAAGGATCTGGAGCACAAGTCTTATGTGGAGCAGCTGAGGGAGCTGGAGTTGTTTAGCCTGAAGGGAAAGAAGGCTCTGGGGTGACCTTATTGCTCTCTACAACTACTTGAAAGGAGGTTGTAGCCAAGTGGGGGTTGTTTTTTTCTCCCAAGCAACTAGTGATAGAACAAAAGAATGTAGCTTCAAGCTGTGTCGGGACATTCGGGTTGGACCTTGGTCAGGAAGAATTTCTTCACAGAAAGGGTTATTAAGTGTTGAAATGGACCATCCAGGGAGGTGGTGAAATCTGTGTCCGTGGAGGTATTTAAAAGACATGTACATGCGATGCTTAGGAACATAGTCTAGTGGTGGACTTGACAGTGCTTAATTAATGGCTGGACTTGATCACCTTAAAGGTCTTTTCCAACTCAAATGATTCTGTGGTTTTAGTGTAATATACGTGTGTATGTAGATCGACTTTCCCCACTTGGCTTTTAGAATTATCTTATTTAGTACTGTTAACAATACATCTGGGAAATTTCTTAATTTCATTCCAATACTTACTGCACTTACAACGCTTTTCCCTCTTTATTTGCCTTTGTCTCTTCCCTCTCCACCCCCATAGCACAACTGTTTGTATACTTGCATTGGATCTATTTTCAAAGAACTTTCTTCAAAACTGGCCAAAGTATTTTACTGCAAAGAATCACAATTAAGCTGGTGCTTAATTGATGCTTGCTGCTTTCCAGGTTAATTTTCCCCTCTGAATGCAACACACCGCTTTTTTACAGGTATATTCAAGTATTTTATAATAACAAAGTGTCCTTCTGATGCTTTTAGTGATTGAAAATAACTTCTTAATCCTAAGTTAGGGAAGGTGTGTCCCATCTGAATTCTTCTAGGTGTGTTCTCTGAGAGGTTTTAAGAGAGCTTATGACTGTAACATCAGAGAACTGTCTGCTGGTACAGTCTTTAAATTAATCACTTGGCGTCATATAGGCAGCATTAACATTTACTAAGAAATCATGACATGGGCTGTTCCCTTTAATACATTTTTCCTTACGCTTGATGTAAGTCAAAGAAACTTGTATATGTGTGTTACAGATTGCTGTTGCTGTGTTACTCTTTTCCATTCTTACTTTCTGGTCCTTGAAACAGCATGTTTCTAAGACCCACAGCTGTCCCTTTTTAGCTTTATATCAGTTATAATTAACTCATTATAAGCATTGCCATTTTCTGTGCTGTCAGTGTCACTGCTGCAAATGCAGCTTTTTCAAAAGTACCTGTGCTCTCAGGGAGCTTTCAGGTCCCCTCTTGGATGTTCTTTGTAGGGTGATGAATTCAATTATTTGTTGTTACCTGTTGCTTATAGAGCTTTAGGGCATAAGAATTCAGAGCTATTCAAACTGAATATATTTTTGAGGGTGTTTTTGTAAATTCTATGGCATGTTCTATATACTAGCAATATTTTTTATATATATAAAAATTATTTACTGCATTTCTTGGTTGAAGAATTTATTTGAAAGAGTTAACATTATTTCTTATTTTGTACAATCTTCAATTAATTTAGAAGCATTTGAATGGAAACCTTAGTAACAAAAAGTTTCTTTAGTTTTCTGCTGCTGAAAATTAACCTTTGCACTTCGAATACAATTTAATTCTGGCAGGTCAGGTCTACAAAAAGCATCAAGCTGAGATGATGTGATCCCCTTTAAAGGACTGATAGATGGGATTGTAAGCCTCTTCTATTCCTGCTTCCACTGAGATCATTTGACTTCCCTTTCGGCTGGGGAAGAGTTAGTTGAGAAGTACAACTGTCACCTCTTCCTCTCAGCGCTGGTGACAGTCCAGGTGTTTTCAAAGACAACACTACAGACCACATGAGTGCAGACAGGATAGGTGTTCAGCACGCAGTCTGTATTATAATGTGTAAGTTTAACGTTCCTAAAGATGACAAATAACTTGTCACTGATTGCTCTGTTTTTTAATGTTTTTCAGAAATGGAAAAATTTCAGGGTTCTGAAGGCAAGAAAGAAGATGAAGAAAAGAAATATCTTGATGTTATCAGCAACAAAAACATAAAGCTGTCAGAGAGAGTTCTGATCCCTGTCAAACAATATCCAAAGGTACTGTAAATATAGCCCAACACTTGTAGTATGCAGGCTTTGTGATATTACAAAAAAGAAATTAAGCTCTTATTTGAATTTACCTATTATTAGCTATTACATGTTTTAACTTCTGTCTCGGGGCCTTTCAGAAAAGCTATTGAAGTAAATGAGATTTTTTTAACTTCAGGTAGGTTTTGTGGATTATCCTTAGGCAGACCATTGAGGTTTTTTCTCAGAATTGCTTTTTGCACATGTACCATTTTTTTATAAAATAAAATACCAGATAACAAAGAAAAAAAATGTTTCAGTGACTCTGAAAAGCTTCCTTGTGGAAGAGTTGGGGGATTTTCTCTGGTGTAGTAAGTTTTAGAAGATCAAGTGTCAGGATTACTGATTACTGCAGGCTTTGACTATGCCAAAGTTCATTGCTGTTTATAAAAATTGAGTGTCTTAGCACCTCAGACTTTCTTCAGTGTTCTCACTGATCCATGCTCTGATTTTAAAAAAGGATTTCTTGTGAAAGAGCCTCAAATTCAGCTGCTCATCATAAGTTTTAGGTTTTATTTTACACAAGAGAATGTTGACTTTTTGTAGTGGCTTGGGTGTTTATTTGGTTTTCTTGTACAGTGTTTTATTTTACATAAACGGCTGTTCTAATAGTATTAATACTGAAGTGGTAAACATCTCCATTTGTCTCCATAGTATTTTTTCCTTGCTGATTTATTATCGTATGGTATTTAGTTCATCATTAGCTTTGATTACACTCTCAACTTTTTGCTTTTTACTTTCATCAGAGCCGTAAATTACAATCGGTAAAAAGCCAATCAAACAAAATGAAAGGTGCAAAAAAATTGAGATTCAGTGATTTCAGCTGACATTTACCTCCTGACTAGTGAATATAAAACTGAGATAATGTAGTAGTCCAAATGATAAAGACCTTAAAAGCACATACAGTGCTGTAAGGAATTACTTTCTTGCTGCACAGCCTGAGGTACTTTGACTAGATTCATGGTATTTTATGTAAATGCTGTAGGTGACCTGAAATTCTTAGTAAGAATGTAATCATGCTGTAACTTCATACCAGCAGTGTGATAATTATTCAGAATACTGTTTGATGAAGATAGTAGAATGAAAGACAAACTGTTTAAAAGACAAAATGCAATAATCTATCAAGTATAGCTTCTGAATATGATTAAATTAAGCTTCATTTACTTTAATGAACCTGTCATATTAATGAGTAGTAAAGATATAAAGCATTTTAAAAGATTTTGAGCAGTGAAGCAAAAAAAATCAGTGTGATGGAAGTGAAATAGTTATTCAGAAGGCAAAACAAACTCTTGGAAAGTTTCAGTAGTTGATCTGCTAGCAATATTCTGTGCTTGGCAGGGAATTATTCCCAGAACTACAGTTTTTTTGCTACTATCTATCTAGTAACCAAGGATTGCATTTTCCATTTGTATCAAACTGCTGATGGCTGTGATCTAGTGTCTTATTTTTTCTTGAAAATTTTATACATTAGGGTATCAAAACCAGTACACAGTGGTTGCTTCACATTGCTTTATAAATAACAAAAAAAAGTAGAAATTCAATTAAGAGGATTAATATTATAGTTATAATGTATTAATTTATTAAATTAATTTATTATAATTTATTATTACTTTTGTATTTAGTTGAATATGTTAATAAGAGCAGTTGATCAGACATATAAATAGGTAAGATAATTACTGTATGTTTTCACCTGAGAGGCATTTATCACAAAATTATGGAATATGCTGAGTTGGAAGGGACCCACAAGGATCATGGAGTCCAACCCTTGGCTCTGCACAGGATCATCTGCAAGAGTCATGCCATGTGCCTGAGAGTATTGTCCAAATGCCTCTTGAGCTCTGTCAGGCTTGGTGCTGTGACCATTTCCCTACGGAGCCTGTTCCAGAGTCCAACCACTCTCTGAGTGAAGAACCTTACTCTAATATCCAGCCTAAACCTCCCCTGACACAACTTCAGGCCATTTCCTTGGATTCTGTCGCTGGTCCCTACAGAGAAGAGATCAGTTCCTGCTGCATCACAGGGAAGTTGTAGACTGATGTTTTTCAGCACTTCCCAGAATAATCTTCTCTGTAGCTTTACCAGGCACTAAAAGTGAGACTGACAGGCCTGTAGTTTCCAGGGTCCCCCTTCCTGCCCTTTTGAAAATCGGGACAACATTTGCCAGCTTTCTGTCAGCTGGGACCTCTCTGGATTCCCAAGACTGCTCAAAAATAATTGATAGATGTTTTTTGGTTTACATTTGAAAGAGCATTATCTTAAATTATTCGTTCATTGTTCGCTGATAAGCTTTTTTTGGCAGTTCTGGGTTCTGTAAATCTGAAGAAAGTGTACAAGAGTATAAAATTCTGAGAAAAAAAAATCTGTCCAGTTTAAAAACACTAAAACCAACCACATAGTTTATGGATTCTCTTTTTAGGAATGAGTACAATCCTTGAAAGAGATTTGCTCTTTAACTTGATGTAAAAATAGAGAGTTTTCCAAGGAACCCCTTTGCCTGAAAGTTCACTATGGTCTTTAAGTTAAGCTGAAGTGACAGCAGATCCCTTCAGTAACAGCTATAGAGTCAGAAGCAGCATTTTAAGGTCTGAGCAGAAGGTAACAGAAAAGGCTTCTAGTGCTAAACAGCTGTTGAAATTGCAGAATAAGTATTATAAAATTGTCTCTACTTAAGTGTCTGTAGTCTGATTTCTGAAATTGCTGGTGCATACAACAGGAAAAGAATGTGAAGGACTGTGATCAGCACCAGCTGTCTTTAGTTACCAGCTCTGTTAATGACACAGGCCTCTCTCCTCTTCTGCAGAACAGGGATCTAAAATAGAGACAGGGGTGTTAGTTGATACTTCAGCAGTGACTTTTCTGAGATGAATTATTTTAAATACCAGCAGCCCAGGTAAAAGCAGCATCTCATTTATGCACACTCCTCTATTCAGCAGGTATTTTTAGTACATTCAGATTTTCTCCTGAAACAGTGATCCAGTATCTTATGCTTGTTTCTTCTTTCTGTTCTCTAACACTGTTTTTTTACTTTCATGATATGTGAATTCCAACTTAGATTTGCATGGAAACACCTCAGGGTTTGATCAAAAAGATTTTAGCATTTATCAGTTGAGTATTGTATTTCAAATACATCAAATATGGGAAAAGAGTGGGGTTTGTTTTGGGTTTTCTAAAAAAAAAAGAAACAGAAATCTGAAGTTATCTTGTTGAAAAACAAAAACCACCATTTAGAGACTTGGTGGGAAACTGTCATTTGTATGGCAATAGAGATTTTTGCCATTTACTAAACAATTGTTTGGCTTCTGTAATTTTGCATAATTATAATCTTTTTTTGTGATAACTTGTATAAGAAGTGTGTAAACTGGGCTTTGCAAATTTGTTCCTTTGTACAGTTTAAGAGTTTTGAGCCTTTCTTTAAAGCCTTAGCTTTATGTAGCACATAATATAGAAAATTTTTGTTTGCGAGCTTGTCCAGCACACATTGTAAGTTAAAATGTTGTTGACTTTGGTGAAATTCTGCTCCCTTTGTGCTTGGCTTCAGCTTAGCTGGATTTCAGTCAGTAAGGAATGGCTAAGTTTGTTAATTCTTTTGCTTTCTCTAAGTGCAGATACATGAAATAGCTGACAAGTCAAAAAAAAACAACAAACTGTGTGTATAAAATTCTTAGATATTGCAGTGCATCTGTCATGGTTTGACCTCAGCCAGCAGCCAAGCCCCATGCAGACACTCACTTGCTCCCACCAGTGGGATGGGAGAGAGAGACAGAACAGTAAAAGTGAGAAAACTCAAGGGTTGAGACAAGACAGTTTAATAGCTAAAGCAAAAGTTGTGTGCAGAAGCGAAGCAAAGCCAGGAATGAATTCATTGCTTCCCAGGGGCAGGCAGGTGTTCAGCTGTCGCCAGCAGAGCAGGGCCCCATCACAAATAACTGTGACTTAGGAAGACAAACATTGTCCCTCCAAATGTCTCCTCCTTCCTCCTTCTTCCCCCACCTTTATGTGCTGAGCATGACACCACATGGTTTGGGGTATCCATTGGATCATTTGGGGTCAGCTGTTCCAGCTGTGTCCCTTTCCAACTCCTTGTGCACCCCCAGCCTCCTCATTGCTGGGCTGAGGTGAGGAGCAAAACAGCCTTAAATGCTGTGCAAGCACTGCTCAGCAATAACAAAAACATCTCTGTATTATCAGCGTTGTTTTCAGCACAACCCCAAAACACAACCCTGTTCTTTGAAGAACATTAACTCTACCCACCCAAAACCAGCACAGTATCTTTTAGGATTTTAAAGATTCAGTGCTGAATGTTATTTGTTTATATTGTTTTATGCTTCATAAACTCATAATTTCAAGCAAATAACTTGCACAAACTTACCAGTGCTAAAGAATTCATTGTGAGGGGTGAACTTTTCATGTTCTGTCTTTAACATCTGACTCAGACAATTAACACGGTGATTTTTAGTTAGCATTCTCTTTCATTATGTGGTGTTTCTCTCAAACCTGATGGTTGCTGTAGTGCTTACAAAGCAATTGTTGCCATATTAATCATCAATTAGTGATTTGTTTGTTTAGTTCACTTTTAACTGAGATAGGTAAAATAAGATATAGTAATATGTTCGTTAGATGGACTGGCAAGAAAATACAGAATTTCTGAGGAAAGTGGGACCTGGGCTGTTAGTCAGCTGCATGAGTAGCCAGGACTTCTATCTGTGATTTATATTGCTCTAATGAATTGAGAACCTTGTTGTTAAATGAGGCACAACGAAAATTTGATCTGTCACTCCTGGAGATGTTTTGAGAGAATGGAAAAAAAACCTCCAGTATTTTTAGTAAAAGGAAACAGAGTTAAATGTCTAACTGCAGAATAGGGATTTTTACTTGCCCTGCCAGTGTGTTTTTCTTCCATGTAAGACAAGAAAAGCCTTTATACTTGGAAAGGTACTAGAATTTAGACTGATGCTAAATTAAATCTAAAGATTATGCTGGTTCTGTATTTCAGCTGAACTCTTTAAAAGAGAAGCCTGAACAATGGAAGGCAGGAAGTTATTCAGGGATGAAAGACCAGGCCCTAATTAAGCACTCAGTTATTAGAAGAAAGATCTTTGAGTTTTATACTATTTCATTTTTGTTTTTTACCAGATTCCCTATTAATCTATAGTTTTCATCCTGATCACTAATTTTATTTCAAATATACTAGCAGAAATATTTTACAAGTGAAATTACAGTTTTTCAATGTTGTTGGCTTTTTTGCTCCTGATAAATAGCTGTTTTTATCCAGGGTATTTTCTTAAGTCACTTCTGTATTAACTGTCCAACTAATTCTGAGAAATTGAATAGAGTAAAGTTGTAAAAGCAGTTGTCTTCATTTTCACTTGTCTCAATATCTTCCTGTGCTCTAGCTGAGAGAAAAGGCAAAACCTCTCAAACCTCAAACCTTCATTCTCCTCTGAAATTTTCTTGTGAATGGTGCAACAATTCTGCTGTTCAGTGCAGTTTTTCAGTATTTCCAAGTGTACTCAAAATCCAAAATAGAAATGAATCTTCTGCCCTGCATTTAAAGACAACAGGTATTTTGAAAATTCAAATACTTTAGCTGCACTTTCAGTAGAGTACATGAAAAAAGTTACACACATTTTTCTTTTCTAACTTTGGACCTGATCTTTCATCCATCTCTCTGCTTACCTTTTCCATCAGGAGATTAACCTGACTCAGTGTGTCCAGGGCCTATGCCAATCTCACAGAGCTCTTGAGAGATTACAGAAAGTAACTTTATTGTAATAGATCTCTATTTTTGTTAATTATTTATTTGTTTTCATAACACTGCTGTTGAAATCAGCTCCCACAGCATTAGCTAACCTCTTTATCATGCTGAGAACTTCTGCTGTGTACAGATCTCTTTAGAAATTGCTTCATGAAATTGTTCCTGACTGCAGAGAATAACATGTATTCCAGATCGCATTTAGAAATTTGCCTTTCTGTTTCATTTAACCGTCTGTGGCAGTATATATCTTTAGCAATGTAATTAAAACAGCGTCAACATAGTTAAAAATGAGAGGTACCAAAAAATATTCCCAACATTAGGACTTTTTTTGCTCCTCTTTTGATTATGTGATTTTTTAAAGATTTTTCACAGAGTATCTTTCCTTTATTTATACATGCAGATATACAGTTCAGACTTCAGCTTTCACTATTTTCTTCCTGTCACTAATTCTTGAAATTGCACACAGGGGAACTAAATCTCTACTTTGTGATTTACAAGGACTTATTCAGTGCTATTATGGTGGAATGCAGCATTGCTTTCTATATTTCAAGGCAGACTTTTAGAGTAGTTTATAACATTTTGTATTGCAGAGCACTGAAAGGCCATAACTAAGCTGGAAACACCCTTTGTACTCAATACATTCAATAAGTAAATTGGTCTTTGTCCAGTCTTGAAAACACAACGTAACTAGAAAACAAGACAAATAATCAGCTAGAGAATGCTGGTAGCTGGTAGCAGCAGTGGAATAAGGCAAGTCCTTGCCACTCACCTGTGGGAATGTTGGTCATATCTCTTCTAAGCCAACAAAACTCTTATATTCCTATCTATTTGTCTTTTATTTTTCCTGGTTGGCGGGGGGGGTGGGGGGGGAGGGAGGAAAGCAAAAAAAATAGAATTTTTTAACACCACTTTAATAAAATAAGTTTGAGAGTGGGCAGAAATTCACTCTGCTTGAACAAACAATTCCAATCAGGAGCACAATTTCATGTTGATGGTACACTTGTGTATGATTGACTGTGGGCATGTGCTCCACTTACACCCAAAGATATTGGGGTTTTCTTTGCAATTACAGAGGCATTGGGTTTTTTCTCTGCTTTTTGTATTAATTGAGGATTTGTGGACTAAATTTGTATCATCAGTGCAAGTTCAACTTCAGAGGAACCAGCTTTTGGAAACTGAGGGAAGTTCGGCAAGCAAGTCTGTTGGTGGCTTATGATAAAAAAATAGAATCTAGCTCACTGCTGCCTAGCTGTGTTGCTTGTTAAGGACTAAAAATATTATTGACAAGTAAAAAATTAATTTTTTTTCTCTGAATACACAGTGAATCAGATCTGGTAAAGCTTTAAAATTGGATCTGTGCTTCATGAGAAATACGAAGCCAAGTGTTGTTTAGAGTGAGATTTATCACAGTACCCTTGACTTCAGGAGGAGCAAAACTAAGCCAGGGATGTGAACTGATCAGAAAGATCACCTATTTGTGATCACCTTTGGAGGCTTTTTATTTCTTTTTTCCTTTTAGCTTTTAAGAGAATGAGTTGCCAGTTATGTTAGCATTTATAACATCAACATCTTAAAGTTGTAGAGCAGTAGAAGAAAATACTTTATGCTAAGCTGGTTCTTTTACATATTTGGGGTTTTTTACATCCTTATAAATAGCAAGTTTAAAAAACACACACATTTTTTATCATTCCATAGGAGTTGAGAAAGAAATGTGTCTTGTGGAAGAGAGCAGGAGAAAGGAAGGGAGAGGGAATCAGAAGGGTAAAAGAGTGAAAAGTCATGGGTTGAAATAAAGGCAGTTTAATAGATAAAGCAAAAGCCACATGCACAAGCAAAGCAATGCAAAACAAAAGAAGGAATTCACTCATCACTTCCCATGGGGAGGCAGATGTTCAGTCATCTGCAGGAGAGCAGGACTTCAGTACTCCTAATGGTGACTTGGGAAAACAAAGAGCAAAACTCTGAATGTCCCCCCTTTCTCTTTCTTCCACCAAGTTTATATGCTGAGCATGACACCGTATGGAGTATGGAATATTCTCTTGGTCAGTTGGGATTGGCTATCCTAGCTATCCCAATGTCCCCTTCCAACTTCTTGCCCACCCCCAGTCTCCTCACTGCTGGGGTAGGGTCAGAAACAGGTGGCCTCTAAGGTGTGTAAGCAATAGGTGTAGCATTGGTTTGCTGTCAGCACTGTTTCCAGCACAAATCCCAAACATGGCACCATACTCTCTGTTTGGAAGAAAATTAACTCCAGTCAGCCATATCCAATACAGCTTTTCAATTGGAAATGCTGCTCTCATATAGGGTGTGAGATTTCCCTTATTGTGTTGTGGTACTATTCAGTATAAATATTTATTATAATAATAATAATAATAATAGTAATGTTTTTGATAAGTAAATATAGTGCAGTATAAATGCCATGCTGTTTTCTGTTACAGATAATCAGTCTTCTTGCATGTTAGCAGAGAATGAAAGAATAAGGGTTTAAACAATGTTTTAGAAGCGTGCTATTAAAAAAAAAACCTTTTCAAACATTAAATAAAGATTTAATATTCAAAGGAAAAAACTCACAATGGGCACTTTAGAATTACAGTAACAGGTAGTTTCTGGTCATTTTTTTTCATAGGCCTTTGTTCTAGTCTAAATTGATCAAATGTGTAATAACTACAGAATAACATAATGTTTTGTCTTACACAAACACTTCTAAAGAATGTTTTTGCCTCTTGAAGCTGAAGATGAAATCTCCTGTGGCACTTCAAGCTTTTTCTCTGTTCAAGTGTGCTACAAGGTCGCTTCAATGTAGTCATTAACGTAATAACTCCTAGCTAAAGTTAGCTAAAATTTTTTAAAATTGCTTATATAATAAAATATTAACACTGAAGCTAATGCTCTGCCCTGATCCTTTTGCAATAGACGTAATGATTAGAGAGAAGGGAACACAACCCATCACAGAACAATTGAGGTTTCAGTGCTACCTAAGTACACGAGTGGTTCCTTGAACATCAGAGCTAAGGAGGCTTTTTCTTCACATCCATGTCCTTTGCTTTGCTGTGAGCTCTGATTTAACATTTTGCCAACAGGTATGGTGGCAAAAGTTTTGTCTTCTGTGGATTTTCTGATCTCTTACAACACGAGCTTATGGTACAGCTTTTGCCTTGGTTTCAACCTTCTACCCAGCTCTATGCTCTCTCCATACATCAATGGTCTTGTCTTTGAAGTAGCCTTCTCTTTCAAACTGAGTTGAAATCAACCTTCAAGGTCAATAGTTACGAGGGAAAAAGACTGCACGAGGTACACGATCGCCTTGCCCTGATTTTCTGTGGAAGGCTTGGAAATCACGTGGCCCTGTGGGTCATTGTCTCCTCAGACAGGGCATAGAGAAGGCCATTTATAGAAACAGGGACATACAAGCAGCCTTCTTTAGAGCTCGTGTGCCCCAAGCAGAGTGAATCTGTGTTTTCTGAACCAGTTAGTTTAGGGACAAGGGTTTTCTTCCTCTTCAGTATTGTAATTTGAAAGGTTTTGTAACCCCACTGCAATGTGCCATGGATTTTGGTGGCTTTGTCCCTGTTTCTCAAGCTTTGCACATATCACCAGAGAACTTTAAGACATAGTTCTATGTTGCTGTATAGAAGAGTATGGTAATGCAAGGAATTTAGACTCAAATTGCTCTTACTTTCTGTGTTGCAGCTATTTAGCCTAGAGTATGTTTGACCTCAGCCACCTTCTTTCCTCTTTTGTTTTTTACTCAAGCAAGCAAAATAAACAGGTGATGCTTCATATGATGCAAATGCAAACAATGTATTTGAATATTGAAGAAATCTGTCTCAAATATATATTTTAGGGTTTTTTTAATATATATATAGTTGTGTTTTATTAAAACTTATGAAAAATGTCTTCTATTTTCATCTTATATAGCCCTGTAGTAGCATCAGTATATAAATATTTTTTAGAAACTCAATCAGTTGCAGGCATGTTCACTTCATAGATGTAGATTTTCAGTTAATAGTAGCACCACAGGTTTATTCACATACTGTTGTGTTTCTGTGGTTTAGGATTGGGAGTCAGAAGGAAATTACCACAAACTGGGAGGAAACCATGCCTTCTCTCTTTTCTTTCAAGAAATGTAGCAATGCACAGTGCTGCCACTCATACGTTCTTACAAGAAGACAAGGGGGAGACAATTCTTCCCTCACTTTTCCTTCCCTCACTGTCTTAGTATTGTTCCAACAGGATGAATTTAGATTAGGTGACAAATATAGCAAAGATATGTTTCTATCTACCTTCTGAGATCATAATCCTGTTACCTAGGTAAGGAGTAGATAGCACTAAAGTAAATACTATCACACGTGACTTCTTCTACAAGAAATGTACACCATGGCATACACAGCACAATTGCACATCATTTGCTCACTAATCACTGGATGGTGATCTACTGTCTGATAAGATTAACTGTTTATTGTCTATGTCATCTCAGCAGGAAAGAATTAAATCCTCTTCAGCTGGTTATTTTTACCCAAGAAAATTTACTGAAACAATACTTAATGAAATATTAAAAGGAAAAGTATACAGGCTATAGACAATTGTTCAGTAATGATAATAATGAACATGTTTCTCAGAAGTTAAAGAAGTTTAGTTTTACTTTTGAATGAATTATTTCTCTGGTGTTTATTGAGAAACAAACTGGTGGGAACTTTTCTTCTGAAAGGGAACAATTTGTTACTGCTTTTACTAGCAAGGAATTCTTGCTGTATTTTTTTACTTTTTTTTTTTCTTGATATACTGGCAATATTGTGTCAGGTTGGGTAAAAGAGAACTGCCTTAGGCTACTCCTTATCGCCTTGTTTTAAAACTCATTTTTCTGATTGAGTGAAAGTTGCCTTTGGAAGAAATAGATATTTTTTTCGTGTAAGCTGTAAAACTTTAGCTCAGTTACTCACATAGATACTAGATACTGTGAATGAGTAACTTTATATTTAAATAAGAAAGTTAATTAAGGCTGCATTTAATTTTATATCCAAAAATGATGCAAGACAGTGCTTTTTTGTTGTGCTAGTTTTCAAACCTGAGAGTCTTAATTTTCAAGCATTTTCAGAGAATTAGTCATGTTGCCTAAAATAATCAATATACATAAGTAAGCAGGTTGTCTGCAGTTTTCCAAGGTATCCAAGTACTTTAAGAGATACCAGAAATCAAAACAGATTTTTGCTAGATGTGTTCACATACAAAACTTATAACACTAGTGTATGGTGGTCTTGCTAAAATGTCACTTGACATCTAGTGATTATAAAACTCTCTTCTTACTCAGTATTTATAATATTCAGAGTTTTTGTTTTTTTTTTAATTGGAACCTCATTTTCCAGAAAACCCTAATGTCTAAATGGGGAGACGCTGAAGGTCATTATTATGTACAGCGACTCATCTCCAAACTTTGCAAAATACACATTGTGAAGTCCAAGCATATAAATCTCATTTTGGATGGGTTTTGTCTTACTTTAGCCACAGTTTACTTGTGATTTACACCATGTAACAGACAAGGGAGATACAAAATTCAAAGTGAAATTTAAGCCATTTTTGGGAAAGTATCACTAATACAGCCATTAACAACTGTGCTGTGCACTCCTGTAAGAGTAGCCAACTCACACAACAGAATTATAAATCCCTAGAAGGAAGGGTTTGTAATTTAAGCACTGACACTAACAGAACTGTAGAGGCATGAGTGGTGTCACTGTAATTAGCTTAGTGCTAGTACAAATCATGTTTTACTGTTCTTTGAGCCTGTGCAAGAAGAGATGGTTTATTTCTTTCAGGCATTATTGCATTTGTCACATCTTTTGAGATTGAAAAAATCATACAAGCATAAAAAGGCAAGATGACTTTTAGAGCACTTAACATCATGTTGTCCGGAGTATCATTAGAGGGAAGCGATGATGGAGAGAAAAAGTGGAAAACAAAGCTTTCAAGGCTTCAGATATTTTCTCTGTCTTGTGCCTTTCTTCTCCTTCTTTTTTTTTTTTTTTTTTTTTAAGGATTTCTTTACAGGAGAAAAGAATAGGATAATGGGAACAGAAAATATGTTCTCTCATATGTATGTCAGAAGGATGAGATGATGAGATACAAGGAAGAGGGAATCTCAACAAATCCTCTCATGGTTGTTCCCTCAGTGAAGAGAGAAAATTCTGTTGGGTTTTTTCCCCCCAGAAGCAGATTATTAGAACACATCACATCTGTTGCAAGGATGTGTTTTGGTGGTCTCGGGCTCACAGACCAAGCACATGGAGTCAGTTGTATCTGCAGGAGCAGAGCTAGGTGCACATAGTGCTCCACAATGCTGAATTTGTCTGCTTAGTTAGCAAGTTCACTCAGTGTGCTCCAAAGTGAAAATGCCAAGATTCCTTCACATTCAATATAAGGCATATGTAAAGTGGGCAAGGAGTGATGATGGGGCAGCCACTGTGTTTGTCTGCTGTCAGTAGAAAATGATTGCCTACATGCCTGTCTCCAGTTTTAATTCTCAAAATGCAAGAAAGACATAGACAAATGACTTCAGGGAAGGGTCATGAGGATCTCTTGGGGCTGGAATACTTGGTCTGCGTGGAGAGACTGAGGGAGCTGGACTAAGCTGGGAGAAAAGTTGTCTCCAGGGGACTGAAGAGCAGCCTCTCTTATATCTGCAGGGAAGGTCTTGAGAAGACAGTTCACAATGGTGCATGTCAGGGAAGTGAGAGACAGAAGGTGTAGCTTGAAACAATAAATATTCAGACTGGATAAAAGGAGAAACTTCAGCATGAGGACAGTGAAGCCACAGATCAGGTTGCCTAGAGAGGTTGTACAGATTCCAGTGGTATTTGGCTGCATCACAGTAAAACATACCAACTATCTTAAAAGTTGCTTATTGGGATTTTTAGCAAATTTTCCCTTCCCCTCCCCCCCCCGTAATCTAGTTTCAGCTGCTCTGGGTTTACTAAAAAGACTGAAGACTCAGATTTCTGACTGGGTTGAGTAGCTTCAGTGCTTTCATATCTTCATTGTTAGCAGTATGCAAGTAGTGAATTTAGAGGTGATTTAGGTAGGGTGGGAAATGCTCACAGATGTAGAGATACTCTCAGTAGCAGGATAATGTTACTAGGGTTTTAGACTATATAAAGGCCCAGCATATGAGCCAAAGAAATCAAGAAAAGGGAAAAAAAATTATTTTCTGCTACTATCAAAAAGTAGCATTCAGAATAGAGAGAGGAATTAGTAAAAGTGATACCAGTATAAGAAGAGCTGTTTTGTATAGGCAGTAGCAGAGACTCGGTTCCTTTCATATAGCAGCTGGCAAGAGAAAACTGCCAATCAAATCACTTTTACTAGCAAATTACAGTACAATGAAGAAGCAGTAATATTTTCAAATAGTACAAGTATTTTAATTGCATTTCTGATGTATTAGGAGTGGTGTAATCTCAGAACACCTCTTTAGTCAGACAAGAAAATGAATGCTAATAACAGGAGGCCTCTATGCACGTGAGCTTTCTCCTGCAAATGGGATCTTAAGGGATGGATTTACTGGTACCACAAAGGATGATATCTGTGTTCTGGAGATTGAGAAGTCAGTTTTGAGATAACAGTTTGACTTTGAATTTATCATTGAAAGAAGTGATCAATCACTGAGGTGCTTTGGAAACTAAGATTCTGGGAATGCATTACTCTTTCATGCTTGTCAAGTTTGACTAAAGGTAGTGCTGAAACAGCAGTGGCACAGGTCCCTTCACTCCAGTCAGAGAGGGAAGGAAGAGGAGAGTAGGGATCCTCCTAGAAATGATTCCAACTCAGCTGTGTCCCCTGCATTCCCCAAAACCCCACATGCGAGCACACTGTATGGTGTACAACTTGAGAGGGAGGCACTCAGTAAAAGAGCACTATTTTTTACTGAGAGCACTTGTGTTGGTTGTAGATGATTTGAGTTAAAGTGCTCCTTCATTCTTGGAAGATTGGAAGCTTACTTAAAGAATGGGAAAAACATGCTCTTCCAGGCATTTAATTCTAAATATTTGTATGTAAATAGGTTGCCTAAAAGCACTGTTTTGTCTTTTTTGACTAGGAAACAGACATTAAAGAAAGTTACTATGGGATGAGTGATACTGAAACCCAAGTGTTTGTTGCATAAAGAATGCACATGTGTGTGCACACAGAGAACGGTCTCACAAGATGAGCCATTTATATGACATATCAACTGACAAAATATGCCTAATTTCACCATCATCAGTGTGGGAAAGATCTGTGTTGCATAGAGAGAGTATGCAGAGATTGCATGAACTGCCAAACATAATCATAAGACAACTAATTTGTTCATGTCTAATACTGTCCTGTAAAAAAACAAAAAAAAAAACCCCAAAAAATCAATGTAATATTATCAATGTAATATGACAAGATAGATTTTTTTTGTAAAGGAAATATGCTCTGAAGTTTTTATTGTAAACAATATCTTTGTGTCTTGAAGGTTGGTTCACTATCAGCTGCCCTATCTTATCCCCCAGAAAAGGCATATGTATGGCTTTTTCTTGCGATAATGAGAAAATAAAAGTCAGTTTTGCTTACAAGCTAATTTCCTGGTCTAGAATGATAGAGATGTACTTCTGGAGTGCAGAACAAGCTACTTCACACATTTAAGAAAGACGTCTGAGCCATATTGTGACTGCTATAACCAAGGCGTGGGACAGACTAAAGAGAGTTGTAGAGGTCGTCTTTAATTCAAGTTACTGTGTCATTGCACCAGCAGCCCTCATGCTGGTCTTGGTCTTCTCTGACAGTCACTGTTAACTTCTGTTAAGCTGTCATGTGAAAAATTCTTTAGTACTCTGGCAGTACTGTCTTTGGTGTTGCTTAGGGTCAAGCTTCAGTTTCAAACAGCGTGGTTTTGGTTTCTTTCCCAGTGTGCTAATTTAACTGTGTATGCTCTTGTAAAGTTGGCATTTGGACTTAGATGTATAAACTGAAAAAAATTATTTAATAAGGTTCAGAAAGTTGAGACCTAATTGCTTCTTCTTCACTTAATGTATAATGTTCTTTTATCAATATTCCGTTCAGGGCTTGAGTGGTGAAAAGATAGAGAATTTGATACACTAATGTACAACTTTTCTTCATTTTTACATTTCTGGATTTCATGGCCTTTGGAGTCTTTTAATTATTCAAGAAGTAAGCTAAGTTAGAGTTGGTGGTTTATCAACTAGCACAATGACTTACAATGAAAACCAGCAAGTATAGGACTCAGGAGATACTGTGATATACCTAACCGTCCCCTTTTATTTTTAGGCAGTTTTCAATTTTATTGTTTCTTTAACACTTCTTACTTTCTGTTGAATGATTGACAGGGAGAATGAGGTACTTTGTTTTAGTGGGGAGCTGCTTGTGGGCACATCCTTTTTCCTTGATGGCAGGGGGAATATTCCCTGGAACTTACAGAAGAATAGCAGTAATAGTACTTCCAATAATTATTATCAACTAACTTGGTCTTAAATTAAAAGGAAATGAAAAAAAGTAAAAGATTATGAGAAAACAAAAAATAATTGTGCACTTTTTTTCTCAGTGCAACAGAAGGTCAATGGTTATTTTGAAGCTTTAAATATTAGCATAGTTAGAAGATGTAGTAGATTTCATGTGAATTGTTATTACTATGTTATTCTGGCATGCAGTGTATTTGTCAAGTTTTAAATGAAATTTCCAACACAGAAAGTTTAAGGTCATCATTTGGCATACATCTTGTGTTAATTCGAAAAACAGTGAAAAGTGGTTGTTATTATATCCATCTGTAGCAGTGTAGAGCAATTTTACTAGGCTTTGGAATAAATACATATAAGATGATACACATTTTTCAGCTGAGTCTGACATCTGACTTCATGAATAAAAAAGACCCTATTAATCATGAGGTGATAGAGTCACATACATTGTATTTATCATTCTTGTAAGAATGAGTCATTTCTTGTTACTGTTTTGAGGAAATGCATAGTAATTATACAGAATAAATTAGTCGAGAAAGTAAAAAAATACAGTAAACTTTTTCAGAAGCTTAAATGTTGGTCTCTAACTTTTATGTTTAATACTTTACAAATGATAGTGTGTGTACATGGGGAATGTAATTACTTAATCTATAGCTGAGTAGTATGCGTATGGTAGTGCTTATGTGACTAATAGTTAATTCCACGGCCTAAAACCAATTTAAGCTAACTACATAAACTTGATATGCAACATCAGATGTGCTAATGCAATTTACAGAAAGTATACAAGGACTCTGCAGCAAGGATATAGAAATAGTGTTTTCAAGTAATCTTTAATAGTATAACTGATCAACAGTTCATTATCACAGTAGTTATTCCCTAGAGTCAACGCAGCAAGTTGGCATGTATAACCCGAGTACATGGGGAGGGATATATAATCACTTACCTGGGAGCATAAGACTATGGATTTTTATTGAAATATTCATTTTTGATCCATAGCAGATGATTTTGTGGGAAGTGCAAAATTTTTACTTCTGGGTCAGAATTTCAAATGTGACCTTACTCATATGCCCCTTGAAGCAAGTCGTGAAAGCCAAGTCTGGAAGTCATGACTACAAGATAACCATTCTGATATGCAAGTGAAATTACTTTATGATTTCAGTTGATCTGTAATAATGGATTAGAATCTCGAGTTTGTGCACTCTGCGCAACCTTAGTTTGTAGATACTGTGCATAGCTCTTGAGGATTCCTGAATGTTACCTATGCATTTAGATCTTGCATCTGTTTCTGCAAGGAAGGTAAGAATTCAAATCCTTACTCTCAATGACATGTTGATTGCATAAATTACTTTCTAGTCTTTCTTGTATAAGACAATTTTCTCTTCTCCTTTTTGCACTTATTCTTCTATAATTTTTGTTTGAAATTTCACGCAGTGGATTGTATGGGTAGATGAAGTTTTTCTATAAGTATTTGAAACAGTATTAGAGCAAATATTGAAAATTTGGAACCTCATTTTACTATGCTCAATGTCAAAGGACTAAGTTTGGAGGAACAGAGAACATTTAAACATGTAGATCTGTGTTTAACAAACCGGTGTGTCCTTAAGGCTTACAGGGCTTAGACTAAAGTTCTTTTTTAGAGCTTTGCACCTCTTTTCAAGGTACCTTCTCTGGTAATGCTTTACTGCTACTTCATATTACTCTTCTTATGTCTTAAGTGTTGAAGTATGTCAGTATCTCTTTTCTATGCGTGTAAGAGGACATTCTTGAAAACCGCATTCCATAAAAATGGACAGGCTTTAAGCTTTATGGATGACAAGGTCTGCAAGTAACAAGGAGTACTTACTATTTTTCCCTTTAATTGTTTTAAAATAGCTGTGTATAAGCCTTTTGTACCGTAGAAGTAGTCTTGCCTACTCGAGTTTGAGATCAATATACACTTGTTACAACCTGTCCTTGAAGGCAAGGCTAACTCAGGTTCTTGTTAATAGATACCTTGGGATGGATTAGAATGGAACAACACTGAATTATTGGTGTTTATATACATATATATATATGTGGGGTTTATTTTAGAACAATTTGGTTGCAATGGAAAGGAGATATGTAGCTGTTTTGGTTATTATCTATAATATTATAGCAATATAAAAGCTTAAAAATATCACTTAAGAAAATGTAAGAAAAAGAAAGGAGTAGAAAGTTATCACCACCTGTGGATCCAGTGAGAAGACTTGATTGTTGCAATTTCAGTGTCTTTTGGTCGAAGTGATGGTCGTGTCTTGATCCGTTGGGGTGGAGGCAGTCCCTGAAACACAAAGTCCAGTGTTCTATAATATACACTTAGGTTTACATGGGAATGCCCAGGTAACTCCCTGGAGGGGGAGTTACACACTGCGTGATGCAACACCGTGCATCTATTGTGACACTGTGGGTCACATGCAGTCCTTTGATGGAAGGCCCCAGAAGTGAGTCTGGGGGTGCTTTGGGGGTCTTGGATGGTTTATGACTCAGTCTAAGACATGATAGCTGCCTCTCGGCTATTGTGGTTGAGGCAGTTATCATCAGAAGGGATGAATACCTTCAGGCCTATGTGTGAATGTCCCGATACTTCCCCGAGGGGACAGTTTTCACACCTGAGCCACGTATGTAAGGAAGGACATTGGCGTGATGAAAAGCACTATCTCACCTCCAGGAGATGTGCTTCTTACAGGCCTCTTCTCTTAACTGGCTCAAAACCTGTCTTGTAGCCTCTAGTGGTGGGTGTGCACCCCTCTGCACCTGAGCTCTTACCTTGCCCATCCTCAGCAAAGCACGAACTGCTTTTGCAAATGGCAGGTTGTTTGAGTCATTAACCATTAACATTTCAGTCTGTCACAAAACTGTAAGATGGGAGTTATCAATACGTATGACAGGATGACACTTACAGTTTTGAGAGCTGAAGACATATTTAGTACAAAATGGAGAGCTAAAACGAGTTACAGCAGGACTGGCAGCGTCATTTCCATGAGCCTTCTGAAGTATTTTGGAAGGTTTTCCTAATCGTTCTATTTTTCTAAGTGCTCCTCTTCTGCCTCTTGCACATGCCATGGTTTTTGCCTCTTGGTCTTTTCTACTAGGACATAAGTGTATCATACAATGTTGGTGGCTCTTTTGTGTCTTTTTGTGTGTGGGAGGCAATATTTTCTGGTCTACCATGAATTATAAGTCTGCATCCAAACTCAATGATCTATACGGTCCTTCTCAATTCTGTGTGACTATGAAAACTCATGTACTTTCATATTACTGATAAGAGAAATCTAGAACTGGAAATTGAAGATCATATTTTTTTCTCCCCCATCATCACCTCTGTATGAAGGTAGCTGCAAGCATCAGACCTGAATGAATTTTGACAAGGGGAAGCAGCACAGGTGACTGCCTTTTAGAACACACGAGAAGGCAGTCACAGCTCCACATCTGCATGGCAACAGCAGTAAATCATCACCTGCCATTGTCCACTGCTAGTTCCAGTTATCTGCTTAGTAAGACAAGCTACGAGAGCAATTTTTAAGGCCATAAACTAAGATTCAGCAGGAGGTGAAATTATAAATTATATATGATGAGTAATACATAATGTGTTACTTTTTTTATCAGCTGTTCTGAGTTACAGGACACACAAACCAAAACAGCAATATTCCTCTCAGCAGTAACATAGCTGAATGTTAACCACTTCAAGACTTTCTCTCTCCATTGCAGACCTTTCTGTGCTCTTGCTTAGCACCCCGTAGTGCAGTTCTGATAGCTGTTTGCTGATACTCTTGCTGAAAAGTAGCTACCATGTATGACTGGTTTTCCAAGCTGTTGGGTGGCTAAAGATAGGTGTGTGATGGATTTCTAGGTGCCTGAAGTGATCTGTGCACGGGTTTCTATTGGTTTAAAGGGAATTCAATCCTTGCTTCTTCAGATACGTTTGAAAATATGACAAGGTATCTCCCTGTACCTGTGCATAGCAAATTACATGCGTGAAATGCAGAGTCTTAAAGTCATGCCTTGCATGTGAAGTGCCAAGTAATCAGCAGATGCTGTCCTAGTAATATCAAGGGCACAATTTTTCTCTTGCCAGTTGTAAAACTTTATAGAAGCCAGACTGTGTAACAGGTGTTGATGTTTGACTTTCTGTGTTCATTATATAGCAGACACCTGATTGTGTGTTTGTTTTGTCCGTCCTTTAGTTGCTTACCCTTCACACACTCTTCCCATCTGTGTATTTCAGATAGACCAGTTTATCTCTCTATAATACCTAACCCTTCTTTTATGTGTTTCCTTTACAGCAGTTGATATGGATTCTTGTCTATATGTAGTATTCTGCCCTGACTGTAAATATGTAGCATTTCTGTGAATGTTCTACATGTGGACATCTTTGTTCTTTTCAGGTCTACTCTTCTCTTTATGGAAATGAAAGAAAAAAAAAATGGATTTTTTTTTTACTTTGTGCTTTAATAATGTATTCTAAGAGGAAGGGAAAATTGGTATTTCAGGGATTCCTATGTATAGGGGCTAATATTGCAAATTCTGTGTGTGGTTTTTAGTATTTGGCTACATGTGGTAAATTACAGCATAAAGAATTTAGTAGTCCATGGATGTAGCTGTGCATTTGTGCGTATACTGATAGTCATACAACATGTATCTTTTCTTATTACTCTTCTCCAGTGTTGTTCACTATAGTATTTTATGAAGCCTCTGTTAAGGACCTGTATTTGTCATTTTCAATATTACTGTCCATGCAATGCTTTAATGGTCTCTTGTACCATGTCTATCCCTGCCATTCTCAAACCTTGAGAGATACATTTGTTCTTTCCTTCTTGTTAGTTCCTCACATCCCCAATCCTTCTCTTCACATGGAGGCTTGTCGCCACTGAATTATTAAAAAATATGCCTCCCACTCATATGCAATGTAAACTGCATAAATTAGAAATTAAAGTGCTCCTTGTTAATATGTATTTTTGACATAATTTTCTTCAAAATTTAGCTTTACTTTTAAAAAGCTGCTGAATTCTGTTGGTAAACATAACCCTTGTGAAGTTGTTATTTTGAATGTTTCTAGTCAAACTGTGCGTAGGGTGGTGCAGCATTAGGTTCTGCAGACAAGCCAACTGTGACCATTAGCGTTGTATCCCATACGTCTCATCCTGAGGATGGTTTGCTCCAAGCATTGGTGTGTGGCTTGCAGACAGTATCTGTGTGTCTCCACCGCATATGTCAATGCTAACAGGCTGCTTAAAAACCAACACTGACTTCATAAATTCATTAGAAGAGGGTTTGCATTATCAGTACACGTGTAACTGACATTTCATCACTTAAAACACAGGAAATTAAATAAATGCAATGGGAAAAGAAAATCTTACATGCTCCTAACCATGCAAGTAATTAGTGGAATTAAATATTTGATTTTATATTAATTTAGGTAGTACAGTACATGCAGTGAATGTGTGTTTTCTGTATATCAGTCTCTCTGATTCACTTCTGGTCTTGAATTGTTACAAAAATGTTTTCATGTTGCAGAGTGATATACTATGGCTGCATCTTTTCATGTTAGGTTCGGAAAAACTTTTTTTTCTGGAATCTCAAGATTTGCTGTCCAAGTGAGTTGCACGTATACAGGAGAAAAGTAGCAGTTTTCTGTGTTGTCACTGCAGGATACCCCTCAGACTCTGGTAGATAACTTAAGAACGAGTTTTCTGCAACCTCACTAGACCAGTTTATTTAGGGAAACGTGGATAAAAACTGAATCCATTTAGTATTACCCCAAGGCACCTTAACACAGGACAAAGTCAGAGTGGGGGAAGTTGTCGAATTGTTCTACCCACTTCTCCTTTTTTAAGTCTGGATTTTCCCCTTCTTTCTCTCCACAGCTTTTTTTTCCCCTTTTAATTCCATAATGATTAAACAAGTGTTCTTTGGCAGATAAACAAGGCTCTCCCAGGGAAAGAGAACAACATTTGGTATTGATTCTTTATGCATTAGAAAGAAAAAAAAGGTGTAAAAAATTTCTGTACAAGATTTTTATATGATTTATTACTCATAAGTTTTTATAGTTCTGGGAAAAGAAATCACTATACTGCTTCAATGGAAAGTAATTTGTGGGTTGGATACCAGAGCCAGTAGTATATTTTTTTCAATCACAGATTTATAAACATCAATACATCTAAGACCTCAAACAATGCCTGTTAAACATTTATTGCTGCAGTAGCAGCGTATTTGTGGAAATAATGAGGGTCCATGTGCCATTTCTGAACTGCGCCTGCAGTTTTCACTGATGTCTGCTCAAGATGCACCTGAATGGTTTCAGTCTATACTCCCTCTGAAACTGATGTCAGCCAAAAATTACCTGTCCAGTTCAGTGCCCCGTAAAGACTTGGGGACTTAAAAAGTTCCTGCCTTTCTAAGCAAGGCAGATCAAAGAGAATATGATGCTGTGACTACAGAAATATTCAACTTAGTAGGTAGGAGCCATTTACATGCATTTCCCCTCCTTTGAGCAGTTTCATGACTCTTGGTCTCACAGCTTGCGATTCCTGCTTTTTAAGCCTGTGAAAATAATTTTCTCCCAAGCAGACTAATCCACTGAGCAGTTACTAACCTTGAAAGTAATATCTTCTTTTTAATTTATTTTTAGGAACATCTTCTAGCTTGACATACTTTTTATTCCCTTCTTGATTATACAAAATGGGATATACTTTCATTTTGAAGAAATAAAGATATCATTTTCAGCACTTGATATGCTCAACTGATGTAGCAAGAATAAACTGTTCTCATTCAATTTTGAACGTAGAAAGATTTGTTGACAAGTAGTCTGTCACATTCCGTCATTTCATGGAAATTTCCATTTTGTATAATGATCCCTTGTGAATACAGGAGGATGAATGCAGCAGCAGGACATTTCTACATAATATTTAGTCCTATGTAATATTTAGTCCAGTTGTATAAACTTTAGGTCTCTTTTCCACTAAGATTATTTTTCATTTTAATTCCTCATGCCTTCATTGACTTCTTAACAGGGTTTGTTTCAGGGGATGGTATAATTGAGAGAAGCTAAATGAACCCCCACTGTCCCATTTGTCTTTAAGGCAAGATAACCACTTATGCAACTTTCAGTCCAATTTTGGTCACTGAAGCATTTTACTGGTTCTGATTAGTCCCACGGAGTGGGAGCATCCTCATCCTGTCTGTTCAGCAGAGTCATTAAAACCTGTGTAAGCTGTGATGATGCATGAGCTAGGGGTGTGTAAATTCCCTGTTAGCACATGCATTCTTCATCTTGTCACTTTTTTGCTACCTGCTGTTAACTCTGTAGGAAACCCCGTGCAGCTGATAGAAGAAAAAATTTGGAAAGCAAATTGGTTGTAAAGAAATAGTAGAGGTGATCCCTACATGTTCATAATTAAGCATCTTTGGAAGACTTTGTATTAAAACTGATTTTCATGTAATTTGGATAGAGAAACAACTCAAATGTAAAAGTGGGTTATCACAAACCTGGAATTTTCCTTTGGTATAGAAAAGAAGAAAAAAGAGGAATTAGTACAACGATCAAACAACATGGCTTCCTAAAAAGATATTTTAATAGAAAGAATTCAAATAGAATCTTTCTTTTGAGGTGTTTTCATTTGTTCTGCTGGCACTCAGGGCATGAGGTTGTTCATCTCAGCTGACACCAGTGTGGAGTTACAGGGGTGTTGTGCATTCGAGCTGACCTTGAGGAATATCTTCCTTGCAGCAGAACCAGACAAACTCCTTAGGGGATGGTTTTGTTGTTTTTTAATGTTGGGGGGGTTTGAGGCCTTTTTTTTAAACTTGCAGTGATTTTGAACAGCTGTGAAGGTTTTTTCCCTAATAAATGCAAGTACTATTCTTTATGCACATTTTAGTTCTCTAATGCCTACCCATCCGCTTGGCAGGACAGTGATGCTGCGTAATAAAATTCCATACGGAACCCTACCAGAATTTGATTTATTGCAAAATTATTTGACAATACATAAACTTTGATGTTGATGCAATCCACGTGATGGGAAAGAGCAAGTATATTTAAACTGACTATTATTATCAGTTTGCAAAAAGTAACTGTGATATTTTTTCTCAGTCCAGATAATTTTCTGAGAGCAATCCACTTAGCAAGTATCTGCCAGTTTTCTTATAAATATATTAATTGCTTTTGTAATGCACATACCAGTGACATTGTAATACAGTAATATTTAAGTAAGTACATGTCTTAAGGCTTTCTAATTTTTATTTTTTTTTTTTTTTTCCAAAAAAGTAAAGGCAAACTTTTGGGTTTAGTTACTTCAAATCAGAAATTGTGGGAGTATGTGACTTAAATGTCATTAACAATATAAACAACAGAACTTGACATTTTGAATTTATTTATCAATATGTAGAATAGGGGTAGTTTTTTGCACTGAATTAGACTGAATTAGAGCACGGACCTGAGTGGAACTGGTTTGCCTCACCATTGGCATTTGGTACCGTAGCAGATGCTCTAGCCATTTTCCAGATCTGACACACAAAACTGATCCAATGGTGAAGATGCCTGACTTTCTGAAGAGGCAGCCCCAAGCCAGCCAAGGTGCCCAGTCATAAGTGTCTGTAGATGTCTGTGCTCAGGCATCTTGATCCCGTATCTTCACCAGTTCCCACAGTCAAGACTTCCAACAGATTAGCTACTTGTTAACTATTAACTGTTAATTGCTTGTAATGATGGTGAGCTTGTATGTGGCAATATTATTTTGTCAGAATCTGGCAGTGGTACACAAGACAACTAGAAACTGTCATTCTACCAAGGTAGAATTGAACCCTTACTGTTAAGTCTCTGCATAAAAGGACTAGACTAGAACAAAAGTTTGTTTTTCTTTTTCGGGACAGTATGCCAAGACCGAATTATTTGGTTGACTGTTGCAGCTAGAACATAATGAGAAAAGTTAATGTTTCCGTACTGATTGTGACTCGTTCAAGTCCTGTCTCTTTGTTTTTTCATGTCTGAGCAAAGAGCTCAGTCGCTGTGCCTTTTTGAGGTCTATAGGCAGCTTGTTTGTAGAGACATCATGCTTTAAATTCATAACAGCTTTCTGTCTCTACCTTAGCACAGAGAAATCTGTGACTCTACTTAATGTTAAGGCTGTTGTAGAATGGTGAAAATAGTTTATAACTGCCAAATTTGATGCACATTATGTATTGTTCTATCTCTAAAAATTTTTTTCAGAGTAAATTTTCAGATATTGTGAAGTATTTAGCATAGTTTCTTGTAAGTTATTAATTCACAATATAGTGTTGGTTTCCCTATGAAAGTTCAGCAGCGTAGAAGTACTTCTATAGCTAGTAGTGACCTGAAGTATCAGCAGTTTGTTTTCCAGCTGATGGATATAGGTTTTCCTCTTAGCCATAGTGATCTTTATACACAGAGTGAGTTTACAGTGCTACTACCAGTGCAGAGCCATGTAATTAGCATCTTTGTTTGAGCATCACCACAGTGACAGTGTAACAAAGGGTATTGCCTGTCAGAATTATACCTTTAAGGTTCAATTTAACAGGCCACTTAAGGGGGGCTTTTTTGTTTTCATTACTGCAGATTCTGTTTCTTTTTACTTGTTTCAGATTCCTAACAACAAAAATTTTTACAAGCATTTTTAAAAAATTTTGGTGTTTTCAGAAAACAAGTGCTTAATTCTGATGATTATCACTTGCTTAGCCTCTAATATTGTTTCTTTTAAAGACAACTTTTGTGAAATTCATGATTAGAAAGTGAAAGTAAACAATTGTGTCCAGCTAGAAAAGGATTACTGCAGTATATTGCACTTCTGACTAGTCGCAATAGATGCTATTAGCAGTGATTCACTTATCAGTATATTTTATTTAATGAAACCTAGATGACTGGTTTTTTCAGCTGAACTGTGAGGCACTCTGGACTCACCTTCTGGTTGGTCATAGAAGAGCCCCAAATAGCAGGTGAATATTTTACAAGTACTCTTACTGAAGCACTACCATGCAATTGTTAATGAATCAGAGCAGAACTGTTTCCATCTGCATGGCAGTCAGCAGATCAGTTTGAGATGGTTTTCTTAATATGGTTATTTTTTTAAAGAGATTATTCCAGTTATTAGTGTGAGGAGTTTTGCACAGCTGGTGAATGTTTCTACGACTATGTATGAGTGACTGTCCATCATTCATATTGCCTAATTGGCAGACACAAGTTTTTTTCACTTTGTTTGGTAAAAAACCCTAAACCAGTTTATAATGGAAAACCCAAACTTTTGTAAAAAAAAAAAAATTGAACTGAAAGCCTGCCTGACTACATTCTTTGCTTTTGTTGATTGCTATAAATTAATTAGTAAGAGTGTGCATGTATGTTTTTCTCTCAAAACCGTGAGATCTGTGTTGACTGAAAAGGTACTAACAGCCTTTATTTTTACTTTTATGTTTTTGTAATTGTGCAGTACTTAATTAGTTACACAATAAAAACATGTCTATCAAGCAGTAAATATCTAACATATATTTTTTGGAAGTGTTCTGTGTGGAGTTGTTAATTCCCATGCTTTCTTGTCAGTCTTTTTGGAAGATGTGTTTTCTTTTTTTAACCAAACTTTGTGTCATGGGAAGGTACCCATTAGCCACATAGGAAGATTAGTACATCGGTCAGTCAGAAGAAGGGGTGATGAGATATTTTTAGATGTTACAAAAAGCTAAGTTCATAAGAGGCATAATAAGAGACAGTCATTAATCAAAATCGGCTAAATGTGTTTTTAATGCATGCTATGCCACATGTAGTTTCAGCTGATATCAAGAGGAGTTAATATCAGATTATGCGGTACTTCAGACCTGAAACTCATCTCTTTGTGAACACATCGAACAAATGTGGCTTGAAAATAGAGACACGAGGTTTGTCTGGGTGTTTCGTGATCATATGACGAAAAATCTACTGAACCCATACTAAAGAAAACTCTGGTATTCTTTGATTTCTAAAAGATTAATTGTTTCCCTTGATTTTTATTGTCAACTGTCCAGTTTTCTTTGTAGGAAGGATCTTGGGATATGTGCATGTTTGAGCACAAGATTATGCTAGACTTCCTTGCTATCAGTTGCAGACTCTCACTTAAAGTTACCAGGTATTTCATCCATTTTCATTCGTGTCTACATCAGTATCTTTTTTGAAGGTAACAGGTTTTGGAAATGAGGAGAAAATTATTGCCATGGTAAAGAAAGAAACTGCCTAATTTAGGAATAACAGAATTTTGTAGAGCAAAATTATTTTCTCTAAGTGTCATGAGACCCCTATTGGAGAAGAAAGCAAACATTTATAATAATGTGATTGGTCATGAAAATCATACTCTTTAAGGAGTGCAGTACAGGTAATCAGGTTCATAGTAGGATATGTGCTATTTGAAGTAGAGGTGGTATATTTTTTAAGCCTAGGGTATCACAGCTGCACCTCTCTACGCTTCCTCATTAGGACTTTTTACTGCAAATAATTCTTTCTTCCTAAAAATTGCATTAACATTGCTTGATATCCTCACAGTATGTTTCCCATTGTCTTCCTCTCCATAATTATGTTGTTTCACTGAAGTAAGAAGTATTTATTTAAACAAAATATTTGATGTTTCTGAATTTGGGAGCGGTTAATATGTTGGATATGAAAGAAATGTTAAAGAAGCTGACTAACACTACTGTTGATGCAGCAGTGATTGATGTAATTAATTTTTTCCCAAATATTTTCTGTTGCACAGCATAACTTCACAAAACCTATACCATCTGGCTGAAAAATTCCCCATTTACCTCTGGTGGAAAGGTGACATTTTGTCTTTGAAATAACAGTTAATTTGTCACTCAGTACTGCAGAATAATCAACTCTGCTCAATAGAGAGAGGAGGCAGCTTTGATTTCAGTGTCAGGGTTTATAAGGGCTTCAGTGTCCCCGTGTTAAAAAAAAAAAAAAAAAGGCATAATATGATTTAGATTTTTACACTTCTTGGCATGAAAGGAGCATGTTTGCTTTGGGTTTCTTAGGAGAATTAAATGCAATGAATTTTGTTGTCTTAATTAGTTCTATATTTATTTGGTTCAGAAGTTAATTCAATTCTGAATAAATGTGTCCAAACAAGATGTAAACACAGTTTAACCACCCTACTCTGTAATTTGTTTTAAATACATTTTTAATACCACCGTAAACAAAGCCTCGGTCTTTTAACTAGCGCGTTCTTCCACAGGGCACGTAGCAGTTGTTTCTACTGGATGCAGCACGCGATCCCGAGCTGTGAGGTATCCCCAGCATGGATGGCTCAGGCGGGTGGTTGAGGAGCACTGTCAGCAGTGAAGGCTCTTGTCTCGTGGTTGGTACCAGTGCAGGCTGCACTGCCTACAGCACTTTTTCGGGTGCTGGGCCAAGCCTTCCACCTGCAGCCTCCTGGCAGTACACTCTGCAGCTGCTGTGTCTGTGTTACGTGCCTGTGACATTTATATCTGTGCTTTCTATAATTATCTATTGTGGATTTATAGCACTTCTCACAGGTATTCTGGTGCAGCCAAAGTGTCTCTGTGTTCCTTTGGAAGTCCAGAGCAGAACTCTTTTCCTTGCCTAAGTGATTTGTACAACACCAAGTCTGTAGTGAAGCACTCAATATTGGCATGGGACAGTTCATCTCTTCCCGTTACCTTCCTCCTTAAATCTTGGCCTGGGTATAGTTCATGACAAGAAACTTAATTTCCTATCCTGTGGCTTCTAAGCTTCTTTATTAGGATCTCGAGGGTGCCTACAATGAGCACATACAGGAAGACAAAATGAACTCATCCACAGTTTTCCCAAATCATCTAAATATTCATTCAGATATTTTTAGTAGGTTAAATATAGATCATTCAGACAGTGTGAAATACTACATCTTTTTTTTTTTTTTTGCCAAAATACATGGATTAGCATTTACTTGATCCATAGAATTCTTGGTCTTTGCCTCTGTTTGTGTTTTGTACTAAACTGTGTGTTTTCCATTTCGTATAATCCCTACTTTTAATGAGGTAGTGTACTTTATTACCAAGGATTTGTAAAATGTGTTGTGAAAAACCCTCTAGACTGCTTTCAGTCTGTTGCTACTGCTCACAGTAACATGGTGGTAGGCTTAGCTGGTTAGTAAGGGGAAAGACATATTTTGTTTTTCTTCCTTCAAAACACTTTAATTACATTTTTTTGGGGAAAGTTATGCTTCCTTTCTTAGAGTTTTCAAAAAGTACTTCAGGATAACTAAGGAATTCATTCCTTTTCCCTTGTAAATTTAGTATAGCAGAGGTGATAAACATTTTGCTCTTGGATTTCATCTGTAACCAAAGCACATGTGGCTGCTTCTGCAAAAGCAGATCCAGCCATGCCAGTGCCTGTTCAGCTCTGCAGCCGTCTGGTACAGTCCAGCCATGTCCTTGGCATTACATCTCCTGTACTCTGTAAAAAGATGACTTCATAAAAAGTGCCCAGTTAATTCTCAAGGACTGCTTGGAGACTGTTGGAGAGGGCTCGTTGACTGGCCCCAAAGCCTTGCCTGGACAGCTGTGATGGCATTGGCATTACTGATGCCCAGCTACAGCGCTGAGTTTGTCCCCTGACACTGTGCACATGTAGATATGCAGCCTGCACAGCCTCCTCTTCTCAGTGGTTTAATAATTTCTGAAGTCTAGCCCTGTCAGAAGCAAGAGCTGCTTGACTGTGGAACCAAGAGCAACGCCTCTGCGCAGAAATGGAAATTGGTTTTGCAAATCTGTGTAGTCACGTAATCCAAATGACAGCACGGGCATTGCATTGCAATTATTTTGAATTAAATGAGCTGGAACTCATCAACATGAATCTTTGAAACATAGAAAACAGTCCTGTGTTGCGTATGATACACTGTATAATGTATAGTCAGCTTAAAGTTGTAATTGTCTGGTTTACGGTTCGTACACTATTTCCTTTGGGACACTGCTTCCCAGTGTAATATAACTCACTAATTCATGGAGAGTTTTAACTTCCCTGTATATATCTATCAGAGCTGATGTTTATTTTGCCAAAATGGAATAAATGGATTTAATCAGATACTGTTCAATTTTAATAATTTTAATATGTAGTGGGCTTCTTTTTAATGGGATAATGGGATTGAAATTGCCATGTCGACTGAAAGGAAACCAGTGTGATTAGATGTAGTAGATGTGTACAGTCACTTTATCCAAGTAAGGACTTGTAGTAATTACCTGAATGTGTTAGAATTGCTAATGATGCAGTCTAAGACAAAGAGCTAAGAAAGAAATTACTCGAAGAGGGGAACATGCCCAATATGTTTTTAATCAGTACGGTTTTTTTTTGGCTTGTATTTTCCAGTAGTACAGAGAAAATTTAGTTATAAGGAATCATTTTAGATAGAATGGGAAGATATTTATAGCTCCTAATAAATTATTGTTTCTGCTTAGTGCTTAATTTGTTTTCAGAGATGTTGTACTAAATTTTGCTCAGAGACATTGGCTCATTGATTACCTCTAGCTTTCAGGTCAATGGGGACTGTGCTCTGCTTATAAAGAAATGGGAGGTTACAGTAAAAGATTTTTTATGGAGTTAATTTAAGATGCACAGATGTATTTGTATACATGTGGGTCTACTGACAGTGGCATTTAAAAAATGTCTTTTACTATAAAACAAAAAGTACTGATTAGCTGTGAAAGCTGTCATTTAACAGTTTACAAGAGCACTTTGAAACCATTTACATGAAAATTAGGATAAACTGAGTACATAGAATGTTTCATTAATTTTGTTTAATGACATGCATTTTTTCCAAAGTATACACTACACTCAGATTGTGTAAATTGAGAGTAATTGTGATAGCAAAAGGATATTTTTTCATGTATTCCTAAGACTTGCCGTAGATCCTGTGCTGTAAACATCTGAGTCACTTTTTTCTGACTCATTGCTCGTCTTCTCCTTGACTTTTATATAATTTGATATAATTTTATATAAACCAACTTGTTTGCTTTAATGTTAATAAATGCCAGTTCTTCATCACACTATAATCACCTCTGAAAAATAATTTTTAAGGGGCTTGCCAACTACCTCTTGTCAATGGCTTATAATTGCCTCAAAATCCTATAAAGATAGAATAAATATTAAAACCCCGTGTATTTTACAGATAAATCCTGATGTTTATGTCTGATATCAGATGCATTTTCACTTATTCAGTCTGTCCTGGTGAATTCCGTCATGTTGTGAATAAATTTGATGCTTTCAAATGGCAAACTAAAAAGGAATTTTAATTAATGTTACCACTTAAAAAGGCTATTTCACAAAATATATTTCTTTTGATTAAACTATTAAGTCTTTATCTACATTAAAAGACCATGAACTGCTGTCTTTGAAAATCAAATTTGCAAGAGATGGGTAAGAACTTTTTTTTTATATTGACTGTTGTAAAGTGTACCTCAGATCAATTAATCATTATGTTATTAGTAAATCAATAAGAAAAAACAGGGAGAACCCCATTCTGCTCTTTACTTGGTTTTTTCCAACTGAAGCAGACCCGTTTGAGTTGTATAAGAATCAGAGTGTTGAGCAATGATTCTGTGACAGTTGTACATCCATATTAGTTACATTACATCCATTTCTTAGTTATAAAAATACGATAATTCCTGAAAAAATACAGAAGTAGGATTAGGTCTTCAGCCTGGTTTTATATGCTGCAGCCTGAAGAAAGGCAAGGAGTTAATGTATTTGTCGTATTCTGTCTGGATGAAATAAAAAATGCATGTTGACATCTCTTCCTGAACAGAGGAAGAAAACGTTGCCATAGATGGATGTAATTAATTTTTCAGAGCTGATAATTTATTTAAATTAAGAATATAATTTATTTAATTGTCATCACTGTTATAAATTGCTGCTCTAGAGCACTGTCAGAAAAATTATCTTTAGAGCTCAATACTTGGATCAAAGTGTACTTCAAATAAGTATTTTTGACACAATTTAAGTCAATTATGTTTGGACTTGAAGAATTCTGTATGTATGCCTAAAGTTTGAAAGAAGAGTATAGTATCCCATGTAAAAGTAACATTTAGCATAAAAATATAATTACTTTTCCCAGTTCCTGCATGCTGTGACATCTGCTGTGGTTTAACTCTTTCAGCAGTGAGCAGCACTGGGCACCTAAAACTAAGTGGGAGTACAGTCAAACTGTGCAGAGATACATGTCCAAAATATTATCACAACTTTGAACAAGGCTGTCCTGAGTTCAGGGTAGTTTCTTGTGGTGAATCTGTAAATCACTTCTAAAACTCAATTTTGGAGGATTCTTGTGCAAAAAATCCTCTTTTGCTAGTTCTGAGACTGCTGCTTGGCAGAGTCTTCTTTTCACCCCAGGTGTTGCCCTGGGAGGATGCTCTGGAGGTCATGCCCCACTGACCTTCTTCATGCTCCCCATGGTTTTAGGGGTCTGTTGGAGTTCTCAGATTTCAAAATCATAAAATCATAGCTCAGGGCTCACTCAGTGATTCTTATCTAGTCATTGTTTGTACAGGAACATAATATTTTTTTCTCAAGTTGCCCAATCCTACTGTGGCTTTTCTGGACTCGAGAGGCCATAAGTGTAAATAGTCTTCAATGTGGTGTAATATTACTGATTTATAAAGTAACATTATGCTGTTCACTGCTTTTTTCTTTATTCCTTCTGAGTTGTTACTTTTCCTGATATAATTTCCAAGGAGTTAGAATCAGCACACCATTTTGTTTAAAAAAGTGGAATACTTTTTTATGTATTTTACATTTATTTACGTGGAATTGCAGCTGTAATTTTATCACCAAGTATAATAAAGATAGAGTTTTTCATAGCCAGTCCAGCCTTCAGAGCCATGACTTACCTTAGCATAGTCAGTAAAGTTTGTTTTCTCACTATTAAGTGCTTTTTCCAGCTTCAGTCTCCTGCTGGATCCCTGCAGGACTCGACTGCCTTCTTCCGAGTGTGACTAACGACCATTTACTCCAAATCTTCTGTATTGTTTAAACACATTTTTTCTTCCATGAGAGGGCCTTCCTTCTAATCCTGTGTCAGCCTGGTTTTATAAAGAGCCTTTGACAAAGGACCTTGTGAAATGTGTCATTTGGAAGTCAGTTATATGGTATCAGTTTGCTTTCATGTTTGTTCTTTGAAGAACACTGATAGATGCCTGAGAAATTATTTCTCTTTAAAATAGCCATCTCAGCTCCTCACCTTTCTAATGTATTTGTTTTCCTGGTCACTAAATGTATTTATTCTGATTTTTAGTAATCTAAGTGGAAATTCTTAGAAAATTTTTCTTGCACTACCTTCTTCCTAGCCACCTATTACAGTTTCCTCCATCATGAACCCAGATGGAGAAAAAAAACATTTTATTTTTGTGTTCTGACCTCATCTTTCTTGAATACTCCTTTTATAGCCTGAACAGCTGTTAGCTATACTAGCTCTGTCTGGCTTCCAAATCTCTGAATAATGTTTTATTTTCTTTTTTTATACTTTCTCCAAGTTGTTCCTCAAACTTTTTCTCTGACTTGTTCTGTGTGGATTTGATTTTTTTTTTAAATCTGATAGTTTATGGTCTTTTTTGTTTTCCTTATTTGAATACAACTTCAGATGTTAAAAAGATCTTTTTCTTCTATTTAATACTGAAGTGAGTTAAATATTATTCCATATCCTGTACATGTAATCTCTTTGATTTTTAGGCATATCCACAGCTGGATCCCTTATACTTCCAATGAGATATTTTCTTTTTTGTGCAGAATCTTCCTATCATTGATGTGTCCTCAGCTCCAGGAGTGTCTCAGTTATTCCTCCTCACCTGCTATTTCAGCCTGTGGTTGTACCTTTGCCTCAGCACATCCCCTTCTCTCTGAATCTGCACATGGTAATGAGAATGTGGCAAAGATGGCTGCTGTGCAGATCCCAGCTCCCTAACAACCTATATTTGACCTCTGGAAGTTCTGTCTAGCATTCCTCAGTTGGTTTTGGTTTTTCCATAAGGACTGCAAGTTGCTTCCGCCAGCACGTCTTAGGAGTCTGCGCAGACTTCTTACGAGGTCTACAGGGTGCACCCTCTCCAAAGAGGGTCCGGTACAGGTCTCTGTCCATGTAATGGTAGCTGGGACATGGCATGTTACCACTTCAGGCAATCTATGTGGCCTGTCTTGAGGATATGAAACAGTGAAGTTTGCTGGGCCCAGCAGTTTCCATTATTTGGACATAGGATTTTCATAGAACAATCATTCTCCTAATCTATTATTGGTTTTCATGGTAGTCTTTCTTTCCATTTCATTTCTCATAGTACTTCTTCTGTGTGGATGTACTAAATCAGAAACTTCAATGTGATAAATATTCTGTGGTATTTCTGAGGGAATAGTAAGGTTCTAGACTTTGCAGGTTTGACATGCTGTGACACTGGAATTCAGCAGCTGAAAGCCCCTCTAGGATATGGGCATCCATGTTTGTTAGCATGCTTGGAGTCCATTTCATTTCTGTTTGCTAAAGGTTAATGGGACAGCTGCTTTCTGTTTTTCTAAGTGGGGGGATGTACAAGCCTAAAAACTATCAAATATATAATGCCCATAAGCACTTGACGAAGATTAGTCTGGAAAATACACTTTTACAATACACTCAGAAACATCAGTTTTCTCTTGTAATTCTAAACAAAAAGCAGGATGCTGCATGCCTTAAGAAAAGACATGGGAAGTATGAAAGTTGCCATCTGAGGCAGTTACTGATGAATTTAGATGCTTTACATGAAACTTGATGTTATGTATTTAAATAATCTTTTCCTAAAGCAGTTTCTCATATTAATCTAGTGGTAAAAGTACCTATACCTCTAATTGGTATTATTTTGTGGATGGTGCTAAAATACGAGTGTACATTTGCTCAGTTGGCACTATCATTGTATAGTGTTTTAAGTGGAGAAGATCAGATGAATCAGTAGTTGCCTCCTGATTTCATTGTTGTTGCAGGTTGAAGCTCATTGTTCTTATTTTGGGGCAATATTCTTCACATATGTATTCAATGTTAAGGGGAACAGGATTATTTTGTAAATAAATTTGCAGAGGGAAAACATTCCCAGAAATTTACACCTGGAACAAATCCTTAGTTTTTATCTTTAAGAATGTATCAGTTTGTTCCCTTTACTTTGCTATAGTCTAAATGATTTAAAACATATATGGTGTTTATAAAATAAAAAACTTCAAAGAGATTTCCACAGAATACTATGTTCCTCATAAACTTTCATTTCCCTGCAATGTCTGTTGGAAGTTAATTTTACTTACTGTTTCACGTATTTTTGTCACATATTTGTTGTTGTTTTAGTTCATTTCAGTGGCTACTGCCTTTGAAGACAAGACAGTTCCTATAAATGCTTGAGTGTTGGAAATCAAAACATTTCATCATTTGTAACTCCATGAAAGTACTTGAGTTCAGTGATTTCCTGGAGAAACATAAAAGAATACTGTAAGGTGCAGGCTCCTGAGAGGACTAGAAGTTGCTCTTCTGTTCATTGCAGGACCTAGACATTGAACATCTAGCTCCAGACCTGGAATTTATCATTTTTGTAAGGGTAGCTGTGTGTAAGATACCAAAGTTCAGGCAGTTACTGAAATGAAGGTGGCAGCTAAACGGGAAATTAACAGCAGCCCACAATGAGTGATGGTGACTCAAGGCAGACAAGAGTAGGGCTTGAAATTCAGCACCCAGTCACCAGCCACATGACTTGGTCAGATGCCATTGTGAAAGTGAATTTCGAAGCCTGCATCATCTTCCTGTATGATAATTATCTGGGTATGGCTTACTGTGTCACTTCAACACTTCAAGGAGAGCACTCCCGGCTCCCTTGAACAGCTGGAGCTCAGGACATGCTGTCTTGACAAGGTGAATGGAAAATATTCACTGCAAATTTTTTTGCATTGGTGGCTCTCTTTAATACATATTTTGCAAACACATTTGTCCTTCTTGAAGACTGTAGATATGCTGAAGCAAGGTAATTACAATGGAATAAATATTAAGTTAAAACCAGACAGTTATTAAATATACCTGAGGCATTTCTTAATCTTGCATTAGAGGAGAATTCAATATTACTTCTATAATATTCTTTTAAGTGAGAATCAGATCTTAGCCTGGGGTGCAGGGATAAGAAAGTGTAAGTAAAATAAATTAGCAGGTCATTTAATATTTTATCAGGTAGGAGCATACTAGCTGCAGTTTTGTTCACTCTGGAGTTGCTGTGTGGCAGTGGCAAGACTGTTGGGTATTACAGCCTCTATTATTCAAAGCCACTCAGGCCCTCCAGCTCATGCTTGCCAGCTCTTTTGTCACATACTGTATGTCTTGGGTCTTTCAAGGTGTTGCCTTGGAAGTACTTTCTTCTGTGTTACATTAACTAAGTCTGAAGCACAATTATATGTAGCCTGCAAAGGAGTGGCGTGAGCAAAACATTACAAATCTGTCTCAGGTTTTTAGATGCTTTTGATGCTCAAATGCTATGAAACTGTGATTTTTATTTTTCTAATGAGACTGAGTAGGTATTCTGAATTGCACTTAGTGCTGTGAGCTATCAACTTGGCAAATTGTAAACATTTACAAATCATAGAATCATAGAATTATTTGGGTTGGAGGGGACCTTAAAGGTTTCTAGTTTCATTCTTCCTCTCATCGGCAGGAACAACCCCAGCTTTCTCAGTTTGCGTAGGAGAGGTGCTCCAGCCCTCTGATCGTATTTATGGCCTCCTTTGGACTCACGCTAACAACCAAATACTGATAATGGGGGCCGGGGTGGGGGGGAAGTCATATTCCTTGTTTGCCTGTTTAACACAGTGATTGATTCTTTACAGTGAACAAATCCGCTGCATCGATACCAAATTACAGAGGGATTGCTCTCTCTATATATGTTATGTTGTTTTTGCAATCAGTAGTATTAAATGAGATGTAAGCTCAGGTTATCTGTTGCATTGGTTACTACTGTTGCAATTAGCCCTGTGTGCTGTGGAGGAGAAGGCTCTGCAGACCCTCTGGTTGGCATGCTAAAATGCATTTGGGGTGGTTTCAGTTTGGGAAATGGAGAAGCTCTTTCTGAGTTCAGTATGTTTGCTGTGCAAACCAGTGGAAAGCTATCTCCCAGATACTGAGTTAGTGCTTGTTATTTTCCTTCCATAAGCTCATTGTGAGCTGAAAAACTAAGAAAAAGAGTCTGCTCAGTTAGTGTGCAGTCTGCTCTTGGAACAGAGTGCTGCAGTATGTAGGGTTTGAGAATTAGCTTGTGAACAGTGGCACTATATCTAATGGTGTTTATTCTGCATTGTCCTGGTTTGTATTCTCTCCTCTTACATCTGATTGAATGGACAAGTAGAGAACAGTATCTGTTCTCTTATATTTGTATGATTTTTCCCTTGAAATGTAGTTGAAATGGGACAAATCTCTTACTTTGGGAACAGAATTCAGTAGCAGCAGTTTGAATCTTTGAATTAGCACGGTATTAATTGTTTCCACTTTGCCACTGTTGTTTTGAAAGGCTTTGCTCGTCTTCAAATATTTCTTAGCGTTACCATCTCAGATCAGCCAAGACCTCATTAAATAATCTTGAAGGATGCTTGGGTTTCCTCTCTAAGTGTAGAAGAAGTAGAAGGTAAGGAGGTATAAGGAAGAAAGGTTGTATTTCCTTGAATTTGACTTCAGTAACAAAGAATAAAAGAAAACCCAAACAAACAAACCAAAACAGAAAAAACAACAATAAAAAAACCTCAAACAAACAAAAAACCAACTCAACAAACCCGGTATATAAAATGTAGGGGGGAAAGTGGAAGAACCAGAATTTCATGAAATATTTCATAGTGCTTTCACAGGCTGGTTTAATTTTCATAGAGCTATGTGAGTTGCATATGTCAATCATTTTAAAGTAATGCTTTGCTTTGATTATGAACGTGACTAGAGAATAAAATTGTTTGCATAGTTCTTGGTATATGTAAATTGATACTTAAATGTGGCTGTAAGTATAATTACTTTACTAGTGAAAGGCAAAATCAAGTTGACTAACAGATTTTTTAATTAGATTAACATAAGCCAGTTGTGATTTAATACAATGCTGTCTACAAAATTAGATACTTTATGAATGTATGTCAAATCAGTTCATTAACACACAGGTGCCAAATTAACTGTTGTTATAATTTCTTTGACTGATAAGAAATTTGTGTTTTATGCTACATTTGGCAAGTCCACTAACATACATGGGAAAGTTACATTATTTTTGTGGTTGGGTATTGTACCCTAGCTTTTCCTGGTTCTTGTTGACTTAGAGCTTAACTTTGCAAATATGTCATCTGGCAAAGAGAAATCTTTCACCTAATATGAAATCATATTCAGCTCAGTAAGAGTAAGATGATGTGCATGAAAGTTCCACTGTATTACAACTCCTTTAGAGCTTCTTTTTGCATTCAAAACTCTTGAAGTTAGAAAAAAGTTGGTAGGTTGCTGCCAGTTCGCAAAGAGCAGATGGTGTTTATTACTGTGACCAGTAAATTGTGTATCTGTGGGAGTAATAAGCCCAATTAGCCAAATGTTGATTGTGCTTTTAAGTGTTGTAGTGTTGGTACCTATTTCTATACCTGTGCATATGCTCAGTATAAACTTTGTGTGCTTTGGAAAAAGCTTAGTGGTACACTTCTGCAGCCTGAATTGTTGGCATTTATATAAATGCCATTTTAGATAATGTCCTGCAAACAAGCCAGTCTTAGACACACAATTCCAAGAACTCCTTATTACTTACTTTGCATTTTATTTTCCTGTAAATAGTAAAAGTTGACTACTTCAACATTGTCTAGAATGATTGTTAAAAGCCAGGTGGCCTTGTGTCCTAAAGAATCCTCTTACCCTTGATTCATTGAAATAGGACTTCAGTACAAGGGAAGAATTGTGTTTAGCTCAGCATACTCGGCATTTTTTAAAAATACTGCTCTCCTTGCAGTATTCCATTATGGAGCAGTCAGCCATCAAAGGACTTCCTGACTTTTACAGTCAGAGGTGAGGATCAGTCCCTCACCACCATGGGCAAAAGAAGCCTGAGAACCATTCCTGTTTTCCCTCAGCCTCCCCCACCATCCCAGCTGGACTGGCCAAACAGGGACAGCCATAGGAAAAAGCAATTTAATCCAAGTTGTGTAAGAAGAAAGACAAAAGCCAAAGATAAAATGTGACATAGAATCCTAGAATGGTTTGGATTGGAAGGAAGCTTAAGGATCATCTGGTTCCAACCCCTCTGCTGTGGGCATGGACACCTTCCACCAGACCAGGTTGCTCAGAGCCCCATCCCGCCTGGCCTTTAACATTAAGATCCTCTTTCTCCTTTCTGAGTTGAAAAAGGAGGCTCCAATGTCAGCCTTCTGTCAGCAGAACCTGCTGCTGCTGCTGCACTTACCTAGAGTAATACCCTCTTTGATAACCGAGCCTGGTGATGTTAATGGAAGTACTTCGAGCAGTCACTTCCTCACAGATAAGCAGTAGTACCTACATACTTTCAATAAGGCCTGGTTTTGGGAGGGTTTAAGAGACTTGACAGCTCTTCAGGGTAAGAATCATATCTTCCTTCATGTATATGCAGTGCTCGGTACAATGAGTCTCTCTGGATACCTCTGCAATTAAATAATAAACTCCTTGCAATTAACAGCTTGTTAACTGCGGATTTAATATAGATCCACAACCGTAATTGGTTCCTTGGCTTCTCTCTCCTCAATCAGACTTAAAAACAAAATCACATAAAATAAAATGCTTGGGTGTCTGACAGATTAGCAGATTATAATAAATAACACTGCTAATGCATTTATTTTTCTGACTTAAGAAAGTTTAACTGAATAAGGATATGTCAGACACCAATATTTTTTTTTTTTAATCAGAAAATTTATTTTCATTTTAAGCATCACTTAAATTGCTTTATTTGAATGCCACAACTTGTTACCAAAATTCTGACAGAAAACTGCTAAAAATGAAAAGTGAGTGGATATTTTTCCTATTTCAGTGTGGACTTACATCTGGAAGATTTTTTTCTGGAGTCACTGACCATCTGTTTCATGGAGTTACGCCAAAAATATATTTTTTCTGTAGATTTAGATGCTCACTATGAGCTAGTAAATAGCCAGACAAGAATTACACCATCTTCTTAAAGCACACCACAAATATGAAGTCCCTGTACTTTTCAAGCTTTAAAAAGTGTAATTAAAAAAATCTTTATTTCTTAGGTAAATCACAGTAGCTTTAATAATTATAACTTTGTTATTCAGATTTAATTTATTCTTGGAAGTGATTGTGTTGATTTAAACCAGAAATTAATTTGGCTTGGAGTTTTCAAGAATCTGCATTTTTCCTTTGAGCATCTAATTTTGAGTGGGTGTTTCTCCCCCCAGCCTGGCATTGGGTTATTGTTCAAAGCATAATGAATAGGTGAGACCCAGTGAGCTCCGTAGGAAAGGGCAGCTTTTTCTCCTTTGGTTCTGGGACCTCTATAGGGAAGTTTCTGTGGCACAGTACCGTTAAGAAAGGAATAGCGCATGTTCATTGGAGTAGATCTCCAGAGCCTCTCTGGAGTACATTCATTTTCTGCTTCTGCTGTTTGCTGTCTCCTGACATGCCTTGATAAAGTAGAGCCTTGCACAGTTCAGTCCTGTGAAACAGGTGTCTTGGAAGCTCTTCTTCAGAGACATCATATTGCTGTTATAAAAAATGATGTTGCATCCTTATCTGGATGCAACCTTACCCAGCCCATTTTGTAAAAGCCAGAAAGTACTAGATACTGAATGGGGTAAGCACTACATATAGAGGGAGACAAATTTGAACTCTGCAAAAACTGCTGAGCTATAGAATAAAACAACAGAATAGAATGGTTCCAGTTGGAAGGGACCTACAATGCTCAGTCAAAATGCTTGATCAACTCCGGGCTGACCAAAAGTTAAAGCATGTTATTACAGGGCGTTGTCATGCATGCAAAATGTTGAGAAAAATAAAATTTGCATTCATAATAACTGCCTTAACATGAAGGGAAGTCCCTTGTGCATATCAGAATATGAGATACTTTTAAATTAAATGGTGTTCTAAATTAAATGAACTATCAGAAGCCCTAGAATAGGACTAGAAGAAAACTAATTTATAAGCAGGTGTCAATCTGTAAGGTTTTATTCAGGAGTGAATATCGTTGTCTCCTTCCTTTTTCTTTAGAACAGGCCTGAATTTAGAAAGATTCCTCCTCCCGCCGGCACCCACCCATCCTGCTCCCCATGAATACAGAAGGGATTTTATGAGGATAAGTAGCTCTGAAAAATGGAATGACACTTTGTCTCCCCACAAAGGAACTGATAGCAGTGGTGAATAGAACACACTGAGAAAGAACAAACCTGTTTCATGTTGTCAAGCCTGAGCTATTTCTGTTTTGCTGCTTCGAGAAGAAATTAATTTCTTTTCTCTGTTCAGGGCTTTGTTCTGTTTTATCTTACAGCTGGAAACATTTGTCTTATCCCATTCCTGATTTATCTAGGTTTTATTACTCTTATGGACACTGATCTGTGTATAAAACAGAAACAGTCACTGACACAAACACTTTCTTTTGAATGGTAAGCATATTTCTTGTTTCTGCTTGTGAAACTATTAAAATTAGTGTTTATAAAGTAAGAAATGTTACAGTTCTAGTAGAGATGTATTCAGGCTACATCAAACAAGGAAGAAAACAGTCTTCTAAATGTAAACATGCATTTTCTATCAGTTGTAGTTAACTTGAGGCTTGAATGTTAATGCTGTAAACTATATGTTAGATTTGTTGCACCTATGGTATGCTGTCCTGAGGTAGTAAAAAATTATTACTAATATTAAATAGAGTTTTTAATCTCGAAAGAACTGCAGGTTAGAGCTCTATGTTGCAACACAACAGCTAGTGATGTGATTCTTTGCTTAATTGGTTACCAGCATTTCTGCCCCTGGGTGCAGACAGGAGGTAGGGAGAAGGGTAGGTGTGCTTTTACAGGGAGCACTTAGTGCTGCTGTATGGTGGAGTAACTTCTGATGTACTGCTGATGGTGTCATGTGGCTGGACAGCCAGGATTGTCTGTGCTTGTTCTCGGCCTGAGGCTGCTGCTGGCAGGCACCCCTCGCACCCCAGCAGACCTTGCACCCTGTGTCCCAGCTCTGGAGAGATTCACAGTGTACCTCAGCACACAACAGGCAGATCAGCACTGCCAGCCTGCCCCTGCAATGAGTCTTGGTAGAGAACTGGCCATTTATGGATGTCTGCTTATTGAGAGCCCAGTTTATGACATACTGAGGATAAAGTGGGTCCTGTGTATACAACCAAGGTAAGGACCAATAGTTGGTTACAATTCTTGGCATTAAAAGATGAGGGAGTGATTAAAGTCAAAAGAGTCAACTTGTTCCCTCAGCCCAGCTCTCTCAGCCCAGTTTCTGGCTGTCAGGGTGAGCTCCTCCTGAGAGGGCTCCAGTGCCAGGAGCTAAGGGCATTTAAATCTGCCAGTGCAGCTACAGTTTCTCTACCGAACAAGTTCACTATCTTTGTTTTTCCCATCCTTTATACAACACAGACACAATAGAGCAGCCGTGTCTGTTAGTCTTTGATGCCCACTTCAAAGTTGAAACTCCCATTATGCTCATCTCCTGGACAGTTTGCTTTAACATGTCATAGACAGAAGAACTTTCCCCTGAGTTTGCAACATTACATAAATCAGATATTATGTAAATATCAACTTCAAAATATGTATATATATTCTTAATTTCAATTCTGTGGTCACTGAGGGCCACCAAAATGATTAGAGAGATAGAGCACCTCTCGTACGAGGAAAGGGTGAGAGAATTGAGCTTGTTAAGCCTGGAAAAAAAGGTGGCTTTGGTGTGACCTAATCGCGGCCTTTCAGTACCTGAAGGGAACCTACAAGAAAGATGGAGAAGGACTTTTTACAAGTGCATGTAGTGCCAGAACAAGGAGGAATGGATTCAAACCAAAAGAGAGTAGGTTTAGATTAGATATTAAGAGAAAGTTATTTACTATGAGGGTGATGAGGCACTGAAACAGGTTCCCCAGAGAAACTGTGGCTGTTCCATCCCTAGAAGTGTTCCAAGGCCAGACTGGGTGGGACTTTGAGCAACCTAATCTAGGGAAAGGTGTCCCTGGCCATGGCAGGAGATTTGGAACTAGATGATCTTCAAGGTCCCTTCCAACCCAAACTGTTCTTTAATTCTGCTGATATTGTGACTTCTGAGAACAACATTCGACATGTCCCTATTAAAGAAGGGAAGATCAAGCAAGGCAATGACAATAGATGCATGTGGTGATCTTCTTGAGGTGCTGAAGAACACTTCAGACAATGTTGCAACATTGTCAATTGCAGATATGTTTTAAAAACTGGTTAATGCATGCATTTTGCTTGCAGCACAGGTTAAAATTAATCTCTGGCATTTCATAAAAACCATGTATGGTATATTAACCTAACTACTGTTGACACTGGGAGACAGACTGCCTGTCCTGTGGTCCAGTTTGACAACACCTAGTTAGTTTTAGGGATTCTTTTCTCAGTGTCTTGGCCCAGAACAAGTGAGGTGTGTTTATGTGCATTGTGTTGACGTGCAGTGTGTTTTATTGCAAGGGGTTTTAGAGCCGAACAAATCTGTGACTGTATATATATTAAAGCATGAAGCACAACCCTAAGGTTTTGACTAACATAGACAAGTTTTTATTGTAAGAAATTTCATGTAATTAGTTCTTAAGACTTCTCCATTTTCTGTATCCATATTTGGTATCCAAATCCTTGGTTTTAAATATTCAGCTCTAGCATATACAGTTGAACAGAACATCTCACACTGCCATTAAGTATCTGTGTGTAAGCACAAAGCTGTGCAGACAGATGGGAGCAGCACAGTTAGAGGAAAGAGAGGAAGGAATTTCTGTGTTTACACATGTGCAGTATAACTTTTGGCTATTTCCACATGACTGCGGGGAAAGAAAGTTTTATGTACAAAAACTTTGATGAAAACTGAGAAGCCAGAGTGTTGGCTTGGGGTACCTTACTGTCTGACTGCTGGAATGGGATGAAGTGTGAAAGTAATCAGGATGCAGATAAATTGAGTGAAACTGTGTATATATTGGTTGGGAAAGATGTTGGGGAGACTGGTTGTAGATACTGGAAAAATCTATTGAGCTATATTCTCTGTCAGGTTTTATTTTGCACAGGAGAAGGTTTATTGCACAACTGTTGACACACAAAGTATCCTGTGCATTTGATTAAAAATAAAACATCTTCTTCTTTCATCTGATCATTTTCTCATGAAGACATGCATCATCTCTTCCAGACAAATGATAAAAAAATCTAAGGAAATAATGTACAAAATCTTTGCTGTAAACCTGGAAGGGTTTCTGCAAGCAGACAGAAAGCCAAGCTCATGTTCATAAACATGATTGAAAACTTAAGCCACCTATAAAAACATCTAGTAACACATCAATATCTGTATTTTTCAAGTGGAAGTCTGTTTGCTCCTGAGCAATGAAAGCCTTCTGTTAATATTCTCTTCTGTGTGTCAGCATTTCTCAGCTATCATCTCCTAATACGACCAGATATTATCCCAGAGACTTAAAGCTACTATTTATTTGGAGAAAATTTGTACACGTGGCAGAACTGGATTGGAACTGAGATTGCAGCATAAGATCTGCAGTTACAGCTGCTGTGCCAAGAATGTGTGTTTGTGGGCAATGTTCATCATTATATGCAGGCAAACTGCCTGAGTTTCCATGTTTTCCTTCACTTTCTCTGTGTGCTTAGGTTTGAGTGTGTGTACCTGTGGCTGTAACTGAAGCTTAAGACTTCTGGTATTAAAACTGGTTCTACTCTGGTCCTTGTCTAGCATATCTTAATAATAAAATGGAATGATGTTGTGTTTCAAATTTCTTACAGTCTGTGCTGTTCACTGAAACTTTTGTATGCGCTGGTTTTACCTATATGTGAATATAAAGGATGTAATTTTTCACAAGTTATGGAATCAAAGTTACTGTGTCCCTTATTGCACAGTTTGGGGAGCTTCGTGATTATTGGTGCTGCTGAGGATAGCCAGTGGCCCCAGACTGATGCTGGGAAGACTGCGCACAATAGTAGAATGCCTGCTATAGAGCCCTGGCTTTTCTTCAACTTTAGACAAAACCAAACTAAGAGCAATTCAGTTTTTCGGTTGTAAATAACTGCTTGCTTCCTGATAATGTGTTTTGTAGATAGCGGATGAAATGTGAGTGTGTCTGCTGTATAATCAATAGAGTTAAAATCCCCAGCCACTTATTTCCTGTGAAGTGATTAAAATCTACTTAGTACGTAACATAGTCTGTGCTGGCCTTACTGCTCCTTTGCAGCAATATGTCAAGGTAATGATTAGACAGTTTATGAAGTGCTTAAATATAAGTGGCCGACATAAATCTTCATAGAATGTATTTTAATAGTTTTATTCCATTCAGAGAACAAACATTCTTGAGCTTTGGCTTGAAACTGAAGTAGCGTTACAGCTTTCAGATTCTGGGGGGTGACTTCTTAATGCTAAGAGACACTGGATGCAGTAGGACATGGTTCTTGTCTGATTGGAGATGTATAAGCAGCGTGGAAGATGTGATGTTGTACCTTGTGCCACCCCGCCTTCTGCACTTAAGGGAGTCCCTGCAGAGGAACAGAAGCTTTCCTGTTTGCTTAGCCATCTCTGATAAACCTTTACTACGTGGGATGTGTAATTTTTGAAATCTTACTTCTATGAATAGATTAAGTCTGCAATCTAGTATTAAAGTAAAAATTCAGTCCTTTCCATTTCTTTCTCACTCTGTTTTATTTTCATACAAAACTGAATAATCAATTTGAAACCAACAATGTCTTCTAATCCAAGTTTTCCCTGAAAGAAGCATAGTCAGAGTTTGAAGACATAAGACTGTTGATATCTTGATAGTGACATAATATCTAACTCCTACTTCATATTGAAGAGTTGATAATTTTTTTTAAATCATCAGGTAGAGCTGGAAAAAAGTATAAGTATACAAGCTTGAAAAAACTGGGTTTGAGGCTACAAAGCTTGCTGGATTTTTCTGCAGACTTTTTTTTCCTGTGATTACATATTATTTTATTAGATAGTCTAAACACTATTTGAAGGAAGTTACAAGCAATTTGTAATTAAGGCACTGGACTGAAAGCCAGCTTGGGTTTCAGGGTATCTGGTGTGATTCAGAGTTTGGGTGTTACTGACATGACTGATGCGTTTGTGTTGTTATATTCTTGCTGGCAAAAGTGGAAATAAGAATGTTTCCCCATTTTGTTTTTTTTTCCGTTTTTAAAACAGAAGGTACCACAAAACAAGATAGCATGTTCCTGGTTTGTATTTCTTATCATCATGTTCTTGAAACCATGGAAGTGCTGATACAATTACACTTCTTTTTCCTTGACTAGGCTTATTCTTTGGTGAAAGTTGACAGACCAGAATACTGCCTGTTCAGACTTGAACATAATTTAGAAACATTTTAAGCATTGATGATTCCCGGTCAACTTCCAAAGACAATATACCATAGAGTTTTTAAAAGATGTTGGGAATAATAAAAAATTGAAGAGATTATTGATTACAGAATAAACAAATTACTTAATAAACTCCCCCCTTTTTGCTAGTTTGTGTCAACATTAACATCTCATTTATTTTTTGTTCTGTCCTCTGATTTTTATGTAGACATCTCTTCATACAGGAAAACCAGCATTGTATGTGTCACACCAAGTGTGCAGTGCTTAATAACATTAACAGCTTGGCAGAAAAAGTTCCGTCTTCTACAAAATCCTCTCAGAAAATGCCCATGAGTATCTACCATGATCCGTTGATTGTGATTTGTTCTGGTGCTGGCAAAACAGATATTTGAAGCTGATCCACAAAACTGCTTATTTTAAATACATTGTGCGAAGCATGAATTCCTAAAAGTCTACCTCAACCTCCAACTTTGCAGAATATATTATTTGCCAATAAAACTGGCTAACTTGGGAAAGAACTTATACATTCCCTGGGTATCACTGGGACCATCTCTTGAGCAAGTTTTTTGTTTAACAATTGCTAAACTTAAGTTGCCACTGGCCTATTAGAACTAGAGAGAAGCCTCCTGGGTTTCAAATAAACCATGAATGCTTTCACTGTCTTTCACACACAAGAGGATACCTTGATTTTCCAGTCTTGTATCCCCATGAATTAGGCTCAGAGCTAAGTGGAAGTATTTATTTTAAAGGATAGTAAAATTTTCTCCTTTAATGAGCTTGTTTATAAAGATTTATTAAGTTTTTTGGTAACTACCTGTTGGTCTAAAAGAGTTCTCTTATTTGCTTTGTAGTTCAATTTTGTTGGGAAATTGCTTGGACCAAGAGGAAACTCTTTAAAGAGGTTACAAGAAGAAACAGGTGCAAAAATGTCCATCCTGGGAAAAGGATCCATGAGGGATAAAGCTAAGGTACTGTGTCTGGATTCTGGTTGCAATTAGTGTCGAAAAATATGTTGGTTTAGGTGTTACACTTAGATGGCTTGTCTGCTTAGTAATGACTCATTTAAAAGGCTTATAATAGACTGACTCCAAGGCTAGTTTGTTTTTTTTCAAGTTACATCAATTGCTTAAATATAATTTTTCTGTTGCCGTGCCAACCTTGCTTAGACCTCCATAACTGCTGTATTACCACTGTTACTTAAATAATTCACCTAAAAGAGAAACCAGTTTAAAGTTCATTTGTTCTGAGAGAAGTCTGTTTCTCCTGAGAAAGTATAACTTGTATATATTACTGCTGTAATAGTGGTGTAAATAGGTTTTCTCTTTTGTTTTCTGTTTCTTTAGAGGTGGGAATTCTTTAAAGTACTGAATATTTGTTTGCGTCATAGTTCCAAAAAAAAAGGTGAAAAAAGTAGGTGTTTTGCTTAAAAGTGTGTAAAAATGCACAATAGATAAAAGAAAAAAAAGTGTTGGGAATCACAGCCTGGTCAATGCACCCAAGTAATTATTTGCATGTAGGTGTTGCCCCCCTTGGCCACCTCCCCTCACTTTATATACTGAATATGATGTTCTGTGATGTGGAATATCCCTTTGGGCAGTTCGGGTCAGCTGTCCTGGCTGTGCTCCCTTCAGCTTCTTGTGCAGCTCCTTGGGAAACTGAAAAGTCCTTGACTTGGTGTAAACACTACTTAGCAATAACCAAAACAGTAGTTTGTTGTCAATATTATACTAAATCCCAAACAAAACAGGGTACCAGCTAGTAGGAGAAAAATTAACTATGCCAGCCAAAACCAGGACATTAAGGAAACTTCATCCGTATCTAACCCAAAGCATAAGTACTGTTTGCATTTTGATGTCTTCTTTACATTCTGTAGAACCGCGTTCAGCACAGAAATAACAACTGCTAATTTCACTATATTTTAGCTGTATACAGCCTTTAGTAATGTTGTGCATTATTCTGCTTTCCTTTCTGTTGCCTCTGTCATTCATCTCAGTAGCTAAAATAATGAAAGCAATAATGTGCTAGAATAAAAGAAAAACTCACTGGGATTTTATGGTTGGCATTATTTGGTCTTGGTAATGTGTATCAGCAGTCACATAGACATTATGAGGTCTCCAACTGCACTATTGAAAAAGAATCCACAAAACAGACAAATTAGTCACACAGAATATATTTCGTTTTTTCAGAGTTTTCTTTATGACATTGGCCACAGGGATACTTCAGGTAAAATATTTAAATTACTTCTGGCTAACTTCTGGAATCATAAAAAATGTTTCCCTGGATAAGTGAATGCATGTGCTGTTAAGCAGCAGTAATTTGCATCAGTACTACATCTGCCAGCTCTATTCTCAGCCACCCACTCAGATTATTATTGCCAAGAGCAGCAATTGCCCAAACAAAGGAGCGTAAAGATCTTTAAACACATCAATAGATAGACTTAAGTCTTCTTATTTTGAGATCGGTCACTCTTCTGATCATATACTCTGAATTTCATCTGTTGATAAGGCAGAGTTCCAGCATGACAATTATTACATTCACTCACGAGTATGTCCCCAAAACCAAAAATCAGGGTATTTGTTTTTTCCTCTTCATAATGAAGAGTATTTAGTACTTAAGAATAATCTGAGATTGAGTATGAACTTCATGGAAGCTCATTCGTATGAGAGTGATGTAAAAAATTAAGTTCTAGGGTCAAATAGCGTTAAATATAGCAGTCGTGAAAGCAACTTTTCTAGAGAAGGGTTTACAAGTGACTTATCTTAATCCAATTTAGACATTACTGACTCAAAACAAAATCCCTGTGCAATTACAAAGAAAGAAATTATCTGATCCATGTACATCATTGTTACCAGTTCCAAGCAAAGGAGTGTGAGAATGATCTTGGAATGGGTAATAGTTATAATTAGCATTTCAAAGAGGCTGTTCTATTTTGAGATACTGATAAAATGTAAAGCAAATAAGTTTGACTGTGAGCATAAATAATGGTGTGAATTGCTGCATTGCTAAGGAAAATACAACTTGCTCTGGTTCATATAGTTTTTTTGCCATAAATCAAGCCCACTAGTCTCATTTACGCAGTACTTTTTTACTGATTTAAATACCAATTAACAAAGTCTGGAGGCTTTTTGTGGTTATTTTATACCATATGAGAAATCAGCTTATGTATATTAGCAGATGAATCTTTGTTTCGGAGGAATGTTAAAGAAAAATCTCTGTCATTTCCCTCTGTAAACTAGAATGTCCTTAAGGCTGTTTATATTATGCCATGAACCATAATAGTCCCTAGACAGACTGCAGGTATGTGTGCTTTTCCCCTCCAGTCCAGTGCAACTGCATGCTGAGCTGTGCCAGGGCAGCGGAAACAGAATTTCTGCTGGAAACTACCAAATGCATTTATGCCCTAGATCCCTAGATGTTTAAGTGTTCAAAAAGAGCTGACCCACTGATACAGTTTTTTAGTGCCAAAATGACAGTAGGGAAATGCTTGGAACCACTCTGGCCATAGTCAGTAATTTTGGTCACATGGAGGGGCAGTTTCCAGATCTGGGAAGCCAACTCTGTCAAGGGAGATATATCTGCTCTTCAGAATTTCCTTGTCTTTTTAAAAGAAATCTGTGGGTAAATTTTAGAGACTAAACAGCCTAAATACTGTTCCCTTCCAGAGCCACAGGGAACACTTGTTAAGAGTGATTTGAGATTTCTGAGTATCCGCTGAGCCCACACTGTGGGAACAGGATGGATTCATTTGAAAAGGCAATCCAACTTACTTATAATGTATATTATGAACAGCTCCAGTTGTGCACAAAATACTACAGAGCTAATGTATGTGTCACAGAAATTATTGAATAGATGTCCCAGTATAACTGCATCAGTTTTGCAGAATTTTATCTGGGATATAAGGAAAACTTTTGATTCTTCCAGAGTGGCTAATGTGAGTACTTAAATCTCTGTGCTTAAGCTAATGCAACTTGCTCAACAGAAATTTCGTGTTCCCTAATATGAGAAAGATCCTACGATATTCTGATAGGGAAAACACTGTCATGAAACAGGAAAGTCTGACCATTACGCATAACAGATTATGATGCTGGCTTTTAAATACTTCTTCCTCTTGATTTGGCATGCAAAAAGGCAGCTAGAATTTGAAGTCTTTACTAGCTGAAGAACTTCTGTGTATTTTTAAATCATAGAGAAGGTATGGTTCAAAATATTGAGCATAGCCATGACCACTGAGAATTGTACCCAGTGTGAGAGCACAGCCATTTTCCAGAACAGGTTGAGCTCTCATTGTCTTCCTGGCTTATGTGCTGCCACTAAAGGTTGTCATCCTTGTAGTAATATAAATATGCAAATACATTTTTCAGAACAGGTAGTGATGAGATTAAGCGTAGTCATGTTGATTTGCTTAGCTTTTGATTCTTTTCCATTTATTTTCTTTTTTTTGTGAGCAGCATGGGAGGTGATTGTGAAGTTAGACAATCAAACCGAAGTGACAGGAGAAATCTCATTACAAGTGGAATGAACTGATTGCTTTCATACATAGATGCAGATTTTCCCTTTTCAAACATGCAATTAATGCTTTTCACTGTGCCACTTAAAAAGAAATATGTGCAGTGGCTGGAATAGCCTTTTGAAGCTATTTATGAACTATAGCAGCAAGAGCATGGATTCTCTTTAAAATACATAATGTTTCTTAAACACTTCTTTAGCTAGTTACCTGCCAGTTTCATAGAAGGGAAGACAGTCATGGGGTTTGTACCATTTCTCCATACTCCCTAGTTTTGGATTATTTATGTGAGTGATATCTTTTTAATTCACATGAATAATACACCAGCGAGCAATAAACATGCACTAGATAGTGTACATAAGTTGATGTTTGTGTTTTTTAGAACTTTATAACATTGTATATGAGAAAGCAAAATGGCAACGATGTCATGCAGATGGAAGTGAAATGAATTTTTTTGTAGGAAAACCAAGAACATTTAGGACCAGAGTTAAAATACCCGCACTGCTGTCATTAAAACTGCTTTTAAGAGCTGCATGACTGAAGTTTGCTGGAGCTTGGGGAGAGGATGTGGTAAGAGTCAAAAACATAATTCCTCCCCTTTCATGTTCCCTAAGAACCCTCTACTGATTGGAGAGAAAATACTGCTTTCAGACACATTGGGACCTCACTCTTAATAGTGTGTGAGAACAGATCAGGAGCATTAACCATAGTCCAGCCACCGTACTTGCCTGCAACATGACATCCTCTCTTTTTATTATCTTTTTTTCCAGGGGTGAACTGTCCAGAGTAGATAAAACAGTATATGGTGAGGCTTGCCTGGAATGACTCCATGTGTCATTTTACCAGTAATTAATTGGTATGGGTAGTGCTGATAAAAGAGAGCAAATGAAGGCTGTGATCCCAGAATAATAACTGAAATGGTGAATAAGGCATAGAAAAAGCAAAGATGTGTTGGGAAGTAAAAGACCCTCTGACAGATTTTCTGAACACCTACTATTGACCTGCCAGTATTGCCCTCTGTTTTCTGAGTAAACTTACAGATGCCTGTAGAATGAATTCATGAAAACTCATATGGATGAGACTTTCATGAAAAATGCTTTTTCCATTGCTTCTCTCAGGTGTCTAATCATGTCCACACATTGTCTGGCTCCTCTTATGTTTCACCAGCTCCTCGGATCTGTGCAAATCACCTTGTTTCCAGACAGCTGTTCCTTCTCCTTCCTTCCAGAAGACTTCATGTTACCCAGAGTGCAACATCTAGAAAAAATCAAATCATCATCTCTGCTTCCCAGCCACATCCTTTTAACTAAATTTGTATATTTTGATATCACAGTAAACTGAGTGCTTTCAGTCATACATCTTCCCTCCGGCGCTAAAAGGATATGCTTATTCAGTGAGGATCTTTCTCGTTGTGAGACTCATAAACCTTTTCATGTTTTGTCATATCCCCTGCATATTTTTCTTTTTATCCCTCTTTCCTCTGTTCTTTAGGGAATGTGATCTTTCCCAAGATGACTTCTAGCACCACATTTCTGGCAGACCGGAGCACCTTTTGTTTGACAGTTTTTGTGAGTTCCATTAATAACTTACCTGTCTGACTTGGTTGAATCAAGCTCAAAAACAAGAGGCCGTTGAGCTAAGACAGACTCAACTGACTCTACTGCCATAAATTCTTCCTTCCTGATATTCAGATGGTCCTGTCTGCATACCTGATCCAGCAGATGCCTTCTCATAGATAGTCCTGTATCTATCAGAAAGGTCATTTGTGTTAACAGGCATGTGCCAGTAACTTTGGGGTTGGAACCTGGCTAGAAAGACCAACTGCATGTTACACTTCAATTTATGAAGTTTCAAATGATCTGCAACCAAGTAGCCCCTGTTTTGTTCCGTTTGTATTACAAAATGTTGGAAAAGTCCCTTTGTTTCTCTTTCTGTCAAGTTTCTTTCTTTCCTTGTAGGATGTATTTTTCCTTCTGAAGGTGGTTTGTTATATTTATGTCAAAGATTTAAGATGTTTTCTCTGACTTCCCTGTCAGAATTTTAGAATGCATTTCCATCTTACTGCAGAGAAAACACTCTTTTATCCAGTTTCTCTTAGGTAAGGAAAAGGTCTGCTTTGTTGTGGCTGGATGGCTTAACCACTCTGCCCTTGCTTAGAGGAGTTAGGCTTGGGGGAAGCTTTTTAAAATCTTTGTTACCAATATGTAAATGTGGAGAGAGAGAGAAAGATGTGTGTGTGGGTGTCTGTGGTATAGCTGTAATTCATGGTTGAGCACAAGTCTCTCTATATTAGCCAGTTCCTTCTGTTGTCTCATACACAGACTAGGGATGTCTGTCTCTTATCAGCATTTTGAAATTCCCATCTATTTATTGTTCAACTCTTCTATCCCAAAAAGATGCATAATCGCTTCCAAACTTTCAAAATTGATTTGTAAACCATTTCCTGAAGGTTTTCACAGAGTGGTAGAAAACTTCCAGTAGATGACATCACCCCTTTTAAAAAGGGTATAGCTGAGGTAACATTACTTTCAGATTATCACCAAACTAGTCAACAGTGTTACTTTCACTGATATAAAACTTCCTGTCTTCTCAAGTCATACTTGACTGAGTCTTCAGGTTATTCCATGTCCTAAATAGGGATGACGTGTCACCTTTTTTTTTGTTCTGAATTTCATGCAGCATGTAAAGAACAAACATCTGTACCAAACCATTGCTTATATTGGAAAAAGATATTGGTATCAGTCTAGATCCTCAAACGCACCAAATTACTGTTTCCTGCCTGTATATGAGGCAGCGCAGCTCCTTGTCTCTGCAACAGTGACTTCCACGTTCCTTTGATCTCCCAAGTTCTAGAAAAAATGTTTTCTCTAGAGTTGTGGCTTGTTCTTTATGCTGCCTATCAGCTCTGACTTGCATTTCATAATCTAGGTCAGTGGGGCTATCTGTTGGCTTCTCTAGTCAGGTTCCAGTTCTTCTCTGGATCTTCTGCCGGGTCACTGTAGGAGTATGTGAATAGGACTTTGTTGTCTCATTAGAGAAGTCATTTATGTCTCTCTCCGAGCAGCTTGTTGCTGCCCTTGTGGCAGCTGAAAATTTTTTAGTTGTACTCTTCTAAAACCGTTCCTTGTGAATTTGTGTCAGCAGACTTCTACAACATTCTGATGTTATAGCTAGAGCCCAATTTACTGCAGCTTTTTTTCATGTAATTAGATACTCACCAGTATGCAATGTCTCCCCCTGAAAAGGGACACAGGTTGCACAAGGTAGCATTTGTTCCTCAGTACTGGAGTTTGTTTTCACTAGTGCAAGATCTGGACTGCCATCAGAGTCAAGAATTAGCCATCAGGGATTGCTAGGTTGAAGGAGCATCATATTTATCTCCTGACCACTTCTTACCAAGTGCCTCCCTGAGACAATGGTAACAAAAAAGACCTTGGTGAAGATTGCCATGCTGGTGTTTTGCTCAGTAAATATTCCCCTGGAGAGAAAGATCCTAAGTCGAACAAATAACAAAAACTTAGTGACATTTTTGCCTCTCAGAGACAAATTTTGGACTATAAATTTTGGGCTGTAAATATTGAAAATGGTCTGCCTCATTGATTCTGTAACTTGTTTGCCCGTGATTTCTTGAAAAAAGCTATAAATACCAAACAATTTGTGCAAACTTGTGTGCTTATTAAGGGAAACTGATCTGAAGTCTCTGACCTTTTTGATATTCTAGTTTTAATTAATTTGTTTGGTATTAAATAACAAAGACTTATGTTTCTGCATACGCATGGAATATTGTAACACAAGTTTTAATTTTAAATTGGATAATTTAAATAGGCAGAAAAAAATGAGATTAGCATATCTTCCTACCCTAGACCTGTATTGCTTACTGATGAAAAAATTAAAGTTCGTAGGTTGGTTGTATGCCAAGATAGGTTAAAATAACCAGGAAAGTGGGACAGTTATTTAAGTACTTAAAATGTTTGTAATTTAAGTAAAGTCTGAAAATTGTTGGATTTTTCTCCTTTGACTCCTAAGGAAGTCCGTAAGATCTCTAACATTCTCAGAGTCCCAGAAGTGCATTTTTTTTTACTGCTGAAGCCAGTGGCAGTTTTGTTAATGTCTAGTGCAAGGACTAAATTGCAGTGGGTATTTAGCTGAGTGAGCAAGTGAAATTAAAATACAATCTCCAAATATTTCCCTATTAGTTTTAGATGAGCTCCACTCTGAAGAATGAAGTGTTAGAATGATTGCAGAGACTCAACAAGATATATCGCTTTAAGTATTTAGTTTAAACCATGACACCTGCTAATGCAATTCATAGATTGATATGATGCTTCTGTGTAATTAGTGATGGCATTCTCAAAACAAAATAGCCAAGAGGGCAATTGAACTCTGTTAAAAATTTTGTACTCTGAAGCTGATAGTTAAGAAAATTGTGTTGTCTGCTCAGAAGAATTACATCAGACCCCAAGCAGATGCTGTTTTATTACTGATGCAACACAGTGGTGATATTAAAAGTCTTCATCTTCTTAAATGTAATGTTAGAACAGACTTACATATTTCGTAGTTCTGACCAGATATTTGTAAGACTTAAATTGCTGAGTTTAAAAGGATGGGACACATTCTTCTCTTCCTACTAGATTGGCCTGCTTCCAAGGGGCAAAATGTTGAGATGGTGTCTCAGATTTATTCATTCTGAAAGCTGAAAGTGATGGAAGACCATGACACTTTTAAAGGAGGCAAGCCAAAGGAGTGGCAAGAAAGCAATGTGGAAAGGGTTAGCCCTTAGTGAAGAAACATACGTATTATTTGAAGTAGTGCAAGGTAACATGCTTTCTGTTTCGCCGACTTGTAAATGTTTAGTAATTTTTTGACCTTAAAGCAGTTTAAATTTGTTGTTTGTGGAATATTGTAAGGTTTTCTAAATATCCCAGCAAAGTAAGCAAAGCTGTGTACACATGTATTATGCATTAGAAACAAGCTGCCAAGTAACTCAGCTGCAGTGTCCCCTCTGTCTATAATGGTGCCAGTTTGACACCCAAAAGCCTGAATGTCACGTCCAGACCTGTGCCAAACTCTTCTTGTTTTCAGCTCACTCATATTTAGTCATCCAGCGAACCATTTGGTGCTTGTTGACATCATTCCATGGCTGCCACTGTCCATGGGGCCACTCCAGTGCCTCAGCTCTCCCCAGGTTTGGTTTGTGACCATGCACATAGCTGGGAGATCCCCTTCTCTCACAGGTGGCATTTGTAATCCTGAATGGCACAGTCAGGGTGAGTCCTGATGCTCATGTCACTGTCCATGGAACAGGTGATAAGTCTTTTATTTCAAAAATGATAGGGAGAAAAAAAGCAGCACATTCATGTGTGAGAGAGGGGAAGATAAAAAAAGAAAGACAAGGAAGTTATAAGTAAATTAGCTCAACTGATTACATGAGTTTAGGGAAGTGTATGTCTTTTCACACTGATGTTTTTTCCCATCTGTACTTTTTCAGAATAGTGATTTATATTCCAAAATATTTTATTTATCTAAATGCAGCTTCATAAAGACCAGGTTTGATCTTGCTGAGTCTTATTTTACTATTATTGTTCTTCCTGTTTTACATACAGATAAACGCAGAAAGAACTGCTTTGAATTATTTGTAGCAATTATGTTAAATCCCAGTTTTCCATGCATAATGTTATCTGTACTCTTGAGGATCATGATAAATACTTTTAATATACTTTAATGGGCTACTGTTACAAGGAATTTTGCATTGCCACAATAGAGGCAGCATTACACTAAATTAAATTACAGTGCACACAATTAAATAGAATAATGAAAAAAAATCAGGCTTGGAGCAACAGCTCTTTGGAGTCCACTGAAATTCAATTCCACAAGAAACATAATAGAAGAAGATGGTGAGTGGAATTTAGATACCTAAGTTAGATATTATTTTGTTTGTAATATCTCCATCAGGGATTAATGTTCTCTTGTTTAGAGACATTGATTAGTCTCTGGATCATTTTTCAGATTGATTATTCTTGTAGTGTAGCATTCCTTTTTCATTTATCTACCCAATAGCAATATAACTTTAGAGATATAACTTCATCACAGTACAGTTGTTACGCAATCCGCAAGAATTTGTGGTCTCTCAATAACAGCTTTAAGGAAATCTGTACAGATTGAATTTGAGCTTATAGGCATATTTTACGAAAACACCCCCCCCCCCCCCTTCTTCCTTTCATCTGCTCTGAAAGAAAATAAATAAAATCATTGTCTGACAGAGAAATATTCTCTGACAAACTGCTTTCCAAGGAGACTTGAGCATGAGATACATTTCTGTTTTATCAAATACAGCTAAAGTAAGGCATGTGTACAGCTCTGGGCAATCATTTTGAATATGCAGTGAAATGCAAAGGTATGATATTAGCATTGCAAGTGATATTATTGAATTTTTCCTTATTTTTGGATTTTTGTTATTTTGATTGGAGCTGAAGATGAATTCAATCCAATATGGAGCTGGCATTTCCTGCATGGAGTCTGCAGGAATATGATTTTTTTGTTTAGTTCCCACTACTGTGTGGCTCTGGCTTTATTTCCATGTTTCTTACTTTCCCCACAATAAAGGGTAACAGCTCTCACCCATCTAATTGAGGGGTGTCTACAGAGAATTAATTCATTGATAATTATAAATCTTGTTACGAATACTGCATGATTCAAAGTTTTCTGAGTTCAGATGACTGAGCTGTTACCCCTACAGAATACATCCCATACTTAAGGACGTCTGTGGATGTGCTCAAGGCTTTCAGGTTGTTTTACCTTTTTTTTCTTTTCTAACTTGTATGATATTTGACCTATTTATAAACTCGAATATTTCATTGGTTTGAATCAGATCAAGTCCATTTATAATCCAAAATAGAATGAATTTTTATTTTTGCAGAATTTGTGAGGGAGGTGGGAGTGGTAGCAGTTAACGATTAAAATACCCACAAAGCCTTACCCTAATCTTTGCCTTCTGTCATCTTTTGCCTTTCACACTCTGAGAAGTTTCTTTGAAACCAAGTCTTTAGAAGTAGTCCTGGCACTTACTGGATCCTGATCTCATAAACTGTGTTTAGAAGACATAGGAACACAGATGGGATTTTTTTTAGCTTATGAGTGTGCAAATGCTTTGCTGAATTTAGACCTTAAAGGGAAGTCTTCCCTTCCTGTGCTTACAGACTGCACTGTGTGAGTCAATAGCTGTTTGTTGTGTGTTTGTTCTTTGGTACTCCATCGAATGAATGACTTAGGGGGTATGTATAAGCTCTAAAGAATTAATTTAAGAGTAATTTTCATGAAGTGAGATGAAAAAATAAATAAAAGGTCTGCTTTTCTGTTCAGCTACAGATCCTGCTTCATGTTCTCTTATATTAAAAAAGTCTGTTACCAAATGCTTTTTATCTGGCATGAGAGAAAAAGAAAAACGATGTCTCCTTTGTATTATGTTGTTAATCCTTCTCCAGAGGTCCATTTATAGACTAGAGAGATACAGGGAATGACCAGCAGGCCTTACTTTCTTAATTAGAAACATAATTAAGCATGCATATAACTCTGTCAACCCTAGTGTAACGCTGGTTATGTTGAGTGTCCAGCTGTTAAGAGACTTGACCCACAGGTACATAGGTAAGTCCAAAAATAATGTTTCACATTTCTTTAAATTGATGTGGCAAATGTGTACTTGCGGTTAGTTTGACAATAAATTATTAATTCTGTTTTACTATTTCAAGGACAGACCCTTAGTGTCAGTTGTTCCAAACAGAATTAATATTTTAGTTTGGTCTTTTGAAGATTTAGCTGCAATTGCTAAAACATGCTCTACAGAAATGAATCTCTTGCAATCATCACCCAATTAAATATAGGAAGCTTTTTTTTAAAACTAATTGTAAGTAGGAGACCCAATCATGGTGCTAAAAAGTGTGTGGTAAAAAATGATGTGATATTAAAATTCTGAATCAAGATATTTTTCTATGATCTAGATCCCAGATAATTTGTGATGAGGACCTAATTGCAGCCTTCCACTACCTGAAGGCGTGGAGATGAAGAGAGATGGAGAGGAACTATTTACAAGAGCATGTAGTGACAAGATAAGGGGAAATGGCTTCAAAATGAAGAGAGTAGGTTTAGATGAGGTATTAGGAAAAAAATCTTTACTGTGAAGGCACTGAGACACTGGAACAGGTTGCCTCAAGAAGTTGTGAATGTCCCATCCCTGGAAATGTTCGAGGCCTGATGGAGTTCGAGTGTTCTGATGGAGCTTTGAGCAACCTGGTGTAGTGGAAGATGTCCCTGCCCACAGCATGAGGTCTGGAACTAGGTGATCTTTAAGGTGCCTTCCAGCCCACACCATTCTAAGATTCTATTATATGAGTCTCCATCTTTTACAATTGACAGGAAATAGCTACCTTCAGTTTTGTCTGTTTTCTACTACGTTCTCTCCCATCTTTCTTACATAAGCAGAGCAGTGTTCTCAATCTGCAGATTTGCTTTCTCCTCCCATAATGCAGGCAGCTATGACTGCGTCTTATTCTGAAATTTGTAGGAGAAACATTATTATTATATATTCTGCATAAAATTAAAAAAATGTAGTGAATGAACTTAATAAAATATGGGGTTTTTTTAAGGGAGTTTCACATACAGTAAATGCTGATCTGTTTTTTCATTTAGGGTTTACCATTTATTACTTTTCTTTTTAGTCTGTCAGATATACAATATGTGTTATTATCTATAGATACATATGCAGATAATTTTAAGTCAAATTTATAATTAAAACATTGCATTCATTGCATTGAAGTATATTAGTATTAAGAATATCTAGAATAATTTATAAATAAGCTTCCAAAAGTATTTCAAGTGTAGTGAAAAATATGTTATTCAATATCAGGACTGAATAGAATGTTGGCGTAATACATATACAGGAATGTAGTTCAAATGTGTCCTGGCAATCTATTAATGAAGGGTATAGGCTATAATTAAAAACAGATGAAAGGATTTTACAAGTGTAGGATAAGAATACAGAAATAACCCTTCTATATAAACTTAAGTTACTTTTTTCATATGGGCTTCAGTGGGAAAGGGCTTATGATAGATGATAGACCATGTTATTTGTTGTCTGAACTTTTGGGTACAAACTGGCCTTCTCCATGTTTCAACTCTAAATTTTTATCGTATTTTGTAGCAATAAGGGCAAATTTTCACTTTTGTTTTTTAGTTTATACTGTTTGTAGAATGCAGCACGGCACTGAAATCCAGGAGTTGCCATACTACACTGAATTATTAATTCATCTAGTATCATTTACTGTCTCTGGAAATAGTATTCTGTGTTATATAAAATTATGAGAGGAGAAATAAGGGCAAATAACATTCCTGGGAAAATGTATTACTGAAAAAACTAATATGATTGAGGAGAGAATTTGTTTCCTTCACACATAAGTTATCAGTGTATACCATGAAATACAGTATCAAATGACCCTTCATAATAGCATAGAAGCATATGTAATGCATTTCAATTCAGCATGCCTAATTAATTTTTGCAAAGCTATTTGTGCGAAGATTTCTTGTTGCATTGTATCAGGAAATCTCATTAGGAAAAGGAAAAAAAAAGCAAACAAAAAAACTCCAACTCTTTTGTGTGCTTGGAATATATTTTATATATGAGTTAAAAGTATGGGAGGAGTATTGCAGGCAAATATTAGAAGAGATTCCGATACCAGAAAGAAAATCTAAGAATAGATAAGAATTGCAACAAAATTCTGACAGGTGATACCAGTCTAACAGGTTTCCTTATCTTGAGTTTGATTTATTTCTTTCATTTTCTCTAAGTTAAAGAAAAGGGGTTATAGACTTCAAGGAAGCGTCATTACATTAAGACTTAAATATTATGAGGCAGGAGAAACTGGGAGTTCTTCCATACACTGTGACATATTTGTGATAGTTTGTTCTTTTATTTCTGTGAATGATTTGTGATGTATGCTCTCATTTTAATTTTAAATACAGAAAAGTCATTTATTATATGTTGGATTTGCCATTAAGAAGTGTCATTAAGAAGATGCATGTGCTTCCGGACTGATATGAGTGTATCTGAGTGATTGGAAATGTTAGAAATGATTCTGTCAGCTTTTGGCATCTTAGAATAAAAACAAAAATGCTGAGACTACACATAAAGTAATAATTTTTTATTGCTTATTCTTTAATACTTTAGAAAGTATTGGTGTTGATTGCTGTAGTCAGTAGTTGGATCTTTGAGCTTCTTGTAGTGTTTGTTTTTTGGAGATTGGTTTTTTTTAATGTAGAACTTTATTTCTGTCCTATTTATTAGTTTATTCTCAGGTCAGAGAGGTGTTATTCAGTCTGGACAATTTCTGACCTTTTAGATGGCTGTTCTTTTTGTACCTGCACAGTCCCTGGTATGGGCCTGACCTGGAGATGCTAAATTCTGTGAATGACAGGCATGTCTCTGAAGTTTGAGGAAGCTCAGACATAAAGACAGGGGAAACTTCACTTTTTCCATGCACTGCCACTGACATCACCGCAGGTGAATTCACTCCTGCATTGTGCCTTCCTGCAAGAGAGGCTTTCAGGCCCCGCTGGCTAGCGCAGGAGCAATCAGTCTTCTCATTTAGCTGATTTAAGCCTGAACTAGGGTGTTGTGAAGCTGGGAGTTCTTCCATACACAGAAGCTCAAGCTGCTTCTTTAGCCTGGCAGAGGTTGTATATCACTGTGGTGTACAGCGAAATAGTTGAATGAATGATTGAACGTGAGCTGGCAATGTGTGCCTGCAGCCCAGAAGACCAGCCACATCCTGGGCTGCATCAAAAACAGTGTGGGCAGCAGGTTGAGAGAGGTGATGCTGCCTCTCTGCTCTGCTCTCATGAAATCCCACCTGGGGCATTGTGTGCTTCCCAACATAAGAAAGGCATGGATGTGTTAGAGTGGGTCCAGAGGAGGTCAGGAGGCTGGAGCCCTCTCATGTGGAGACACACTGAGAGAGTTGGGGTTGTTCGGCCTGGAGAAGAGAAGGCTCTGGGAAGACTTTATTGTGGCTTTTCTATAAATAAAGGGGGCTTACAAGAAAGATAAATACTTTTTTCCTGAGTCTGTAGTTAGTCAACAGGGGACAGTGCCTTTAAACTGAACAAGGGTAGGTTTAGATTGGGTGTGAGGAAGACATTTTTTACAGGGAGGGAGGTGAGCCACTGAAACAGGTTGCCTGCAGACATTGGGGATGTCCCATCCCTGGAGGTGTTCAAGGCCAGGCTGCGTGGGGCTTTGAGTAACCTGGTCAAGTGGAAGGTGTCCCTGCCCAGTAGCAGGGGTGTTGGAACTAGAAGATCTTTGAAGGTCCCTTCTGACCCAAACCATTCTATTATTCTATTTTATATATATTCTATATAAAAATGCAGATTTAATTTGAAAAAGCAGAAAAGTACCTGGGCGTGCAACTGCCTGCCTAAATGTTTATGTCTATCTTAAAGGACAGTGAGAGCATAAAGCTTGAATTTGAATTCGAACCCATATTTAAATAACGTCCAGATACAGTCAGATAGCTTCTTCAGTGACTTCAGAAGGGATTGAGTAGAAGAAATCTCAAATGCCACATATTTGCATTCTGCTTTTATTGCTCAAATAGATATTGATGCAAAAGATCTCTATTGTCTCAGATTTTATGTCTGATAAAAAATCAGCAGTAGAGTTTTCAGTGCTGCATGTGATTCTTACATAATTACATAATTATTTTATTATTTCCAGGATATTATCCCACTCTTTGTCTTGTAACATAGTTTTTAATGTATTCATATGCATACCAAAATCTCATTAAGAGGTTTGAGTGGGATTCATTTTTGACAGACTGTAGTGTCATCTTTGAAGAAAAATTCTTTATTGAGCCTGATAAAGACATGAATTTTGTATTAAAAAAGTAAATTTTTCCTACCTTAATCAGACATTAAGATCAATGTTACCAAGATGAGTAAGAATGATAGTCCTGAAGTACTGATTACTGTTTATAATTTTCTAAATTTTCATAATTAAAAAAAAATAGGCTGCTTGGCTCCTACCAATTACGTTCATGTACAAAAGAACGTAATAAATCTCACATTGCAATTATTACATAATTATATATCATTATCTTATTATACCCTTGTTTAACTTTTAAATGTCTTATGCAATGAAATATGTTCTGGCCTTTATTTTTCTGTTGTTCCAAAATGCTGTGAATATGAAGATAATTTCAGAACAGGTTGGATCGTTCTTCTCAGCCATTTTGTAAACACGTTTCTGGCAGACTATTCGTTTCAGTGTTCTATCCTTCAATACTTCATTTCAGCTCAGTTTTGGTACAGATAGGAAGGACTTGATAAGTAGCTTTTGTTAAAATGACACCACATAATATACATAATATACAGAGAACATTGAAATATAAAGTGATACTTTCTTAGAGGATATGCAGATTGAAATATGGCATAAAATATTTTGCAAAACAGCATATAACTGAATTTTTATACTCACTCTGAAACCGAAAATGTTGCTGAAAATAGAAAATAATATTTTTAATAACATCGTTTTTCCAAGATAAACTTGTGGGGAAAAAAAAAAAGTATCGTGTCCAACATGTTTAGTTACAGTAAAAAGAAACAATTTAATTAATAGATACAGTGTTTTCTCTGATATGGTACAACAGAGAACACAGGGTTTTAGAAAAATTAAATGAAGCTAGTAAATGTACATGGATTTCATCCAAGAAAAAGAATACTGTCTACTAGAAATTGAATAATGTATAATTTGGGAAAAAAATAAACAACCCTCTACCTGCCAAAGGCATGCAAGCCTTGGCAGTGGTTTTTATATCAGGTTCCTGCTCTACTGTCGCTTCTGCAGTCCATCTTCTGCACTGCCACTGACCAAACTAAATGTTGGCTATCTCGTCTAAATTCATGCTGTGCATAAATACAGCTCCTGATTCAGGTCCGTATATGTAGGCAGTTACATGGAAACAAAGTGCATAAACTCCTTTTGGAATAGGTGGAGATTTAATGAGCACCATCACTGGGTTGCAATGATCTCTTCATCTGACGAAATACAGATACCTGTCTTAAGGCAAGCTGAACTGCTGGCTGGTCAGTGTTGAGTATTGATTGGCTTAAACGTGAGTTTATATTGTCATTTGAAGGGCCTGAGGGTATGTCATGTGCCCTGTCCTGTGAGCTTTGACCTTAGCATCCCACCTACTTCCCTCCCACCTTTTATGTTTGTTAAACTTCACACATGCACTGGTGTGTCCTGGCATACTCTATAGTATATGCCTCGTACTGCCTGTCTTCTCTGTAAATATGGCTTTTGGCATGTGGGTAGGGTTGTGGACTGAGTATTTTATCAAAATCGAAGGGCGTTAATGTTACTGCTGTGACTACTGCTAATTTTTTAAATTCTTTTTAATTTCTTCTTTTTTTTTTTTCCCCCCAGTTACTCTTTCCTGGACATAGCTCTGTTCCATATAATGTCCTGACTCAGGAATTTCTAAATCCTTGTACCACTGATGTCTACTATGAATGCCAGTTTCATCATGTCTGGGTGTTTAAACAGAGTTGCTTTAATATCTGATCCTTCAGTTTCTCACTGTTTTCAGTCCCCAGTTTTGCCACTAGACTGAACTTCTCAGTCTTGTAGACATTTTGCCAACTATTCAGCAGTATTCATTTCAGGCCACCAGCGTTGCTAGTGTGTACACAGCAGTTGTCTTACTTGCTGCGTCCTTTCTTATTGTGCTCAAAAGCCCTTTTCTCTTCTCTAATCGCTGGCCTGAGGCTTAGAAGAGCAGGCAGGGTGCCAAGTTCTCACAAGCTGTCAGTCTTGATTTCCAGAGGGTGCTGTGGATAGCACGGCCAGTGTTAGGAAGCACAGCTCAGTGGTTTTGCACATGCACACATTACCAAAACCCAGCGCTGGTTCCTGTGATGTCAGGTAAAGCAGACACAGGTCACTGGGGATTGGCAGCCGCCACTGAGTCACTCCTGTGCCACCTGTCCTCTCCCTGGCCTGAGGGGACTTCCAAAGCATGTGCAAGATGACATGGCTCTGCCTAGTTCACAGAGATTGTACTTCCATTGAGGAAGTAGATGCATATAAAGTTGCCTGTTAAAGTGTAATATTCCACATTAGAATGCAGATTTTCTTCCAACAATTTGGTGCTTAGAGGTACAGAGTGGCACTAACGTCCTTGGTGAAGAAGGGGAAGCCGGTTCGACCATTGCCTGCAGCTTTCAGACCAGTCTGCAGTGCCATAGGATTCCCACTGGGAATTCTGGAAATCCTAGAAAGGTGAAGTGGCAGAGGGTGGCTTGAAGTGATGAAATTCAGTAGGCATGAGGCACTGTTCCACAAAACCAGAATATAAGAATAAACATCAAAGCCCTGTCATAAGTGTCTTGTGACATGGGCCAGTCCCATGGATGAGCTCTTCCGTATTTTGAGTTTCAGTTTCTCAAGGGACAGAAAGTATTTACTGGTTCCTGGCCACACATGCATTCTAGAAACTTCTAAGCTATTACCGAATGCTTAATTAATTTATTTTTACTGATATAGAATAACTGCAAAGAGCTAAAAAAGAATATCCTCAGTGCCGGTAGTTGGAAAATCTTCATAACACTTGCTTGGGAACATGGCTGATAAACTATTTTTGTGAATTAAACATTTTTCTGCTTGCTTTAGTTTTGGACAATTCTTCTCCTTGAGCATGCATTAAATATTATACTGTCTTTCCAGTCTGAGTGATACAGATAAAAACATTATTTTCTCTCAGTAAGTTGGAGTATTCATCTGAATAATCATCCTTACTGATTTTTGCTATTCCCTTTAAACAGGTGGTGGTGAAAGAGATTTTTAATATCTGCTGATATGTACTGAGATGTATTTCCCTCTGAGGGAAACTTTCATGCTGAGATATCCAGTATTTATAATCAAAGTGGTCTGGCATGCCATGTCTCTGCAACTATGGTGTAAGGTCATAGGAAAGACTCAGGCCTGTTCTCCTGGCCTTCCTTTTCTGATGGTTTGAAATTGGTAGTGATAACGGGATAACTTAGGAGAAATCTCCTCTCAAACCACAGGCATGCGTGGGTCAGAAGATCCTGTTCTTTTTCTTGCACCTGGTCACTGATTTTTTTTCTAATGCAAATTGCCATGTGGACATTAGCCCTGTCATCCCCTTCTATCCGCAGATGGTTCAACAGGCTTATTATCCATTGCAGTGCCCATTCTATTATTTCCCTTGCATTTTCTATAATGCTTCATGTTACATTTTTAAGTCAAACTTGGATTCATTAAGGAAAATAAAGTGTGGGGTATGAGAAATAGCGGTTCAAAGCCTAGAAATCAGTATGATAAAAATGCTTGCAAAATGTTAAAAGAGGGATTTGCCTTTTAAAAATAAGTAATTAGAACATAACTTAAACAGAGAAAAATTAATGACCATGGAGCACAACATTCACATAATTTCCAGAAAGCTGATGTCACTCCAGTAGTGTCAAGGAGAACTCAGAGTTTTGATGTCCCCATGAGAACACACAGATTTAGAGAACCAGAGTACAAGGCAAGGTGCTGGCAAAAAATAGGCTGGATATTTATTTAAAAAGTGTTGTTGTTTAACCCGAGTTGACAACTCAGCATCACCCAGCTACTCACTCACTCCCCAGCTGGTTGGACAGAGTGAGAGAATTGAAAGGGTAAAAATGAAAAAACTCGTGCATTTTGAAAAAAGACAATAAGTAAAGCAAAAGGTTTAGCTCAGTTTGCTTTGCACATTCAATCAAAGCAAACTGAGGAATTAGTTCACCACTTCCCATGGACAGGCAGGTGTTCAGCTATCCCCAGGAACCAGGGCTCCATCACTCATAACAATTAGCTGGGAATAAGCTGGAGAGGGACTTCTTGTAAGGCCATGTAGTGATAGGACAAGGAAGAATGCCTTTAAACTGAGAGCTGGTTTAGATTGGCTGTTAGGAAGAAATCCTTTATTGTGAGTGTGTAAGACAATGCCCAGAGAAATCACGGACTCTCCATCCCTGAAAGTGTTCAAGGCCAGGTTAGATAAGGCTTTGAGCAACCTGATCTAGTGGTAGGTGTCCCTGCCCATGACAGGGAGGTTGAAACGAGATGATCTTTAGGGTCCCTTCCAACCCACATCATTCTGTAAAGACAAACACCATCATTTCAAACGTGTCCTTTCCCCTTCCTTCTTCTACCACCAGCTTTATATGCTGAGTATGGCACCATATGGTATGGAGTGTCCCGTGGGTCAGCTGGGATCTGCTGTCCTGGCTGTTTCCCCTCCCGACTCTGTTTGCATCTTTAGCCTTCTCACTGGTAGGGTGGCGTGAGGAGCAGAAAAGGCCTTGACACACTGCTCAACAATAGCAAAAACAACTTGGTATTATCAACACTGTTTCTAGCACAGTCCAAAACTTTGATGGATAGGCACAGGATGAGCTAACAGGCCTTCTGTATTCGTCCCTTTTTTAGGAGCTTCTTTAGTATTTGAGCAATCAAGTTTTCCTAGAAAATTTTAGAATCACATCCAGAAATACTGTTGATAGTCCACTTTTGCTAATTCCCTGTGCCTAAAAAGCTCATTCACTCAGGAAAGGGAAATAACATTGCAGTCAATAAACACTAGGGAAATTCAGCTCACTGGCTAATCCCATGTAAAAGGCATTGACATCAAAGAATCTGCTGCTAGGTGCTTTGGGAGAAAAAAGCAAAGGTCAATATTCAGTAAGTTAAATACTCATTGCAGATTATTTACATAGCTCTATTTCATGCCCATAAATTAGAGACCTTTAAACCAAAATCTATGCCATTGCTGCTGTGTTAACATATCTGTGTATGCAACTTAATATGAGCAATAAGACCCTTTAAAAAAAAAGGATTGCTTCAGACAAGACTGCAAATATTTTCCTTTTTTAGAATGATCTAGAAAACTGAAAGTTATTAAGCCCTGTGGTGTTTAAAAGAGGCTTTTCCTTTGTCCAGCCTCCTCATTGTCAACCCAGGAACATAGTATTTGTGTTGAAAATTGCTGCATGTGAAATTCATTAATTCCTGTGTGTACAACTCAGTATGTTGTTTCTTATTTCCTTTTACTTCTAGTGACCAGAAAGCTTTCAGGCAATTTAAGAAATCACTTAAGAAAGGTTAGCCATTTAAGCAGAGTTTTGTTTTTCTTTAGGTATGTAAATTGCTATGACCTTCTCAGCAGTTAACATATTGGACTTTCCTAAGTGCTTAGACAGTAAATTGGTTTAAAGAAAAAGAGGGTTATTAATTTCCAAACCTATCAAGTACGGATCCATTCACTTCTCAAAAGGAAAAAAAAACTAATCGAGAAGAAATTAACGGCATTTAGCCTTTGGAAAAGAGCATTATGAAATGAGGTCTCAGGTGACAAAGCCCAGAGTCTGTAAGCCCACACAGCGTGCTGTGACATTGAGACTTTTCCTGTTGTGTTTGTACACAGTTAAGTTTTGACACTGTGACTGCATCCAACTTAGACTAGGTCCAGACCTACACCAGCGAAGTCTGCGCCGCACCAGGTGGTCCCATGAAGTGTTAGCAGTTCCTGTCATTGTCATCTTGTAGTTTCTTCATCCAAGGAATTTATTTCTACGGTACACTTATTCTATGGGATCTAAGGTGAAATAAAAGAAAGGAGAGGACAGGGAGTTGGACTGGGATTGCTTCCTTTCACATCCATTTGATAGGAAGGATTTTGAGATGCCCAGGACTCTGGGACACAGAAGCTGTGCAAGGTCCATGGGACATCCCCTTAGTGGCACTTCACGACCCCAAAGCAATTTGGTTGCATTCAGATGAGAAGAGTCAAGGATGAAGGGTAGAGGTAGTCTGTGGACTGGTTTTTAAGTCCACAGAGGATCACTGCTGTGGATGGTACTCTGGTCATCCTGATGTGTATTTTCCTCGCCAGCCCTTCAAGTTTTTCTCCCTAAAGAACAATGTGGTTTAATGTGGGAGTAAGGCTAACACACAGGGTTGTTTTTAATGCACAGTTGTCCACCCCCTACAGCTGCAAAGTGTTCCTTCTGCCTCCTCAGAACAGGCACTGCCTTCATTGCCAGACCTCCAGCTGGAGGTGGAGGGCTCTGTGGGCTGTGCTGGCATCTGTGCCTGGCCCTAAGCAACACTCCACTCCCTATGGGCTCAAAAGGTAAGAGTCCAGGAAGAAGTAATAATTGAATGCATGACTAATTGTTACAAGATCAATAACTGACGTATTTAGGACTGCTCTATTTCATTAATTTTCAGTGCAGAGACTTGGTGGTATTCAGCAGTTCTGTGAACCAGTTTTACCTTTCAAATAAGCTGTCAGGGATACCCTTTTCTCCTAATAACCTCTGGAAAAGAGTGTTTTAGCCAGGCCATACCCAGTACTAACCAGGTTCTACACTGGCATGGGGAAACTCACATTTTTTCATTACTGAATGCAAATATTTTTTGGAAAGGCTTTTTAAAAGAAACAAGCATGCATCGTCTTAATATACATAATATAAAGAATAACTTTGGGCTTTTGGAAAGCGCTGAGACTGGAGCACCTCTTTGAGGCATCACTATATAGAAAATAACTCTGCAGTGAAAAATGCTACTGGCTATTCCTTGTCACTCTGTATTTCTGGCACTTTCCTTGTCTGCCACTGGCCACTGTTCTTGCTGGTTTTCACGCCACAGACAGCCCTCAGACCACCCCCAAGCAAATCTGAAAGCTCTCCTGAGAATGGAGATGGATCCCTCCTGGAGCTGGTCTCACCCAGAGTGGTGCTCCAATTCATTTTGCCTCGTTTAAAGATTAAATGTGTGAGCATTTTGTGCTACACGGTATTTTTGTAGGCAGTGTCTGCTTTCAAGGTCTACTATGTTTTGTTTCTTCACATACAAGCAGAAAATTTTCCCATTACCTTTCAACAAAAGACAGACTGTGCAACAGCAGAAGAGCAGTTTTCTTTCCCCTAAGGATTGCAGCCTGTCATCTCTATTAATCTTCCACACATTATCGTCACCTGCATGCTTTGTTCCAGTATGATGAATTTTTATACCAAATGTAGAAAACTAGTGGCAGTTGTCCCCCTGACAGAAGGCTGCAAACACAAAGAAGGACATGGACAGGGTTAAATTGGTGTCACATGCTGAGTCCTGTGATCTTTTTTGTTTTCCTTCTCTATTTTGGTTATTGAGGGATTTCTGAATCTCAGTAACAATGTCCCGAAGAATATTTCCCTGTTTCTTTCTTTTTGCTGGAGATGATTTTATATACTTTATAAAGTCATCCTATGAACTTCCAGGGGATGTTAGTCTGTTTAAAATTGTAAACATTCATTGGAGTCCATATTATGGAGACCATTCTTAGCATGGCATCCATTGCATTTAATCCAAGTGGTAGCTCTGAGCATCATCAGAATGGAAGAGAGTAGAAAAGGATGAACAGTTGGTGTTCCCATCCACCTTGCTATTTTCCGTTCACAGTTTGTTTGGGTTGTTTTTACATTACTTTCAATTGAAAAAGATCTTGATTGTTTTTGTTATATTGCTGAAGTTTGCTGGAGGTCTGCAGTGATGCATAGCAACATACTTCATTGTACATTACAGCACTATGTGCCACAGCCTGGTGATCCTATTATTGGTTCAAGACATTTCGTGAGATGCTGACTTAACGCCATTTAAACAATGTTTATGTAGGTTATGGTGTAAATTGCCCTTGCATTTATATTAGTACTGCCTCTAATTGAAAGCAGTGTTAATTGTCAAAATTAAGAGGAAGGATTAAAGCTTCTTTTCCCACTAAGCTGTTTACTATTAAATGTAATTATTGGCCACATAAAGTATTCTGAAGTATTTTCCTGCTTTTTTCCTCCCACCCTGGTCTTCTATCTGTCATTGTTAAAAATCTGTTTTGATTAGGATGATTTTTGCTGAGGTTTCAGTTATAGTGCCCTACTGACTTTTTTTCATTGCTGAAATTGAGCGCAATACCTATATTCCAAGGTTGTGCACAGATACTTCTTATAATGTCATTCTCTATAAAAATGCAGTATTTTCTTGGATATTTTGCAATCTACTGCTTTAATAGCAAGTTACAGAATTATTGCTCCTCTGTTCCAAGATGAAATATACCTGTGTTAAAAACAATGAAATATAAATGGTCAGTTATACCTCCTTGCAGTACTGCAAACTTGAAAACTTTGGATCCAGATTATTTCTTTCAAAGATGTAAAGGGTTTTATACCAGCTCCTGCTATTGTTACAGAACCAGGTAGAGAGATCAGTAGAGTATTTGTAAAGAAAGAAACCTTAAAATGGCAAGTGCAAGGAAAATATTTAGCTTTGATATTAATTAAGCATTGAAATTTATTTTTGGTAATATACAGATATAAAATTACCCTCCATACTCCTCATTTTTCTTTCACACCATCTAATCCATCTAATTCCTTTGGGATTAGAAATCTGATGAAAACCTCTGAGGAAAAACAACATTAGCAGGCTCATCAGTTTGTACATTTTCACTCTGGAGACATAACGCTGTCCTAGCCCTGGCATGTGTGGTGCAGGAGGGAGGGTCCCTCTCCATGTCTGGGGCAGAGCATTCCTCAGGGTGATGCTCAAATGAATCAAAACCAGATGTATTGTGGTTTGCTGTTGGTGGAGGGTAGCATCACGGCGTTTCCTTGTTGGGATGGAAAATAGGGAAGGAAATTGGCCCTTAAAAGTAGTCTCTGAGACAGCTCTTCTTGGAGCATTCCAGTTGGTGGAGCAGCTTACGGTGTGCACTGTGTTTGTACTGACAAAATCCATCACCCCCTGCTAAGTCACTAGTTCAGGACCACAAAGGAAGTTCATATCACAGATGACCTTAGAGTACACAGGCTCTTAGGTGTTTGTCCTATGCTCTAGGTCTGGAAACTGGTAGGGAAAAAACCCCCAAACAATCCTACAACTCAACAATTTTTAGCACATTCTCCTCTGTAATAAATGAAGTGAAATGGAGTCAAGCAAACAAGAGAATAACACATTGTTTTCACATAAAATTCATTAGAACAGATACGAAAATGAGGAGAATAAACCATATCCATGTATAAATATAATTGATTTTTTTTACATATTATACAAAATAATGTTATGAATAAAAGATACTTCACTATCAGCTGAGGAAAGACACTGTGGGAGCTCACTGTAAGTAGAGTTACTTTGACAGCTAAATGTGATTAAATAAAATTGGAGTACGATAAAGTGTGCTTAGTTCAAATACACTGTTTTAAAATTTATGCCATATTTTTCTAATATTTTCATGGAAAATCAAAGTGAAACTTAGAGGCACTTGAGTCTTTTGGTTCTTGCCAGTTTCAACTGCTGGCAGCCAGTGCCTCTTGTCAGCCTGTTGACTGGAGAAATATTAACTAAAAGAAGTAGCAAAATTAAATGGTTGGATTATTTATTTTTTAAAACTAACATAGCCTTAATTTTAAGACTGAGCTTTCACTGTATAGGGAGTCTAGTTTTTTTGATCGTTCTGTACAAAGCTGAGCTAAGATGAAATGCATGCTATAATGTGAATTTATGTAATTTGTGACCCCTATAAATGAACAAAAGTAGTATTATGCAGACCATATTTTATTTTTCATTCTCTTCATTTTCTGACTATGAGTACTTTATATAAGTAAAAATGAAATTAAAATATAAAGCATATAATGTGACTCATATCCTGTATGTCCTAATAGAATACACTTGAAAATCTGGTTATTTTCCATTGCTTTGTTTCATGTTGGGAAAGGAGAAGTGTATTCAACACAGGTCTAGTCATAAATTTGTCACTGCTTCATTCTGCAAAGGAAGCAAATGCTCTGGTTTTAGTTAGCCATCATGCTGTAAATCCTTATTCCTGCCAGTTTTGTTGATCTAAACAGTTATGAAGGACAATGACAAAATTTGTAGGTTACAGAAGTGCCCTCATAGTTGCTTAACTCATTTTTTTGTCATGCATATTGGCATTCTACAGAAAATAGGAGTATTGTTGTTGGTCTCGATAATAGGATGATTACTGTGATCTTCTAATTGAAAGTCATTCTTCAATGCCAAAAACTGTCAGCTTTGCCTAATGAGGAACATAGAAAGTCACAATGGACATTTGGAAAATTCAGTAGCAAAAAAAATTGGTGCAAAATCATAATTTAACGAAGCACTAATCACCATGTGCGTAATCTGTTGATGTGTCTGTTATGTCAGAATCACAGAACATTCGGAGTTGGAACGTCTACTTTATGTGTGGCACTTAGGCTTTACAGATTTATTGAGAGTGAGATGTGAGAATAAGCTGCATGGTGCATGCCCAATGGTTTGCTTTAAATCACAGCCCACCCATGGTCACTGGCAGGGGTAAACAGAGAGAACCGACGCGGGCTAGCACAAGGTGGGGTGTGCTGCTCAGGGAGATGCTGACGGTGACAGTGACGTCAGTTTTATTCTGGATGTGCCACAAGGTTGTTCTGCAAAGGCTGTCAAACAGCAGGCATCGCTTTTGACATCACTGGGAAGCTGGCTGGGGACAGCTCACGGGCAGGAAGGATTCAGTTACAGGAGGGGAACAGGGTGACCAAGGAAATCCAGGCAGGCACTTGGTGGTCCTGTGGTGAACAGTACAAATTGATTACATAGCAGCATCCTCCATTTTGCTCTTTTCTTCAAACTGATAAAAAAATTGCACAGTAAAAAGAAATTACTTATATATATATATATATATGTATGCATATAGGTATTTTTTTTCTTTGTGTTTTGTCGAACATACAGATAGAGGAGGAAATAAAAATACAAATATTTTGGAAAAATGCAAACTAAATCAGTATGTCTGGCCGTTATTTTTCTCCTAACAAAATTATTTCATATTTAAGCAGTTCACCTGTCAGTACAATAATCAAGTTACTTACCAGCACCCTGGCAATGCACTGCTTCTACAAAAAAAAAGATACAGCAGCTATCTCATACATTACCCTGAAGCATCGAATACTCTCTGACTGACTGTCTGGTAGGCAACAGAGATTGTAAACATTGAGAGAAATCAGTGAAGCTTCAGCATACATTTAATGCTGAAGTGCTAACTAAAGAAGGATAAAGTTAGGACTGAGCATAACAACTCTGTGTCAGAATATCACGTTTTCCTGCTCTAGAGAGGGACTTGCTGTTCCTGCTCTGTCTGTAATCATATTACATGGCCATTTTAATGACCTTATTACACTCATTGTAAGAGTTTTGGTCCCATTACTGTGATCTCAAGACTTTTGTCTCCAGACAAAAGTAGACTCTAGTAGTTGGAAACGTAGTCCTTCAGTTTCATTTTTTTTCTAATTTTTTTTTTTTCTTTTTTAGTGAAAACGTGTCCCTTGGCTTTGGCTAAGCAAAAAGCTCAAGCTATTTGAATCTCATCTCCTGAAAGATACTCCCAGTATTTCTGGGCATCCTAGTAATTTGTCTTTCTACTTACTTAAACTTGAATCCTAAGTATATCCATGCTGCATTGGCAGCAGTAGCTATTTTCAAGGAAAGATTTTCGATCAGTATATCTCACTCTGCAACAAACAAAATTCATTATAAGGAGTCCAATGACCAACTAATTTCATTTATTGCTTGGCTTAGAAACATAAAGTGGGGTTATTGCAACGTTTACACGCACAACATTTTCCAAGGATATAAGTAAATGATTTAGTGCTCTGCCAGGAATATTGCAAAAGAGATTCTACATAAAAATGTTTATTTTTCAATGCCATATAATTTACATAGAACATAACAATAGATAGTTAGGAATTCAGAATTAAGTTCAAAATATTATATTTAATAATGCATAATGTTGCTGAGAGTTTCAGTATTTCTAAGCTGTAAATCTATTAATGCACTATATCTAGTAAAATATTGTGTATCTTTTTTGACATTAATATTTTCTGAGGCCACTTGCAGCTTTACTGTTGTGTTGATTTTGTAGATATGCTTTCAGAGATGCAATGTCTATGAAAAGAGGGATTTGGGTGAGAAAAGAAGTGTCCTGATCTTATCTATGTAAGCCTAGTAAAGCATTGCATAAGTCCTTTTAGTCTTGAAACAGTGTAAGCAGATGCTTTCAGGGACTGGCTGGGAAGAAATTAATACATTAGACACTGTGATCCTGAGCCCTCCAGCTGCTGTGTTGGTGAATAATGCAGAGGATATAGTACGTTTTGCTTCTGGCCTTTGTGATTTCTCTCTGATGCCTCTCTATTTAGATTTTTTTGGTTTAGAAATCTTTTTTTCATTTAATTAAACCTTAGCACAAGTGGCATATTCAAAATAAAAGCACTTCAAGCTGTGGTAGAACCTGAAGTGTAACTCTTTTATTATTCACTATCCTGAATGTCTTTACTAATTCATATCCAATTCTCAGCCATGGTATAGCCATTGCCAGTTGCCTGGATGGTTCTAATGAAGCCACTTTCCTCTTGCTCCTTAATCTCACTCTCTTCTGCCAGATGGGCTGAATTGGTAGTGACAGTGTAAGTCTATTTTCAGTATCTGTGCTTTTAAGGAGCATATCATGGTTTATTTTTTGAAAAGCAGTCATCCAGTCACAGCAGGGGGATGGAGTGCCCTTAACTCAGGAGCTTTATATATAATTAATGGAGAAGGCAGGACAGGCCTCCAGAGGAAAATGAAGATAACCTAATGTGCTCTGTATTTTTCTGTTCTCAGTGTTGGAATGGATGGGTCATGGTACTGTGCCTAAAGCCAAGCAGGCGGTGACAGTGGGCACACTGCAATTTCTGAATTTGTATCTGAATTTATGTCACACGTTGGGTTTCACAACTGATGCTTCTATTCAATTGAGTTTAGAAGCTGCACTATCTTTGGAGGAATCAATACACCCCTGAATGAAAAGAGTTGTGGCCTTTGGGAAGTATGGATGTGATTTGACTTTGATAGATAAACTTGCAGCTGTGCTTTTTAGAAAAGTCACGTACCCATGAACTGGAAGAAGGATATGCTTGAGGAGCTTTGCAAAGTAAAGAGAAAAAGAACTTTTTCCACTTATTTTGAGTCATTCTGAAAGAAGGGATGCTCTAATATGCCATAAGAGAGACAAAATAAGAGAAAGCAAGACTAATTGTGGCTGTGGGGTTTATTTTTTTTTTTCTAAAAGCAGGAAGCCATCCCTGCTCCATTAGTGGAAGCGAACTGTGAATGCAAACCATCGGTGCTGTGCTGAGCCTGAGATCATGTATCTACTTTCCAGCAGACAGAATTAGTGGGGGGTCTCTGCTGTGCTTGTTGCAGCTGTGCAGCACCAGCTTTCAGCTGAGGTATCTGAGTTCATCTCAGACTGTGGGCAGAGCACACCATTTAAACATGTTCTCCCAAGCCAAGTGAAAAGGTGACTGCAGGGAGGATGAGTTGTGCCTTCTGGTCACTCTGAAAAGAAGTTTCTGTTTAACCTAGTTATTTCAGGTGCCTTCAGAAACCACAGCTGGTGCAGCCCAATCTGCTCTTTAAGACCTTTGGCATTCAGCATAGCTCATCGTGTCCTTCCCACCTTTCATTTTCAAGTAATGACTACATTAATGACCCAGGAGCTTAAAACATGATTTTTCAGATGTAAAGCACAAAGATAAATGTATGGGTATAGCTGTCAAACATAGTTACAGATTTATGAAGATCCATGTCATATTCAGTGGGATTATGCTAGACTACAAAGGGCAGGAAAGCATATTGAAATAGAAAATAATTCTTAAAATCATTTTAAACTCCTAAAGTCATGATTTTGAAGTCAGGCTGTGATTCTTTTTTCAATATTGTATTGCTGTTTCTTAAATTCATCTTTTAATGTCTAGCTTTGCACCAACAATGCAAACTCTCTTAGTACTTCTAGAACTTGTTACTCATGCTCCTTGGTTGGGTAATACCCTTTCTACTTCTTTTAGAGGAAGAAATGGGTACTGTTTTTCCAGTTTGCTCACAGATAATGTGCACCACATGCCCTTTACCTGAATATAATATGAAATAGCAAACAGGCAGTTTCCTTGATCAGAAATCCAAGCTTTCCTCTAAAGATCCTACTTCCAAACTTGGCTTCCTCCTGTGAAAATTTTCATGACTCCTTTGCCTCTTTTTCTTTTGTTCAGAGGCAAACAAACCTGTAGGTGCAGCCAAATAGCTACTGGGTCCTACATTCTCTCCTGGCTCGCAGGAAAAATACCACACTGGATTGTCTCATTTTTCTATTCATGAGTCTTGCAGGCCTGCTAGTTTTAACCTCTTGTTGGTCAACATGGTAATTACATGTTTGCTCAGGTAGCCCAAATGAGTGATGTCCAGCATGACCAGCCGATCTGATAGTGAAACATACAGGCCCTGGCCAGTGTGGGCTGTATCCAGCACAGACTGTGTTTTGATGAACAACTCTCATAGCTGTTCTAGCAAGTTTGGTTGGCAGTGGTAGTGATGGCACAGGTATGTATGTCCATCAGCACTTTGGTCTCCAGCTCTGTCCCCAAGGCTGCCACAGAGGCTCTGCCCTGGTGCTTCTGTGGACACGAAGCAGCCTGCACAAAACCAGCTACCTCTCAGCAAAATAGCTCCACACAACCTGATTGCTGTGCCTGATCAATGTCTTATGGTTTTCAATTTGTCAGAAACCAGAGCAGAACAGAGTTAATTCTCAGATCAAGCAACAGGGAAGTAGCTGCAGTTATCTCCTCAAAAAAACCCCGCAAAAAAATGTGAGAAAATCTGGTGCTGTGCTCTAAACCCACCATTATCTGTTACACGGAGCACAGTCACATCCTTTTCCTAATCCACTAGGAGCAGAACATCAGCAATTAAGATCTTAAAGCCTGCAGTTAGCCTGTAGAAATCTAAGTAAACAATGTACCAAAAAAGAAAAACATTACTTCCTGCCTTCACTACTGCATTTTATGTACCCTTTCCTTCTAGAGCTCTCTTTTTCTCCTGAAAATGAAAGCTCAATTTCTGTGAGCAGGGAAGAGAAGGAATCTGTTTCCAAGTCACCTGGTCTTTTTTATGAACAGACCTGGGAAGCAGCAAAAAAGATTCCCCAAAGAGTATGTGCAAATATGTTTGACCCATCTGGGTAGAAAATGAATGGAAATAATAGAAATAAAATACAAAGCAGTCTACTGAAAATAGACTCACACAATTTAGATGAGCACTGTAACGAGCTATACTGAAGACACTAAAACAGACTGCTGTGCTTAAACTATTTGTCAATCATAATGTTGACCAAAAGCTGTTACAAACTTAAAGGATGCAGATTTTCAAATGTGAAACGAGAATGCTTTGATTTTCCAGTGCAGAAGACCAAGTCTGAATTAAAACACTTGCATGCTGTGCTTAGATTCAGACAGTGATAGGAACAGTGGGTGGCTGGCTCAAAAGATACAACACGGATTGATTACAAAACTAGTCAGCAGTCACAGACCTCGTGTACTGGCAAATGTGATGATTTATTTCATCTTGGACATTGTTTCTCACTGACCCTTTATGCTCTGGCCTGAAAGTAAAAGGTGCTCAAAATCATGTTTTTAGGTTTTTTTAACAGTGTGTTTCATAGTGTATTATAAGGGGGGCGGGGGGTGGTGGTGATAAAGCAAAGGAAAATCCTTTGGATTTAGAATTAATGTATAGCACTTTGTAGCAACCCGCCTAACTCTTGTGTTCACAAATTAAAATAAAACCAACCCATCCCTTGAGCTGGTACTCCAAAGGCTTCCTTTGGCTCTCAGAGAGTCTCAGGGAGCCCTAGCTGTTGAGCTACTGTTGGACTGAATGGGTCTGGCAGGCAGCCTGTCTGCTTCTCCCCTTCACTCTGCTAGGACTTTTTCTAACACAGCCTCATGAGTTTTTGGTTTTCTTTTTTTCCCTAGAAACATCTTAAGCAGTAGCATTCAAAACACTGTGTAGTAATAGCAATAATATTATCTGGCTCTACATTAATTTCAGAAAATAGATATCATCGCAGTTTCTTAACCTCTTAAATATTTCCATGCTGTTGTTACAATTTGGCTTCATAAAGTAAGCAAGAAGAAAGGTGACTGGACCTCCTCCAAGTTAAAGTATTTCAATCACATGTGCTGACGTAGGGAAAAGGACTCTGAACTTTACAGCTAAACCCATTTCATTTCTGCATTCCTATCAATACTCACATAATCTAAAAAATCAGCTTTTTCTGCTTTCTGTGTAAAGGAAATTTGGGGGACCTCAGTTTGGTAACCTCTGTACCACCCTATGTGATAGAAGACACTAGCAACTCTTACCCAAATATATTCTCACTGTAGGAATGAAAGAAGAGCAATTCCTAAGCACAGAACTAAGCACAAAACCAACAGGTTTGGGGCTTTAATTCTGCCAACAGTCTGAAGTTGTTTTTAGGTAGTCCAGGATCATTGTTGCACTATATGCAGATTACATTTATTCTGCATATCACTCTCCTTGAGAGCGGCATTTAATTTCTCTTCCTGCGCAGCAGGATGCTACAGTTGCCAATCTGCATTTCCACAGACGCAGAAGGATCGCGTCTCCTGTCTCTGTGGCAAACATGATGGTTCATGTCATTTGTCACCCTCCCCTGTGTCTGAGGAGATGGTGGCAGAAGGATTGAAAATGAACATGTGAGCAGATTAGAGGGTTTGCGGGCAGTGGACTCTCAGGGGCCCTGTGCCCAGGGAGAGATGCTCTGTTGCCCTTGAGCCTCTCTTACCGAGTGCTTGCCAGCCTTGCTGCCTGTGTGCTGCTGGCAGCAGGGCCAGGCATAGGCAGAGGCAGGGGCAGGTACTGGTGAGTGCAGTCTGCCAAAACAGCAGCAGCAAGGAATACTTGACAAGAGGGTTTTTTTGCTACTGAACATTTCTAGGAGAGAAGCACCCTCTGACAGAATGGAATTCAGAGAGGTAATGAGAAATAGCAACATTTAATAAAAAATCCCCACAAACACAAAACGAGGCAGGCAGGCTGGCAAACATCTTTCCTTCCTTGTTACCCGTTTTACATGTAAGTCCCCAGCAGGTGGAAGGGTCTCTTGTGAGTATGAAGGAAGAACATGCCAAGGAAATGCACGTGCAGTCTGGTGCTGGAGGAGTCATTGTAACCACAAGGGCGGGTCGCAAAAGGACCAAGGAAGGGATAGCAGGAGATCTGGAAGCCAACGAACCAAGCAGTCCCCTTCATGGCCAGGACTTGAGGAGCACTGTTAATGGAAATTTATCATGCTCTGGTTACCAGAGAGGCCTCTCAAGCACTTTTTTCAGACTGCTCCATGCATCTCAGGTGCACACAGTAATATAACATGATGACCCTGGTGCCACTGTTGAGACTGCAGAGGGGCAGAACCTGCCCTTGCATAACAGATGTACCGGTGGTGAAAGGATATAATTGGTAAACAACAGCTGAGACAGGGTTAATTAATCAGATGCTGTGGTGCAGCAGTATTCCTACAGGTCTCTGGAGCCTGAGCACTGTGTGGCTTTTTGCTGGGGAACTCCATCACTGTCAAGCCCCTGTGTAACTTATATAAAATGAAAATAGAACAAAGGAAGTTTCTCATAATTAGTTGTATCATCGCTCTTAAATCATAGCAGAATCTGCTGGCCAGCATTGCTTTTGCAATCACCGACTGTTTCAGAGTGAAATAAGAATTACACTGTACAGCAGAAAAGATAGGTATGAGGCTGGTTATAGTAACATCTCAGCCAGCACTTGCCTGATTCCCTGGGTTTTCAGCTCCTTCTTTGCTCTTCTTGTCACCAGCAGCATTACATCTAGGTCAGTTGTAAAATACTGCAATTTTCATCCAGCATTCTTAGTGAAAATCGGTAATGCTTAAATACGTGTTTGAAGAAGAAGATTGATACATACAATGTTTCACATTCATGCTGGATAAGTTATCTTTTCCTGAATAGTTAAAATTATGTCTGTAATCCTTCAGCAACCTTCCAAAGTGTTGCCAGCAGTCTTTAAACTTGTCTAACATTGTTCTGGTACTATTTATTTTTTTTTCCTTCCTACTACTAATTTTTATAAAAGAATCTAACCAATGCTAGGTTTTTGCTGAGTTTTTTTGTTAACATTTCCATAGTTACCAATTGTATTCTGATTTCCTCTTTAACAACATGATTTGGGCAGATCCAAAAAGATACTCACATCCTTAAACTGATTTATTCACCTAAACTCCCAAATCATCTGGAACACCAGCCTAAGCTTGAGATGAGTCACCTGGGAAAGTGCCTGTTTCTTGCCATTGAGAGCTTCATATGAGTAGTTTAGGCTTAAATATCTGACTTCTGGATGCCTAAGTCAAGGCAAAGGAATCCCACTCAGGGAACACAAGTAATTGTTCAGCTGTCCTATAACTGGCTTTTCAAACTGGGACCTGTGTCTCAGATCGAGCACATTGGCAAAGACCTGGGGTTGAATACAGCCTGGGGAGGGAGATTATGATGTCCTCAAAGAACTGGAGTAATTTGGTTTGTGCACATTTTGACTCAAAAACTCCAACATTCAGATGGAAAATGTAACAGAAGTAGCTAAATCTCTTAGGAGCTGAAGCTTTGCTGAGTTTCTGTGGTACACATAGTCCTGATACAGAAAATATTTTTATTTTTCCCTTTTTTCAATTTAGGAGGGAAGGGAAGAAAGAACAAGAAATGTAGAGGGTGGTTTTCAGCATTTGGTATCAATCAGAGAATTTGAAAATGTTCACACAACAATAAAAATATCCTGATCTTTTGTCTCAAAGCTGTGGAGAAAGTCTGCCATAAACAGGGCTGTTGTTCAATTTTAGTTTACATTCATTTGTAGTGGTATGGAAAATGAGCAACAAGGGAGACCACAGGTGCTAAAGCACTAAAGAATTGGGTAACAAATAAAATGCTTAATTTTCAGCCAGAGGCAGGTTACTGTGTTACCTGGGAAAAAATGTTTAATAGAAGGAAATTTTGCAGTAAACTGATGGTCACATTAAGCAGAAGTGATTATAACCGATTAATGTAATTGCATATTTTGTGATTATCTGAGATATGGCCACCATGTAATGAACATTTTGCAATACTCAAAGCCTGTTCACAAGGTTATTTCTTCTTCCATAAATCTGAGCACATAAAGGGGGTTGGAGGAGTGCTTTAAATTGCCAAGGATGATCTGGATGATAAAACTTAAGTGCAAAATGAATATTAATTTTTACTGCAGTAAAATTAGCTGACTCTTTGAAGATTGCAGGTACTTAACCTTTTCTGGAGTACAGTTTTCTGTTTTAAGCTGAATTTTAAAATTGTTTTACTCTTGCAATTTTATGTTTGTTTGGTGTGTTGGTGATAGTCCACTCTGGTTTGGGTGGTATAGGAGCACTCATGGGAGATGGGAAGTCCTGGGTAGAGGAGCAGGAGCAGCATGTTTTGAGCTTTTAGAGAGAATGCCCTGGCTGCACTTGGGCACTGGCATCCTGACCTGGCCAGTTTAGTACCAGTGTCCCCTTCACCCAGGTGTAAGCTCCTCTGAAGTGAATATATACCTGGTGTTTTCTCTGTGGCACTACAAAGAATAGCATGAAATTCTGAATGTTGGACTTCCCAGAGCAAAGCCCGTGCCATCCTTAAGGCTACTTTCTTTGTGATACTAGGATTTGTGTGTACCTTGCCAAAGGAGTCAGTCTGCCTTCCAGTGAGAATGTATCTTTGTTTTTTTTTTAGGTAGATAATTATTCTCAAAATTTGCAGTGTGGAACACTGAAGTTTCTTTTCGAGTCACAGACTAAGTTACCCCAGCCAAAAGCTGCCATCACCCCTCCCCCCGAAAAGTTATCTCAAGATAAACAAACTTGACAGAGTTCATTTTGACTTCCTCTACTTTTCCTTTTTGAGTGGTAGCTTTGTAAGTAACTCTCTCATGATACGGAGTTCAGGTCAGGTCGTGACTACACAGCTAAGGAGCTGCTGTTACCTGAATTGTGTGTGGTCTGAATACTTTGCACATTCCATGAAAATGAGCCTTCTAGTAAATTCCTATTAGAATTGCTATAATCACTACTCATGAAGAAAATCAGGTTTTTTGGTCAAACTCATTTACAGCTTATAATGGACTAATGTCCTTATAGATTTCCATTATGAGATTAGAAAATGTGTTCTTCCATCTTTGCAGGGCAAATTCCCATCGTGGCTGAGATGACCGAGAATCTATTTGCAAGCTATTTTATTTGCATTCAGTAAATCTGTCAGACATAAAGTCATGGTAGTCCCCAGCACAGGAAGGACATCAGCCTGTTGGAGCAAGTCCAGAGGAGGGCCACAAAGATGATTAGAGTGGTGGAGCACCTCTCCTGTGTGGAAAGGCTGAGAGAACTGGGTTTGTTCAGCCTGGAAACGAGACGTCTTAGGGGTGGCCTAATTTTGGTCTTTCAGTATCTGAAGGGAGCCTACAAGAAAGATGGAGAGGGACTTTTTACAAGAGTATGTAGTGACAGGATAACGGGGACTGGATCCAGACTGAGAGTAGGTTTAGATTAGGTATTAGGAAAACATTCTTACTGTGAGGCACTGGAACAGGTTGCCCAGAGAAGTAGTGGCTACCCCTCTGGAAGTGTTCAAGGCCAGGTTGGATGGGGCTCTGAGCAACCTGGTCTAGCAGAAGGTATTTCTGCCCATGGGTTTGGAACCTCTAAGGTCCCTTCCAACCCAGGCTATTCTATGATTCATTCTATGATTTTGTAATATATGTAATATTGCTGTATCATACTCATTTGTCAACTGTTTCTGACACTTTTAGGACAAATCACCCAAGAGCTTGAAATCTCATTAATATTTATTTGTCTAAATGAATATAATGTAAATAGTTAGATTTTCTAGATAGTAGAGGAACAAGTAATTTTGCCATTGAAAAGTGTGTTTGTGTTCTTTGTCATGCAAAACCTAATCTTATAAGAAAAGAAGAAGTGAAACCTGCAAAATCATGTGTGTCTGTCACATGTGAAAGGGAATATGTCATTTGCAAGACATTAACATTCTGGTTCAGAAAAAGTATATGTTTGTGCAAAACAGTGACACACTAGTTGATTTTCCAGTTTTTTATGTTATTTGAAATACTTTTTCAGAAGATCTTGTGTTTTTTAAGTCAGTTCAGATATTGAAACATTTTCATGTGTGTAAATGCCATGAGGGATACAGTGTTTGCCAATTATTTATGAACTTCCTTTTCCTCCTTCATTCCCCAGAGTTCAGTTTGTCTCTGCCATTGTGGCTTCCCTCCACTGATGTGGTTTCCACATCACTGCATGAGAAACAAGGGGATATAAGAAAGTAGTGGTCTCTTCTAAATTTGTGGTAGGATACTTAAATCCATTTACTGCTTTTGTTTGCAATGTTGTGGTTAATCAAAGGACAGCCTTTAGGAAATAATTATTGACAATCAACCAGGAAAATGAACTTTATAGTACAGTTCATCAGAGATGTTTTTAGCGGCTGAAAGCCAGACAATCCCAGTCACCCTGCCTGGGCCAATATGGCACTCAGGGAGAAGTCCCTTTCTTTATATCAATTGTTTAGGGAAGGACCTTTCCTGTCATAGCTTCCATTGCATGTCAGGGTTCCAGTTGTGAAGATGGAAACCTGCTTAATGGTGGAGACTGACTAGAAAAAGCAATGAGGAGTTAAATGGGATCATGAGTTTGAGGTTTTAAACCTTGGCTTGCAGGTTGGACTTGAATGGGTTGGTCAAAGATACAACAATATTATCCTTCGAAAAGTCCTGCTGCATGGAAGGGGTGGGGGAGGCTGCCAGCCACAGGAGTTGAGGTGAGGAGGGGAAGGCAGCGGGCGTTTCTCCATACATCTTTTCAGCAGGCAGGATTCCTGAATTTGCTGCTGAAAGTGGCTGTAAATCACTCTCCTCTGCACTCTCAGCTCTGATTGTAATGAGCAATCAGAGTGGCTCAAGTGTTGCCTTGCTTTCTAGATTAAGCACCTGTAATACTACTTTGAGCTCATTTGAATGCTAATTAGTGACAGGATCTTTAACGTCAGAAGTGAGTTCCATGTTTGACATATAACCACCTAAAGCATACACATCTGTGTAATACATGATAAAAGATGCACCTAACACATCAGCAAGCAATTGCAAATGTCATAGGACAGAAACATATTAAATCTGCATGGTTTTTTTCTCTGTATGTATGCAACACATCATGCCCCATTTTCATGCAACTTCTGCGAAAGGTTAAAAAGTTTGGGTAAGAATGTAAGAACTAGTGAAAATGGAGAAGCTTTCTAATTAGTTGTTTAAGGACATTCTGAACTGCAGGAACATCAAGATTCCCAAGACTTTGGTATTTAGCCTTTCATATGAAAATACTTTGATACTTGTAATCATCCTTTTCATCTTGATCTGTTTTGTTTCTATGCTGTTTTTAATTGTGACACCAGAACAGTCCAGCACAGGTTTTGCAGTTTCATTTCTTTTCCTTTATTAAAAATTACCTAATAGGCAGTGCCCTTTTAATTGATATTAGACACTGAACAAGTCCTTTCTGTAGATCTTAATATAATGCCTTCAAGATCTTTCTCCTGAAATAACGTTATCTAGAGTCTGTGCACACAGATACAGCTCAAGTGTCTTTATCACTGGAGAATTTTTATTACTGTTCAGCTCATTTTCTGGATCACTTATGAATAGCTTAACAGAACACATCCCCAAACGGCTCTTGTGGGACTCATCTAGCAAATTCTCTAAAATGAGCACCTTTTTCCTAACTTTTGTGATGTGTAACGTGATGAGCTCTCCAACTGGTACCTCATTAAGGAAAAGGGCAGCAGCACTGCTCTTGTATTCAGTAGGAGTGTACTTGGAACACCTGTCTTACTTTTTTGCTACTTTATGGATCCCAGAGAAGCTTAAGCCTGAAATAATTATCAGATCTCCTTCACCCTCCTATGGTGTTGCTGTCCAGACACTTCAGTCTGAGGAGTATTACTGTGGACAACTCTGGCATCTATGGCTTTCAGGAACAGGAAATCAGATGACCACGGTCTGCTGTTGAGGATCAAAATCGTTCCTAAATTCTGAGTGTTTTAAGTTCTTTTTGCAGCTATAAGTGACTAGGTTATGCAGTTAGATTTGAAAAGACTTGGAGATCTCTCTATGTAGGCACCTCCAGTAGCAATTAGGTGTTGAAGTAATACCTTTGTGCATCTGTGGATTTATTCTCTAGGCTGGTATATGGGGAAGCACCCTTCAATACATGGGTAGTTAAGTATTTACCCTCAAGTGTGTTCTTGGAGCCTTCATCATGAAATTGTCTTTAAATATACAAATGGATGAATTGCCAGAGAAAGCTTCAAGTTCCTTTATAGTCAAAGATGAGTGCACACATTAGACCTCTTCTGATGGACTCTTTCAAAATACAAGTTTTTCATTTTGCTTATGCATAAAATAGCTTAGGCATGGATTTAGGCAGAATTTTCTCTATATTCTATATATAGTAGAAATATTCTTTCTATTATTTCCTTCAGGTGACCAGAACCAAAGTGTTTAAAGTACTTGACTATTATACAACTGGAGTTTACTTCTATTTCAGTTCAACAGTGTGTAGCAAAATAATTCGTTCAGAACCTGGAGAACTGGAAAACATTTCTTTTCATACAAGCCCCTATACTTAAAAATAGAATGTCCTTTGTGAATCTTGTGATACAAGTATTCTATTTATTGTTTGAGCAAAAAACTGGGGGACTGATATAATAATCATAAATCTTAATGACAGAGGAGTAAAAAGATGATAAAGATATTTAATTTCAATTTTCCTGTTTGTATTTTTTAAATTAAAAATATTATTTTTTGTTAAACACAGCCTTTGAGAACACTTTATACTTCAGAGATATCAAGATGAATGCTTCCTGAATAATAAGAATTGTTGATAAATAAATTGTGGTCAGTTTATGGAATTCTGAGCATAAATACAGTTAACCTTCTTTTCAAATGACTGATAATTTGTCATCAGCTAGCTTGTTGAATTACTCAAAACATTAGTAGAGCTTTCTAGTATCTATAACATTTGTATCACTTCAAGGTGACTGTTCACCTTCTCTGTCTCTAAAAAAAGTAAAATTTATAAAACTAAGATAACTTGGCTACAACCATAATGAAATAAATAGAGCTAGAATGATGTAGTAGAACTAATAAAATGATTTCCAGCAAGTAAGAATGACACCACAGGAAAAGAAAGTACGTTTTTCTTCAACCCGTGTAAACAAAGCTATGTCTCCTTTCCTGAAAGGATCTGTTTCTCTTGTGACACAGGCTTGTTGCTTTATTTTTGACAACTAAGCTGTTGAAGTTCTTACAATGCCATCAGCCAGTATAATATTTCTCTGCATTTCATTTTTTAAAATCACTAAATAACTGTATTTATCCTTTTGAATGCATTGTTTTGTCCTTGGCTGTCAGCAGCCTGGTGTGGCTGAGCAAAACCCTGTATCGTGGTGAGGAGCCTTTCCTAAAGGAGTGGTTTGGGAATGCAGTCTGTGCTCATTAGTGTTGATCCCTTTGTGCAGCAGTAGTTGCAGCCACCACAGCTTACACCGTGGCAGAGCCCGAATGGTTGTGTTTATACCCTGGGATGGTCACGTGTATAATCTAATGTTGGTTGAACTAGGAAGTGCATTGAAGGCAGCGGGCCTCATCAGGTCAAGGATTTAGGTTGAAAATGAGACATTTAGTTTGGAAATTAGACATTTGTAGATGAAAAAAAAAATCTCTACATACCAAGAGTGTTTTTCAGACCTGGTCGGCAAAGGCAATTAGTTACTTACGTTGCCTTTTGACTGACACTGGTAGCCCTGTGTCTCAGTAAGGGTGGTGTTGCCATCACTTGTTGTAGGCTAGTCTTTGTACTGAAGCTGGGACCTGCCAGCCTTGCCCTTGGCTGACCAGGGTCTGCCCCCAGCTCCCTTTGAGCTTGCTGACCTCTGACAGCAGTTGTCTAATGGCCAGGTGATTCTTAGCTATGTTGCTTTACCTTTTGTACTATAGGTTTTGTACTAGGTTTGTACTGTATCTGTAGTTAATAGATAGCGATAGTAAGTCATTATTCTGTGTGGAGCATGCTGCTATGGCCCTGGAATAAAACTGCAGCACAGGAGAGTACAGGGATGGGATGGAAATGGAGGCCTTGAAAACAAATGCATGGGATGATAAGGAAGGCTCCAGGGCTGTAAACAGGAATGTGGTATCAAGGTCAGTTACAGGTCATTAAAGGAGTGAAACCTGGGGATCTGGGTAAAATCACTTCATGAGTAACAAAGGGAGCAAAGAAAACATACACAGCATATGTAAAACCATATATAGTGAATTTGAATGGGGAATGGAGTTGCTAAACAGTGAAGAACAATGTCTATATCTTGTTTAGAAACCTAAAAATTACCCCAAGTACTTCATGGAGAGAAGAGGAAGAAATTATTGCCATCGATATTTTACATCTTGCAGCAAAGGCCTCACGGTACTGCAACTCAAATGGATGTCACCCACCACAAGCTGAGGCCATTAACCTTAGGGACCCCCAGGACTGTGGAAGGGTAAGCATCACACCAGTGAAAGGTCAGATGCTACAAAGTTTGTGTATGTTACCTGCGTGGAATTTGAGCTGCAAGTGTCAGTATGGAACAAGGCTACTAGTAGTTCTTTGATTAGGAAAGAAGACTTCTTAAAAGGTAGATTTTTGCTCCTAGTTAAAGTTGGGAGTTCAAACAACCTGCACTGTAACTTGGTTGCAACAAATTGCTAATTAGCCTCTCAAAAATAAAAGCATGATGTTTTCTACGCTAATTAATTAAGGCGAAGTCTTCTTCCTGAATCTGAAAGCACCCTGACTACAGTGGTGTCTAGTTGTGATCATAAATTATAAGGTGAACATAGTCTTACAAAGCATCTTTAGGTAAGGTAATTGTGCATTTCATGAGGATCTTTAATTTCCTATATTAGTTTTGCAAACCTGCAGTTCATTGGCTTTGGCTTGTTTAGTTCTAGCAGCAGTTGTCTAATGGCTGGTTCTTACCTGTGCTGTTTTAGCTTCTGCTTAGATTTGTACAAGTGTAGAAACATTTGTAGGTTTGTGAACTCTATTCCTGCTCTTACTTTTCTGGCAAGGAATTTATGCATAGAGTTGTTGGTCACACTGGTCACCAGCTGTTGCCTCGTATTTGTCACATACCACGTTAATGTGTTAACCTTTCTCCTAAATATTTTTTCCCTAGAATTTGTATTTTTTTCTTCATTTAACCTTCACCCCTGGTTTTAGGTTTCTTTCAATAGTGATTCAGTGTTGTGTTATCAGCACATTCTTCTGCTGATTTGTCTTTGTTTTCCTTTTCACCTATCTAAACAAAAATATGATCTAGGTAGGGCTTAGTACCTCTTAGCCATTAAGATGTTATTGTATTTCATTATGAAAAGCATCAGGAAATAAAGCACCCTTGAACTGAAGGGAGTGTTTGCCCAAGGCAGTCCTGAATGTACACAATTCTCTGCTTCATTTCACCAAAGTAAGTAAGAAAATTTTAATTATGCATCAAATATAGAAAAAATTGTTGTCTCCTGTATCTTTGGTGATTTCCTCTCTTGTAAGCGATGTTCTTCTACATGCCTGTATTTCATTATGGGGTCTCTGGCTGACTGCAGGTGTTGTACACCCACTACACTCTTTTGCTCTGCTGTGAGCTCCCCTTGTGTACTCACCACCTCCATCTTTATCATTCTTCCTGGAGTGAGAATAACTGATTTAAAAACAAGAGTCAGGGAATAGCTAAGGTCTTTTTGCTTCGCTCTGTACTCTGCGGGGTACCATTCCAATGCCTCATCCGTTAACCAGTTTTTTCCTCTCTTTTGTTCTCTGTTCCTTCACTGATAGGACCTAGGACCCGAAAGTTTTCTAACTCCAAACCAGTGCCACCAATACATTATACTTATTCTGATTTATTTGTTATCACATCACTGTTACTTTTACTACAGTGTGGCAGACAATGTCTTGATTTTTTCATTTATGTCCAGATTAAAAATGAATAGGTTTGCATTTGTCAAACTGCATGCTCATTAATTTTATTCTGTAGCATTGCCCATTGATCTTAGGAATAATGCCTCTGTAGCAGCAGCACTGTGATTATCATTTTTGTGTAGTCTCTGCACTATGCTTTTCTTTGCAAATTCTTGCAAGGTAGGAAATCCACTGCAATTCTCATATTGTTCTTCAATATTGTTATTCAAGTACATGTTTCTTTTCTTAGCTGTTTTCGTTACATTATAGGAAGTTCTTTGTATTGTATTGACGAAATTTATCTCTGAGATCTACACAATTCCTGCTGCATGTTCCTTTTCTATTTTTCTTTGATATCTTGTTATTTTAATGTTATGAGGACATTTTTTATTCATCAATCTGAACTGTGTAACTTTGTTTGCTGAGCAAACTCCATTTCTTCTTTCAACTTTAATCCAGTATTTTTATTCAAGCATTTTGGCCAGGATTCTAGACAGAAAGTAGTTCTCTGTCAACACACACCTTCTTAAAATGGTAAGGCTGTTTTCACATTCAGAGATATTTCATCATTTTTCTTGGCCTTTATGTTCTTATCACTCACATGTTTCACTTTTGCAGAGGTCAGTACTCCTGATATTTCTGCTATAGTTTTGTAATTCATTTTCCCTGCTTTGGTCAACTGGAAATTATAAAACACAACAGATGTTTCAAAATACCTGTTACCTCTCATGAGAGAGTGGGTTATGGAACTGTGCCTCAGGTGGAGGGTTGATGGACTTCAGCACCATGTGGCAGACATGCTGTATGACAGCAAATCAAGATGAAGGAAGCCTGAAGCACTTAGTATGAGGTGAGCTGGTTCTGTCAGTCTTGAGAAATAAAAGGAATTGGCATTCAGAAGGGAGTGGAAGAGGATCAGGATGAGGGGGCAGTTGTCTCTGGAGGGTGATGTGCTTAGCCCGCACTGAAGTTAAACTTCAGCACCATGAACTAAATAAGAAAAATACTATTAACCTAAGAGTCAATACTAAGAGAGATTGTCATTACTGATCAAAAAGCCCAGGAAATTTATTCCATTCATTTTATAAATCAGAAATAATTAGGTTCCACGTTTGTTGTTTTTCTACCCTAAGATCCAGTGCCTAAGACTTAACTGCATTTTGATTGGTTTTAGGGTAGTTCTTCTCCACAGTCTTTCAATGCACATCACCTTTCACTGTGATTCGGTTCATGTCATGAGTAGGCTTAAGCAGTTACAATTTCCATAGTCAGGCTGTGGGCAAAGAGCTTGGCTGCTGGTAGACCCTGGCCAAGGCTGTGCAAGCTGAACAGAGTCTAGAAAACTGCTGGACATGATGTGGGGAATCGTAGAACATAGAAAGCTATGAGAATCTGACAAAAGTTACAGACAGCACCACGGAGAATACCTGGACCTCATAGGCAGTTAAGGCAAAATTATATGAGAAACACCCAAAGTCTGCAGGTAATTGCACTGGTGCAGTAGAGACCATCACGGCCTTGCAAAGCCATCAGCATCCAGATAACCTCATAAAGAACATGGTATAAAAAAGTTTTATGATGATCTCACCTATTCTGCCTTAATGTACCAGGTACTAGAAAGTCTCAGAACCCATCTCAGTCCTTACCTGTGCTACGCGGGGTTTTTGTTCATTAATGTTTTAGTTTGACTCAGAAACACAGTTTAGAGGAAAGTCTCCTGATCATTCCCAATTCTCATTACTTAAAGTGACCAGAGCTTACAGGGTACTGATACGTCTCCTCTCCTTGGAAACTAAACCAAAGCTGGACTCCAGGAAGGGTCTTTGCCTTCTGGTGGGAACTTAATTTGTGCAAGAGGGCTACAGCTAGCAGGAACCAAACCTGCCACAGTGCTAGAGGAGGGGCGTTATTTTCAGCCCAAAACGAAGTAATGTCAGTGTCAGGTACACAGCACTGACTGTTCTTCTGTGCAGTTTGGATATGCTGCTTGCTAATGGAGATTTACAAAGGTGTTGTCCAACTTAATGTGCTCCTGGGAGAGCCCGTTCATCTGTACTGCGCTTGGGAAGCTGTATTACCTGCCAGGAGGTACAGCCTTTCATATCGAGGAGCAAGATTGTGAGTTATGTCTATTTTTTTGCTTGTCAAATGTCTCTCACCTGACATACTGTTAAATGTTAGGCTCCATTCAGTCCCAAAATACTCAGTCATGTTCACTGGCTTTGGGAAGCAGAGCTTGGTACAGTGCTCACATGGTCTGTGAGTTCTTATCTTCCATGGTTCTCTGTATGTGAGTTAAGTTTCTTTGTATCTGCACACATACTTGCAATGAAAGAAGCATTATTCTGACATGTTACCCTATTGTGGAAAGAGGTACTGTGGGAAAATTCAGTGTGTTTAACCCCATGTGTTCTACAGGAAGAAACCTCATTAGATATCCTCATAAAGAAATGGTGAGGATCTCACAACCCCAGCCTGCTGTTTCTAAAGGAGTGCCAAGTAGAGACAGAAAGCGTGTGCTGAACACAGGAGGCAGGTTATAAAATGATGTGTTTTAAGAATTCCTGGGTTTGTTGAGGGAATAAAGGGGAAACATAATTACCATTGTTACCACTGTAGAAGCATATATCTAACTTTCTGTAACACAGGGTTGCTTTATAAAGTCATGTTACTGATGTCTTAGCTGTGCAAAATTCTCATCCAAATAATGAGCCAAACATTATTTTTTATTACTTCTACATTGGAAAAAGAAATCTGATATATAATTTTTACAAAGTTTATTGGTAGTCTTCTCCTGAAAGACAGATTTTGGGGCTTTCTGGTGTTTTGTTTCTTTTCCCAGAATCTTAAAAAAGCAATATGAAAGAAAATTCCAGCAATTTCTAGGATGTTGCTTTATACTAATTAAAATTTAATTCTATTTAAATACTTCATGTCAGATTATTCCAGAAGCAGCAATCAAATGTGTGTTGTATTTTTTTTCCAGAAAACAAAAAAAGTACTGTAATCTCATGAGAGACTATGCTATGGTTCTTATGGACATTTCAGTGAGATTTCAATGATAAACTAAAAGCCAAAGATACTTTAACTGTAAAAATAAAAACACCGTGCCATCTGTGCTGCTTATCTCAATTTTTAAGTTTCAGTTGAAAACAATTATGTCAAATTTCAACTTTTAAAAATAAAATCATAGATCACATTTATTATGATTTTATTGATATCTGCAAAATGTTGACTTAGCATGGAGTCAGGTCTAGGGTTCTGGAACTAAAGGATGTAACCCTTGTGTATTCAGTGAAAAATCAGAAAATCCTCGGGGCTTGGTCTTCTGTCGATAAAAAGAACTTGTATGGCTATTGTTAGAAGCATAGCTTCATGCAAATATTTTTGGTATCAAGCAATGATGTAAACTAGTCAAGGCTAAAATAAGTTCATGCAGAATTAAATAGGCTAAGTCAGTAAAAATTGTAATCTGTTAAATTTTTTCTATCTTAGCTAAATATTCATAAACTATTATTTTAGTATATAGTAACAACCTGTAACTTCTTCACCAATTTCAAGCAAATTAGTTTACTTCTTTTTCTGTGATTATGTTTTCTAAATACACGTATTTTCTTCTAAATTACATTTCTCAAAATATTTGTGAAGACTGAGATTTCAGCTCATCATATCTTTAGCTTTACTTATGGCTATCTTGTGTAAGAATGGCATAATTTTTTCATTATGTTGTCATAGCCAGTGCCATTAACATGATCACTCTTTTATATCTTTGCTTTTTATGCAGTGGTTACTGCTGTGAATGTGTGTTGCAAATTTACATTTGCTATCTCAAAGCTTTATGTAACAAAGTGAATTGACATTTCTGAGTATTACTCTAACACCAAGTAGGATTATTAGGCTTATTTTATAGCGGGAAAGCTGGGACCCAAAGGTGGTTGAGATAAATCTTGGTGAGGTGATTTACCATCTTCACTGGTGTACACTAGGTTGCATAGGTAGCCTGTATTAGAACTGGGACTGAAACTCAAATATCATTGAGCACTGAATGCAGCTTTGGGGTTCCCATATAAGAAGCATATGGACCTGGTGGAGCAAATCCAGAGGAGGACCACAGAGATGATCAGTACTGGTGCCCTCTGCTATGAAGAGAGTTTGGGTTGTTCAGCCTGGAGAAGAGAAGGCTCAGGATAAACTTACAGCAGCCTTCCAGTTTCTAAAGGAGGCTAGAAGAAAGCCAGAGAGACACTTTTTACAAAGGCATATAGTGATATGAGAAGGAATAGTGGTTTTAAACTTAAAGAGAGTAGGTTTACGGTAGATATTAGGAAAAGGTTCTTCACTATTAGGATGGTGAGACACTGGAACAGATCGCTCTGAATTGTTCCCCATCCCTGAATGTATTCAAGGCCCAGTTGGATGGGACCATGAGCAACCTGGTCTAGCGGAAGTTGTCCCTGTCCATGGCAGAGGAGCTGGAACTAGCTGGTCTGTTTCTCAGATAGAGTAGGGCATATTTTCCTTTGGTGATACTAAAATGTACAGGCTGCAGAAATTCATTAATGAACTAAAAACATTACTAAACAATAGCATTTTTTAAAGTGTTCCAAAATGGTTAAATGGATCTTTATTTCATATATTTTGTTAGGAGCTAAGAATCAGGCAGATGAATGCAGCTTTTCCATTATGGATTTAATATGTCACTACTTGCTTCCAGAGTATTTAGCATTTTTTCACTGTGCTGATTAAAATCTGTTGTAGATGATAATTATGCTGGTTTTATCATTCAAACACTCAAAATTGATTTTTAAATCTTTAAGTGGCTTGTACTAAACTTTCATTTCTCAAAGGGTTTAAAGACTGCTTATATTATGTCCTTCTGTCATGTTCTCTGTAAATGCTAAATCACTGCAAAATTGGTAGATTTCCAGTTCTAAAAACCATCCCAACCCTTTTTTCATAGGAGGAAGAACTAAGGAAAAGTGGAGAAGCGAAATACGCACACTTGAGTGATGAACTCCACGTATTAATTGAAGTGTTTGCTCCACCTGGGGAAGCATATTCTCGTATGAGTCATGCCTTGGAAGAAATAAAAAAATTCCTGGTTCCTGTAAGTGACTTGTAACATTTTTCTGTGACTGGTTATGGTTTTGTTGCATTGAATTTGTGCCTTCTTTAGGCACCTTTAGATCAACGAGAAAAAATCAAGTTTGTTGAACTTTCATTCTTTCGTCTCAGGGACGTGCCAAACAGGCCATTAATTGTCACAGCTGATGCCCTAATATATTTTATAGATGTTTTATTATTTCCATTTGTCCGTGTTTTTTGCTTTTCCTTTCTTGGTTTCTGGAGGGAAGAGTAGATTACTTTTTTTCCTGATAGCAGACATTAGTCATTAGTATGAGCGTACGCTTTCAGAATTTTTGAGTATTTAAGTCTGTAAAAACATTTTAATACATGTAACAATTTATCTAAGTATCTTGCTAATGAAGATAATGAACTTCTTGTGGAGCAAACAGCATGAGCAAAACATTCCTAAGACATTTTTGTTAAGACAACTTATGACTCAGACCACAGTTTAGCAATGCTCTGTCAGCTACGAGAGCACAGAAACATATTCTAAAGCTGGGAACCTTTTCAATTTGATTTATACTAAATATATAACTCTCTGAAGTATTTATCTTCTTGCCTATTGGTTTTCCTCAAATTCTCTGAAATGTATTTTTTCCACATTTATACAGTTATTCCATGATATTTTCTTACTTAAATTTGTCCTAGAATTGACGTATATGCATATTAGATATTAAGCTGAGTGCTACTAAAGTTACATGAGTTGTCATCTGAGGTCTATCCTGAGAGTTCTTAGCATTCTAAAATCTTCCAGAATTTATATTCTTTATAAAGAATATGATGCCAGCTTGTTTCTATTTGTGATTAAAAAATGAAGTGTGGTAACTGTTCATGTCTCATGATAATAACAGAAGGATTCAATGAGTGCCTTTTTGTTATGAGTAATATGAAGCTAAGATAAGAGATGTTCACATGAGGCATATGCATATTTGCATGGCAGAATTTTGATGCTTTATTTGGGGTGGGCTTCTTGGTGTGAAAAAAATAGAATAAATTACATGTAAAATACTGGAGTATTTAAAATGTTCAAAGTTTTTAGAACAAATGAATTTTTTTAAGAATACAAACTTACTAACTTACTATTGTTAAAAATATACATCTGGTTATTTGTTTTAAATAAAAAAGTTTAATGGCACTGAGTGCCCAGAAATGAGCTACATTTTAAACAAGTTAAATCAATCTTTCTGATTCTCCCTTTTCATCCCCTTATTATGCTTCCAGTTTGGGAACACTGGTAATCAAATGCTATTTAAAATTCTTTGAAATAACTATGAGACAAGAAAGCATTTTTTTTCATGATTTCTGACCTTATGTTGACCATACAATAGGAGAGACAAATTAGGTCAATGTTGTAATGTGGCAGCATACTGTGGACGTTTTAGCTGCAAGTTAATGGTGAAGATCTTCCAAGCTATTGCTTAAAAGCTATTAAAGAAAATTTATCATTAAGTAATATGTTCCTGAAAAGTCTGGAGTGTTAAAGCTAAAAATAGTAATGGGGCCAGTTATAAAATTTGCCAGTCTTTGTCCTTTGGATAACCCTATTTCCTGTTGTTTGTGACTTTGCCAAACTTTAATTTGTTTCTGTAAGATCTTCCTGTTTAAAGTTGTCTTTTTATGTCCTTTTCATTCGGGAAGAGAGCTCCTGGATTCTAGCATGGTGCGATGATGATGGCACCCGTTCCTGTGCCACCTGGATTTTTAACATCCATTATGTATTCTGTCCAGCCTGAAAAATTCTGTTCAGGGTGAATAAGGGAAAGAGACCAGTGGATGCTGAGGGTCATATTAAAATTTGTTGTAAATACTCACCATCTGTGCAAGCATATATTTTGTGTGACATTTATTTGTAAGGATTATATGTATTTTCTAGCACTAGTCTAAGAGCTGCAGTGGAGGAAATATAAAAACAGGTTCTTTGTTATGGGATTTTGAACATGGTTTACAGTGGCAATAGTAGACCCTGTCTAGAAGGCCACCAAATTTGTCAGACACGATTTGCCCTTAGTGAAGCCATGTTAGCTGTCACCATTCACCTGCCTATTTTCCACGTGCCTTAGCAAAGTTTCCAGGAGGATCTGCTCCCTTATCTTGTTGGGACCTGAGGTGAGACTGAGAGACCAGTAGTTCCCTGTGTCTTCCTTATTTCTCTTTTTAAAAGTGGGAGTTGTGTCTTTTCTGGTCAGTGGGAACCTCAGTGGACTGCTGTGACTTCTCAAATGCGATGAATAGTGGTTTAGCCGTTTCCCCGGCCAGTTTGCTCAGAATGAGCCGATGCATCTCATCAGGTCCCATGGACTCGTGCACCTTCAGGTTCCTTAGATGTTCTCAAACCTGATCTTCTCCTACAGCAGGTGATTCTTCATTTTCCCAGTCCTGGGCAGGGTGGCTGGAGCACTTGCAGGTGAAGACCAAGACAAAGATGTTGTTAATTACCTCAGCCTTCTTCATGTCTGGGGTAACCAGGTCTTCTGTTTCCTTCTGGAGAGGGCCCGCATCTTCCCTGTAGTCTTTCCTGTATCACTGATGTACTTTTTCCGTTGACATTCCTGTCCAGTTTTAATTTTGTCAGAAGTTTAGCTTTCCTAACATGATCCCTGGCTGTTTGTACAATCTCTCTGTATTCCTCCAGGCTACCTGTTCTTGTGTCCATCCTCTGTTGGCTTCTTTTTTGTATTTGAGTTTGTCCAGGATCTCCTTGTTCATCCAGGTGAGCCTGTCGATTTTGCCTGACTTCCTCTTCATTTTGATGCGTCACTCCTGAGCTTGGAGGAGGCGATCCTTGAACATTAACCAGCTTTCTTGTGCCCCTCTTCCCTCCACGGAATCATAATCACACCAAACAAGTAACAATTGTACTTTATGACTTGTTAGTTTTATCCCCTCTGCTTCGTTTCAGATTTACAAAGCAATTATTAACTGGCTGGTTGCAACATGTTCCAAGGGGTTTGCTCTCAAAAAGATTGCACTAGATAATTTCCTTTCTGTTCTCTGTTTACAGCATCTCTTGAATTTGTTTTATGATGCTTTGTTGTTTATAAGACCTAATTTATTGCAGCAATGAATATTGGAATTGCATGACAGGGATGGAAACAGTAGAATGTAACAGTTTTATTTATACCAAATCAAGGATGTAATAAATTATTCAAATGAGTTTTCACATTGCTTATGAATTTTGTGACTTTACATGAAATGTTGCCCTCAGAAATTACACTGTGTCAGTAAAATGGAATAATGTTTTTATATCTTATCCATAAGTTTTAATGAGACTGAATTTTAAAATAAGTGCGTAGAAAACATAATAAGAGAAAAAGAGAAAAATGTAGAATAGGACTAAGGAAAAAAAAAAAAGGATTGAACATTTATTAGCTGAAGCAAAGTCTTAATGAACATGAAATGTGATTACTTAATTTTCACCTTTGTCCTTAACCAAGAATAGTTTTCAAAATTGTTACTAGTGAAGATTTTCCTTCCAAGTCAGAGTTAGAAACTAAGTACTGGTATTTACACTGGCAGTTCCACAAGTTAACACATTCCAAAGCTACCAGCAGCTCAGTCTCAGGTGGTGCCTTGGGATCCCTCCAACAGGCATTTCAGTGCACAATTGAACCCCCAGTGTCTGCAGCGCTCAGTGGTTTGCCAGCTGATGCATTTTCAAAGCCAAGCTGCTTCATTTAGTGTCTGCTGCTCCCATCTTGCAAATGGCTTGAGGTCTGCGTGGGACCTGCCATTGGGTGTTGCCAACTGGTTGCTAAGATTCATTTTGTAACTGACTTTGGAAGTTCTTTGGTGGTTTTTTATGCAAAACTTTGGCTTTGGGGGGTGTTATATCCACTTACTAGCCATATACTGTAATCCATTTTGTTTTAATGTTTACTTTAAATATGAAAATTTGAATATAATTGAAATATGACAGATCAAAAGACCCATGATTAAGTAAATAGGATTAATCTCGGGAGTTTTGAAACACAACGTTACGCTCCATTTTTTTCCTGTCAACGCAGTAAAAATGACAGCCAAAATGTGCTCCCCCAAGTCAAGGTTGTGCATTAAAGATCACCTTTGGAACTAATGTTAATATAATGTAAATTATCCCATATTGGCTATGTGGAAAGTACAAATAGTAGGAATGCTGAGGAGGAGTACACGTTTTGCAGATTCATCTTCATAGTCAGCACAGACTCAGTAAAACTCACAGGTGTGTGACTGCCAAGTAGTTCTGACCTCGAACTGCCAGGGACCTGTGTCTGAGTGAGGAACCTCAGGCTGATGTGAGATCTCTGTGCCTCAGAATGGGATGCAGGGTCAACAGATTAAAAGGGGAGATGGGCGCGGGGGGGGAGTGGGAGAGAGTTTAGAAGCTTTTCAAGCTTTAAAACGTGCTAATTTCAAAAGGCTCATACCTATTAAATGCAATGAAATCTTTTCTCTATTAATGAGCATTGAAATTCTACATCACTCTTACTATATATGACTATATCATTTTGATTTACATCCAAATATACAAATATATTTTCTGAACAATCTCGTTTCCATATAGTAAGGGTCTATACTGTCTTCAGGAGTTCCGTGCTTTCTAAGACATGCACAATCTTTTTCTGATTACCATTTTTATCCCTGTAAGCAAGGCATTTTTATTTGACACAGTTAGCATCCCTTGGGAGAACGAGGGAAGCAGATACTGATCATTCATTTTATGTGTGAGTGCTCTGTAGTAAGGAGCTATTATGTAGAGGACAGGTTGCAGCTGTGGTGACATGACCACTTAAAAAAGATAGTTTACAACTGTGCGGTCAGATGGTCAGAAATTGAACCAATTACCACTTCAAAAGCTGCGGTTCAACATATTTGCATACATTTTCCTAGCCACTTGTATCTGCTTTAAATGGAGGCACATTAGCACCACTCGTGGGCTGGGAATAAACACGTGATCATTTAGTGCAGTCGAGGGGATGGACAACCACTGGTGATCATCTGCCTGCATAGTTTTCTGAGAGTGTTTATCAGATCAGCTCAGATAGATTCCACTCTTAGGAATCAGTGTGATGAGGCAGCAGGTGAATGCAGGGGTTTATGTTGTGAATTCAGGCTACAATATCTTCCAGACTTCCTTGTAGGTGCCTAAATATCTTACTGACTAGTCAACTTAAATCCTTTTATCTCACCTTGCTCTGATTAAAATAAGGTTCTTACTAGTCATGTAAGAACATTAAGTGTTCTTATTGATCCAGCTAATTAAAGATGAAAAATTACCAAGAAGAGTCTTTGAGTGAAATAAAAATTTACTAATTTCAGACTGGAAATTTAATTTATGAAACTATTATGAACTATTTATGAAAAACCTGAGATTTGTGGGAAATTGAAAACAAACTTCACAACCAGTTTGTGTCAGTGGTACCAATTAAATAAAGTAGGGGTTTATCCCTTCAGGGTATTTCTCTATCTCATATTGGAAATAAATTCTTTTTTCTCAAATACACATTTACTGCATATGTGGTTAACTCATACTTAGTACAGACTAAAGTTACAGGTAATCTGTGTACGTCCAGCACACAGTAACAACTTGTCAGTTATAAACTGGTTTTGACTGGTTTATTACATGTACGTATATGACATGTGTTTTGAACATTTTTATTGACCATCTAAATTTCTTCCATGTACACTATAATATAAAATCTCTACTTACATACCATTTCACTCTGTGTGTTTTTTTAATCTTATGGGTTTTTTCTAAATATAGTGTGGATGTAGGTGGGGGGATGTCAGTCTCTTGTTCTTCTTTCAGAGAACCTCAACAGGCAAAATATTTCCTTAAATATGACACTGAGCAGTGGCAGAGCTCCGTCTCTAAAATGCATCTTTTATGCCTGTCAAGGTAAATAATTTATACTTGCACATTCTGCAAAAATACTTGCAGTAATAAATAATTAGTGCAGTAATTATTTTAAAACTGTGCTAAGGAAATTTTTTAGCATCTGTTTCAGTTCTGCTGAGTTCTGTTTTTCCCAGTGTGCAGCATCTCTGGCAATTTCACACACAAGTTTTGATAATCGAGGAAAAAAATTCAGAGATTCTGTCAAGGCCTAAAATTTAATGGCACTTTAAATCTTCACAGCTGTCTTTCCTAAACATTGCTTATCAAATCAAATTATTATAAATATATTCAAATGCTAGTGTGCTCAAGAGAGTCATCATAAGTTGTGTACTGTGGTTCTTGACTTTTTACAGGTGCTGGCATTTGTTCTAACCACAGTATTGGCTGATTGAGCAGCAACACGTGTGATGAAAATAATCCTAAATCTTTCCCTCAAAGCAGAGGTTTGGGGATGGAGATATACACTAAAATGGCATTTTTAATTGAAAATTCCACTTCAGTATTTTTCAACTGACTGAATTTTTTATGTGCTTACTGATACACAATATAGACTACTTGTTCTTTCTGCTGTAAGGCTTTAAAATGGGTAGCAATACAAAGAGCACATCATTCCTCAAATGTCTTAATATTTGAGTCCTGAAGAGTGGGTTGTCTGTTGACATGCCAGAGTAACAAGTATCTTTTCCCTAGGCTTAGCTCCCCAGCTGCTTCAAGGCGATAGAGATACTTGGCAGCCTCTTGTGTGCTTTAAGGGTTGCTACTCGTGCTCTGAGTGGATTAAGGCCCTTTTAGATATGCCGAGATGTATTCAGTCTGTGAAAGCCATCCCGTGGTGATCTCTTTCTGACACTCAAAAGAATCAATATAAAATTCATGGCCTTACTGACAGAGTCAGCCCTTTCAGATCAACCAGAGGCATTAACCTCATTGGGATTTTACACTGACCGTTAATCTGAGTATGCTGTTGAGAAGTGGCTGTAGTTTAAAAAAATATTTACAACTTGCTTGGCAAGTCTATATTCATCGACAATATTAGGATTGTCTTTCTGCTTCCTCTTCCTGGGCTGGAGGTTTTTCACCAGTGGCAGATCAGAAGAAATTATTTGAGTGCAGGTGATAAAATTAATGCAGAAGAATTTGAATCCTACTGTATTGCTCCTGGTTTCTTAATTACAGGTCTGTCATATGTAGAAAGAGGTTGGCTGTGGTACTGCACATTAGACTGGACAAACCTCTTTGTCTTAGTGAGAGCACTGGACCCTCCTATACATCTGGCATTTCATTTAAGAGCTTTGTGTGTGAGTATAAATTTGGCCAATGAACTCATCAATAAAGGTTGAGTGTTTGACCCAGTGAAGAAGCTGTATCTGAAATGATCTGAAAATAAAATCCCATATGATTCTATATAAAAGTAGATATAAAAAGTGTATCTAAAACTATTCTTCATGAAAAGACATACTTTGTAATAATAATGGGAAAAAAAAGTGTGCAAGATGTTATGTTTCCATCACATATGCAGTATCTTTTTTTTTTTTCATCCGTCAATATGATGAAAGACAAGGACAATATTTGGTTATAAAATCAAGACTGAAAGCAAAGAGATCAGAGATATTTATTTTTATTCTTTCAAGGAACTGGTTATTGGCTTAGCCATGTTACTTTTATCTCTGTTTCCCTTATATCAGCAAAATTACAATGGGATTTTTAAGGTTTATTTCATTTGTGGAGGTACATCTAAATAAACAAATTATTTTCCTTCTGTCATTCAGAATGAATAGCATACTGCAGATACTGCCCAGAAGGTGTGTTGGGGCTTGGTGTTTGTTTTGCTTTATTATTTTGTTTGTTAAAAAAACAAATGGAAGAGAGAAGATGGTGGTGGTATTTGTAAACCATTTATCTTTTTTTTAATGTAGCAAAGGTCACTGTAGTCAGTTCTGAGGATGCTGAATTATGGTTGCTTAGGAAAATGAAAGAGAAAACAGAAATGCAGAGTAATCTTTCCTCAGTTGTGTTCTTTCAGCTTCCAGCAGTCAAGAATTGAATGTTTTCAAGGCTCTATCCAGACCTTTTTGCCTTTACCCTGCAGTAGCTGTTACTTGTCTTCCCTGAGTTTATCAAAGGCTTTTTCTGAACCTAAGTTAAGCTTTTGGCCTCAGAAAAACTTCAGGTTGCATGACTTTGACAGTTCAGTTATGCACTGAGAGTAAAAGTAAAAATAAACCCCAAAATCCCACTTCCTCTTTGTGGTTTTAAAGCAGCTGCTTAACAATTTATGAGTGCCCTTGTCTTCATGCCTGGTTAAGAGCAGAGGATAATTTCACACCAGTCCTCACTCCTGCATTGCTCTGGATTTGTTTCTTTTCTAGCCCGCATCTTTTATTGTCCAGAAGCAGAGGTAGCTCTGTTTTTCTGTGTGACATACCTTGGACTATCCTTTCTGTGTCTTTCTGTGTCTTCCTTAGCTTACCTCTTATTTTCCTGTTGGGATGGTGTGGCCAGGATGGCTTGCAGTAGCCTCAGCTTGGTAGTTAAGAAACAGTCCAGTAGTTCTATTATTTTATGGGTTAGTGACAGGTTTTTTTCTAGTACTCTTTAGCATTCTTCCTGCTTGCACTGATTTGATTTTTTTTTTTAATGACGTTTGTAAAAAAATACAGGGCATCTTTCTTGTATGATAATAAGTAATTAAGAGCTATTTAATTTCAGGATTTTAATGTTTATCAGTACTTCAGTTTACTTATTTTCATATTATCACCACTCAATTTTTTCCTGCCAGTTTTTTTCTAATAACAGAATATAATGAAAACTTTCAGCAGTTCTTCACAGTAACCTTTAGATGTTATTCCTTTGAATAATTTAAATGAAAAACTATCACTTCACTAGTCAAAAGTTTGTAATGAAATTTATAAATATGATGAGCAGGCCAGAATTTTTGAATCACTCAATAAACTCTTCTCCTCAGAAAATGGAAAATTATAAAAACAGTCCAGCTATTTTTAGTATTCTTTCTCCTGTAACCAAGAGAGAATTATTAATCCTCAAGGTGCTCTGTTGTAGCTTTTGACAGCTTTTGGTGTGGCTGGTGAGAGTTTTGATCTCCACGGGTGGAGATCTTCAGAAATGGATCTCATTTGCTCTGACATAAACTTGTTCAGAAATAATCTTCATGAAGGATGAAGATCCATTCATTGACAGACTGGACTTAGCACAGTAAGAACAGTCTGAATACATTCAATATGGACAAACATGACGTTTTAATAAGTAAAGGGTATATATTTGTATATATTTCTGATTTTTTTTACAGGTTTTAAGTCTCCTAGTGACAAGGAATATTATGACAAAACTTTGTTGGCATGGGAGATTTTTAGAAGAAAAATTAAGTATCAAATTGAAAATAAAGGATTGGTGGTTGACTATGAAAACAGCTTTCAACACTGAAAATGTTTTAAATGGTTTTGGTTCGGCCTCAGTGATGAAGCAATTGCAAAAACTTTCAAAGAATCACGGCATAAAAGTCAGGAAAGATGCAAAAGACAGATTAATGGCAATCAAATTTATAAAATAAAAATTCCGTATCTAATTGAATAGTTGTGAAGGAAATATGTGGCCAGCAGCAGTGCAGTAATCATATGAGTTCAAGGAACATTAGAAATAAAAGGAATCCTAAAAAAATACAGACTTCAATCCCTGGAGACGGTGCATTATCAATAACATTAATGATGCAGAAAAACCAGAATGTTTCCGTAAATATCACTTGTACAGCTGGAAAAATAAAGTGTGATATACTTGTATTTTACCAATGTGGTGCAATACTTTGCAGTTACTAGTGCAGGGATGTTAATTTTAAGAAAAACTATGTAAAAAAAATTCAAGAATATGAAGAAGAGTCATAGTGTGTTGGTCTGAGAGCAGTTCCATGAGCTGCAGCACTAGTGCAGGCTGATTTCTGATGCTTTGTGTCTCATGTTTGGATTTTGGGGGCTCAGGTAAGGGGAGTGTTCTCAGTCTAATATTTTAATGTATGCCAGACATTCACAACTTTTTGTGGTTTTTTTTTTGGTTCACCTTATATATTTTCTCTTCAGTAAGGGCATAAACAGTATATTGCTCACCCTGTGGATGAACCCTTTCATGAAATTGGGAAGGGATGACTTTTTTAGGACTAGAGGGAATCTGTCAGATGCAGCTGGAGTAGACCAGTGAGTTAGAAGTTGATTGGGTTGGAATAAGAAGCAGTGGAGAAAAATGTGGCTAGTGAAAGAAAAACTTGGAATAGTGGTGATTGTGCCATGACCAGCCTGACAGAAATCCTTCACTGAATAGTTAGGAAAGATTGCAACCTATAAAAAAAAAAATTGAGAAAATAATCTAACCACTGCCTTGATGTTTTTATGTCATGGTAAAAAATAATTCGTCAACACATCTCATTTCCTATTCAGTGAGAAAGTTTTTTGATAAAATTGTGTTCGTGGCATTGAATTCCATTAATAATCTATCCACATGTATGGTGTGACAGGGCTCAAACCTTCTTAATAAGAACATTTAGCTCAATATATGTGTCTGTAGTAATTTTCTTAAGCAGTTGATACATGAAACGCCTTTGTTTGTGGTTTGATACACAAACCTGGTAATGTGTCTGTTTATAATGGATACTTACCACAGAGCCTGAGCCGGTCAGTACAAGAAGGAACCCAAAACATTGCAAAGTCTTTACTTTTCAAAATTGTCCTTTTGATTGCTTATTCACTTTTATAAGCTGTTAAAATTCAAAAATAGGATACTGAACAGTAATTAAACCTGAGCTCTTAATTATGCTCTAGGATTAGGGTTAAAAGACTGTCCAAGAGTTGTCAGTGGGAAAACTATAAGGAATACACAGGCAGAAAGTGATTTTTTTCCAGCCAGTGAGGGCTTCAAAAGGTCATGGAGAACTTTGCAGAGAAAAAAAAATCACTTCTAGGGTAACATTTAATAGTTGTTCATTGTTCTCATTATTTTCTTTACATCATTGGTGTTTTTGAGGAAGTGAACAAATAGTGCCTTGTTATAGGACACTATTTCTGAGTTGTTTTAATCTAGTCTCAAGTCCCTAGCTTGCAGGATTTCCTTAGCTGCCAAAGACACATGGGCCACTGAGTTAAAACAGATGGAGAAAAGCAATCAAGATCTGTAAAACAGCCGTAGTTACAGCAGATTCGGGAAAACAGAGGTATCAGCTCAGAGGGGCTGAGAAAATCCCTTCAATGTCAAAAAGGGCAGTTGTGTGTAACATGGTGCCAAATGACACGACAAACAGCTATAATCTCTGCCCAGCCATTACCCTTACGCTGATCAGTTCAAAATAGGTGAAAGAAACCAGTGCTAAATTAAACAAAAATTTTCCTCTGATTTGGATTGAGATTTCTTTTCTGCCTATAAAAAACATCAGAAAGACAGATTGTGCCTTGGCTATTGGCACAATGGGTCTACGCTTGTATTTTGCTTTGTAAAGCACTTAATAGATTTACGTCAGTCTGTATAACGAGCTGCATCCAGAAGCAGCTTGTATACCACACTGAAAGCAGGCGCAGCTAAAGACAGAGGTGATACAAAACTCTGAAAAACATTTGTGCGATGGGAATCCTGACAGGCTGCTTCGCTCTCCCGTCTTGTGTGGTACCGTGGGTGATCCCTGTCATAAAGTGGGATAAGTCCCGGACATGCTACTGTATACCTGCACACCATCTCCATCTTCCGCCCAAAACAGTATGAATGTGTTCCAGTATGTTTAAGGAGATCTCTTCTTTAATTTGGTTGATCAGTCTTCACTCAGAGCTCAACTTTTTGCATGCTCAGAAATCATACTTTCTGCCAGAATGCAAAGACCTGTTTTGTTTTGTAGTGCAATCGTGTACTGCAATATCATTTAAAAAAGTCATTTCTCCTGTGTCACATTTCAAACTAAACAGCTGTCTGAGTCATATCCGTAATATTAAAATGGGAAGCAAACAAAATCTGAATGTATCTAATTTTCTGCCAAACCCTAGTCTTTCTATTTAAATTACTGTATCCAGCCATAGTTGAGAGCTATTTATATAGTATATCAATTAAATCTCAACTTGTACTTCAGCTCTTTAATCAGTTCTGAGCTAGAAGTGATTTTATGAAGTTTAAAGCCAGAGGGAACAGAGAATCTACATTGAGTTTGTGTATATTATTATATATTATTATTGTGTATGTATTGTGTTCCATATAATGATCTATATCACTATATTTACTAAAAAGTATATTACTGTAATATGGTGTGGTCTATTATTATATGATGTTAGCTTGTTAGATTTCATCCAGCTACTCTTACGTGGAGACCACCAAATCTAGTTGTGCATCCTGCTCTTAGGTCATCCAGCTGCTCTGCAGCTGCTCTGCTACCAGAGACCACAGCAGCACCCACAGCAGGTGAGGAAAGCTGCCTGAATGAGCAGCTGGAAAAATCAGTCTTTCCAACCAGTCTGATCAGAAACTGAGAATCAGGAAGGGAGGGACAATCACTTTGGGTTACTAAACCGGGCAGTTTTCCTTTTGTATGCAGAGATAAAGCATTATGTGATACACCTGATGGGTTTTTCTCTACTGGTATAAACTGATTGGTGTCCTGTCTCTAAGGCTAGCAGGTTTCTTGTGGCTCACAAGTATTTCTGGGGAAATAGTTCTAAGGATAGGAAAGAATGCATCTGCCTGGTATTGTATTGGAGTCAGAAAAGCTTCTTGACCCTTCTAAGCAACTTACACACATCTTCTTAAGGTATATATTGAGCATGATGGGAATAATCCAGGCAGTTCTGTATCCCCAGAAGTTGTAAAGGGAAAATTAAGAGGGAGCTTATAAATTCACAGATTTGAAAATGAGAAGTTTGACTTTTCTTCGAGTCACAGCCCACGCAGGTGATCGTGTTTCTCCTAAAAACTGTATAGATGTATGTTTCAGAAAGATATCAAATCTCACTGCAAGTGCTCCAGATGATTTCAAGTTTATCATCTTCCTGCTAAGCTTTAGTTATCCTTACTAGTAGGAAACTGTGTCAATTTCTAAAGCTGATGGGTTTTGTCCGCATACTCAGGATCCAGTCAGTAGTTCTGTGTGATTTCCACACTAAAAGCACCTCCTCTTTCCACCTATTGATTCTCCCTTTGGGTCTTCAGAGGAAGAGTGTCAAAGAAATCAACTGTTTTCTCAAACATGTTCTTTGGTAAACAGAATATTGTTTCACAGGACCTTTTTTTTTCCCCACTTTGACTGCCCTCCTATGTCAGCTCTTGAATCTTGACCCCTTAGAGAGTCAGAAGAGCCACATAGATTTGTGACAGTAATTTAGCCCTCACATTTTTACACCCACTAGTTTTGAAAGCAGTACCAAAAAAGGATTTGATATAATTGTCAAAATAGTAAGAACATTTAATATTGTTGAGCCAGGAAGCGTTTTATGAGGACATTGCTCTGCATTTTGATTTCCCTCAACAAACAATAATATAACTATACCACAATACAAGTTTGCAAATCATTCAGTGTAATCCCTGGTAATTTAATATCGGTTTTAAATTAAGACATTAATTGATAGAAGTTCATCTGTGATGCTTGAATTGGAAATGATTGCATACAGCAGAGAGAGTCCCATGTCCCCTTCTGTTAGAGGAGTAGAGCTTTCTATGCACATCAGATGGGATAAATAAAACCTCAATTTTCAAAGCAAATACAGAGCTGGAACGTGAGTTAAATACCTGTCTCACTGTTTTCTGTAACAGTCTTTACAATTTCATCCAGAAACATAACCCTGGACTGCTTTTTGGAGTGGGGTGGAGGAGAATTGAAAGGAGTAATCATGTTGTATTTCCAAGTGCCTGTATGTTGCCCTAATTGTATGGATCACTCCCATTTCACTGATGTCTTTTGCTTCCATTATGAGTCAGCTACATAAAAAAATACTTATACGTCCTTCTTACTATCATTTTTACATTGTTATTATTCTGAACGAGGCATTTAACTGAAATATCTTATTGCTCAGTGCGGCTTTTTTAACATCTTTGGCATCTGGGTTATGTGGGCAGCCCGTTACAGTTTTGTTGCAGTTACCTGGTTTGATATCGAGCAGATATCCCCAAGCGAAAGTCAATCCCATTATACGTTTTTTTCTTCCTATGTAGTAAAAACAGAAGTTTTAGCAATATGTTGTTTTCTTGCACAGATAAAGCCTGTTAGAGGTGCACACCTATACTCCATCCTTTCCTGAAGAAAGGTCCAACTCCTGGTATCCAAGACCACAAACCTACTTCTGTGAACATTGTCCTTGCAGTAAATTACCATCTTCCATCTACTCTTTCCCGTTAGGAAGTGCTTAAAAATAGGATCTTTTCTGCACTTTATTTTGGATACTTTTACATACTGTGTGACAGTTGCTAGATCCCACCAGTGAGCTGCTTTTTAAGATCCTCTGAACTGGTGTTTGTCCCATCTGAGACCACATATAAAGCAGAAAAGAATGGAGAAAATAAAAATAACAAAATTGAAAAATAAGGAAAACCAAGAGGAATAAATAAATAAAATTAATTTAATTAACAAAAAATTATGAATAGCAGTAGAAAGATACTATCTGTGGTTGGAGCATCTATGGGAATTTTAGGTGCCTTGAATTTTGTTTAAATTTTCAGGAGAAGGAGCTTTTAAATGAAGTGCAACAAAAATATTTGTATTCTTTTAGTTATGAAAAATTAATTCTGAAGTGTATAAGAAAAATGACTTCTTTTTAATTGCGCATTCTTATAGTTTTCATTTTAAGTGTGATGGAAACATTTTCTGGGAGGGCATATGCAATAACTGGTAAATGCCGTATAAAAATTACACATTGCCATTAATATATTGATTCGCATGTCCTTTATTTCAAGGAGAAATTACTATTATTACAGCATGCTCACACTTTTGATAAAGTATTAATAGCTTTAGTTTCATTGAGATTGACAGATAAACTAGAGTTCAATTTTCTATTTGAATTCTTGCTCGTTGCTATCAAAAAACCTATATAAAATGTCACAATACCTGCAAAGATGTTGTAAGAAGATGTTGCATGACAACATCGCCTTTTCATGCATGTTGGTTGAGAAACAACTGGCCCTAGCTATAAAATTTCCAAATTAAAATAAAAAATAACCTTCCCAAAAACACATGGTAGTTGCCATGTTTTCTTGAGTGAAGCCAGGAGGAAGGGTTAGAACAGCAGGGGTGGTGAAGAGTGAAGAATAAGCACAGTTGGCAGGAAGGATCAAACACACAATAGAAAATACTAGATGACAGAGAAAAAGACACTAAATGGCTTTTTATATTTCTTTCTGAAGACATCAATATTAAATGATTTTGGAGAACAAAAGATGAACCTCTCTTGTGAGTTAGTGTGCTTGCCTTTGTCAGTCTGCTGGGACTGCTTCAGCTGGGACTTCTTCTCCTCCTGGGAATTACAGTTTGATTGCAAGGTTTTTTCAGAAGTTCTCTGATCGTCTTTGTTGTGTTTTCGTATATATTTACTCTTACCTAGTTCTTCCATAGGGGTATTTCTCTTTTATGAAGAAAAAAGAAAGATTTGAAAGACTTCTCAGACTAGGGACACACTGCATTTTTGCAACAGTAATTCTGACTTCTTTTGTTGAGTCTGGGGAAAATAGTAAGAAAATGAGGCAATTCCAAGCAACAGAATGCAGTTTAAATCTGCCTGATGATACTTGTAGTTTGTGGGAAGTAAGTTAAACTGGACAAGAAGAAAAATTACTAAACAACACTTTTACCTACGATCATACCAGAGTTTCTTTTGCAGTTGGTGAGTGCAGAGTTGCATTGGGTACAAATTCCTCCAGTAACAATGTTGACCGAGACCATGGGATTATGTTGCAAGGAAATACAAGACTTGTTTCATTTGTGTTGTATCTTTTCCATGAGCTGTGTGTAGCAGGAAAAGGTTTCCATGTGTATGAATAAAGGATAAAGGTGTGTGTCCAAGAGCAGATGTCATAGCAGTGATAAACAGCCCAGAGTCAGGGCGCTATTAAAATAATTTCTTCATGCTCTGAAAAGCGCTCACTGCTTTCAAAGGAGGAGTCAACATTACAAGGAGCAGATCTGCAGATGGGGACATGATGCCCTGCAAGCTTTTAGATATGTTAGGACTGAGATATTTTAGTGGAGAGTTACTTGTTGAATTAAAATCAGAGAAGCAATTTATTTTCTTCAACGTTAAGTTACAAAAGATAGAGCTTGATATTGCCATAAAGCACTGATATTAATAAAAAGCATTATTTTTTTCTCATTACTTTAATAGGGTTTGCTTAGGTATATTCTCCTTTTGTAAAAATGCTAGTTGAATTTATACATTATAAGGCCATAAATATAAATTACTGAACAACTGAACAGTCTCTTTTCCACTTAAAAAGCATGATTGGAGATTATATCCTCAGGAAATTTCTGAGAGTGCTGCTAATGACATTTCATTTTCATGAAGTTCATGTGCCTGGGGCTCAGAAAGGGCTCCTATATCCTCCCTGTCCAGAAAAGGTCCCTGCTAAGAAATAAGGTACTTTATAGGAAAGTAAGTGTAAACCCCTGCCCACATACACATCTCCCAAAATTCCACAGTACTCTGTATGATTCTTTTTCAAAAATACTTAGACCTTGAACTGGCAGAGCCAGACAGTGGCATACTAATGCACTGGCTGAAATTGTAGGACTGCACTTATCAAAGGGGTGTAGGAGATGTCTTGTAGATGATGATTGTCTCATACAGAATTGTCTAATACAGAATTATCCAATTATACAAATGAATATTGTAAAAATAATATTTCCCTTCATGTACAGGGATGTTTACTGTTCTCAGTATTTTAAGATTTTGTATCAGCAGCAGGTTATTAGTGAATCAAATAAGAGTTAAAGATTGTTTGTTTACTAGTCTAACACATTAAATATTGAACATTTACTCTTAATAATTTCATTATTTTCTTCAGTGTGATAAATGCACATTGCAGTGTATTAATGGTCAGCAATTTGGTCATTGCTTTACCATTTTCCTCTCAGACTCTCTGTTATTAGTTCCTAAGCTCCAGCAAAAGTTGGAGTTTATGCTAATGCTTGCCTAACTTGGGTTTTTTGGTTTTTTTTAATTTTAAACTAAGCATTCTGCAGTGATATAGTCAGGGGAAAATAGTAATAAATGTATTTTTCAACTGTTTTCTTAGCTGAGGCTAATGCGGCTGTAACGTCTATGTCTCAGAAAATTTGAAATAAATAATATTCCAATTGGTGGAGTACAGACTTTAAAGATGTTGTCTTAGAGCTATGTGAAAACTCATTCCTTGGTCAAGGGGACCCTCAAAATTTTATCTTCATCAAGTAAAAGCAAATCTTTAACTTTTTGAGATAAACATTCCAGTTTGGGCATTTTAGCTTTCCCATGCAACATCCTGTTCCAATCTGGGAATCTGATGGCTGAGAGAAACTTCGGTGGTAAAACAGTCCAGCACCAGGGAAAAATTTTGGTCATTCATTTCCTTACTCTGAGTTGAAACATACTTGGAAAAATTTAGCACTACCAAGTTCCTAGAAAGTCCCATGATGGTGACCTCTTGAAGAGTGTAAACTTTGGAGCAATGCTTAATGTGTTCATGGGGGCATAAAAACCATTTTGGATGGGCACAGGTCTGTTGAGGAAAGAAATGCTGTTGGCCTCTGAGACTCACAGACCACTTAACTGCCTGCAGGCATACCAATTAAGTGGAATTATCATCCCAATTAACCATTGTCCCTTGCCAGTCAAAACTCATTTGGTTTAATTCAGCTTCCTAGGAAAAGTCCCAATTAACCAGATTTCCTAATTATCTGTGCCCTGATTAAGTGAAGTGTACTAGTACAACCTTCACTAATAAAGGATCATTTTCTTGTTGTTATTAAATAATTTTCCAAAATTTTGCTTTATGGGTAGCATTCTTCCATAATGAATGTCTTAGGTTAGATGTTTGTTCTAGTAGGTACAGACTTAAAAGGCAGCTCAGCCACCAAAATAAGTAATTTCTGCAGGATTTTCTAAAAAATTGTTACGTATAAAGAAAAGCAACAAAGGGGTTTGCATGTTCTGATTTAGGCTGAAGATTTCATTCAGGTGTGATGCATTTATGAGCTTAGTACTTTGGTGAAATCTGCCATTTCTTCTTGATCTCAAAAATTTTTGAAGATTCATGTGAGCTGTGGTGTGGGGTCAGATTTCTGAATATATTTTCAACACAGAGTTATGCAGAGAATGTGTGCAAAAAAGTGCGGTCTCTGCCACACAAAACACATTCAGATTATATTCAGCACTTAATCACTATGCTGTTGGCTCCAAGTTAGGATTTAGTTTGTTGACAGAGGACTTCTCAGATGCTCCTGGGTCTGTGACCTGCTAATAAACATGAAGCTGAGTTGCTTCCCAGTAGTGCATGACCCTAATACTTCACATCACATAAATTAAACAAGATGATAGAAGTTGTTGGGGGAAGGAAAGCACTTGAAATTAAAAGCCTAAGACAGCTGATTCGTTTGATTAGATTATACTGTGAGTAAAGTTGCCTTTGTAATGTTATGTAGCCAAGTCTACTAATTATAAGGTTATAATTATTTTCATCCAGGAGTCTCAAATCTTGACTGCACAGGAGTATTTGGGAAAGGAGGTAGAGGTGAATCAATACAGGTATAGAGCAAAGTTCTTCTTTAGATTTCTTCTAAATTGGGACTAAAATATCTGAATACAGTTCTGCACTGAGACATTTTCTGTATCTTGTCATGACGTCTTAAATGATTTGCCTGAACTTGCCTACACTTCCATGTCAAAAAATGCCAAGTCCCTTTCTGAAGCCTTGTATGACCGCATTTACCCTCACTTGACTTACTTGACACAGGCTTAAAATCAAGCAAACTTGGTCTTCAGTTCTGAACAGGTCATTGCAGGAATTCATCCTGCTCCCTGTTTTGGCAGAGGAATGACCTAAATCTGCCATCACATAATAAATAAGTATAGGCAGAGCCTTTCTGCGATAGAGAGGTTTTTATAGTGGCTGTTCATAATCATATGTGTCATTCATATGTTATTCACAACAACCTGGATTCCAAAGTAGTCTTAGAATGTAGCACACGGACCCACAACTTTTATTCCCAGATGGGTGTGTGTTATGATCAGGTTCTTATAAGTATTAGAGAGATGCTACTGCCTGAATGAAGGTGTAACCCAGACCATATGCTGAAGTCAATAATACAGATTTTTGTTTAACAGTAAATGTGAGGTAGGCAGAGATAGAAAGAAATAGGGAAAAGAGAGAGGGTGAGGAGAGTGACAGAGAGACAGATTAAGTAGAATAAATATTGCCCCTCCATGGATTCTGGCAGTGTCCACTTCATCCTCTTCTTGTGATCTTTTCAGTGGTGAGAGTCCCAGTCTTGTTGTAGTGGTTGTTGTAGTCTGGATCTGTGGAGGAATGCCCAGGGTGGTGAGAGAAGAATGTGGTGAGGGAAGTCCATAGGAGTTTTATTATACTTAGGCTAGGTAGAAATGCCCCAGTACCTCCTCTGGGACAGGGAGTTTTACACTGGATGATGTAATACTGCATCAGGGGATATTTCAGGAGTCTGACACCTTCTGAGCCCTTACAGCTGCCTGTTAGGTGAGCCCAGCTGAGTTCACTGGGGCCCATTATGTCCCATCAGCAGAGATGAGGCTTCCTGTCCGTGCTCAGGTACCTCCCTGGAGGGGAGGGAAGTTACCACAGCTGAGTCACTTGTGTAAGGACAGAGAAACCTACCTGGCCTTGCAGGATTTACTTCCTTCCTTATCTTGTTCAACACCCCGCTTGTAGCCTGAGGTGGCAGGTGAGCACACCCTCAGCACCTGGGTGGTTACTTTGCACATTCTCAGCTTGCACCTTGATTGTCTGAGCCATTGGCATTCCAGTCACTCACACTTGTGGATATATTCTTCTCCTGGGATAACTGGAACAATATACCACCTTCATCTTATCTCAAGTTCCAGTCACAGTCCAAATTAGTAGGCATACTGGGGAGGGGTGGGCTTAAGTGAGCAGTTGCTTCTTAACACAGTTTCCTACAGTGGACAAAAGTCCTTGAGTGATTTTAACACTGTTTAAGCCATTAACCATTTCAGTCTCTCACAGTGTGATGGGTACCAGGAGGCCTTGGCTGGCAGAAAGGAGCTCTCCTGGATGCCTGAGTGAACTCTGCTCCTTTCAGCAAGTCTGTTCCACTTTTTGAATGAATGTTTTTGAGCATCTTTTATGGCAATCTGTCCATGACCCAGCTGAGGCAAGTCAATACTAGAAGCCCCATATACAAGGAATAATCCTCACAGTAACCCAGAAAAAGCCAATCTATTAATTTTAAAATATTAAAATCATACAACAGAAGTACCTTATTGTACAAAACTAATAACCAAAACAATCAAGACGTAAGCAGGCTCACAAAAGAAAAATAAAGACGAGCCTTTTTTATCTTCCCTGGGTTGTGTAGGTATCTCTATTTATGTTTTAATCAGATAAAAGCTGTAGTGAAAGAGGAAAGAAAATGTCAGTGGCTTGATTTCTTTCACAGTTTTTACTGTGGGAGATATTAAAAACATTAACAATAGATAGTATCATCAAAGGTTTCTGATAACTTATAATTCTCTCCAGTCAGCTGGGAATGAAAAGGCTTGAAAATGTTTCCCAAGTGAAAAATTCCTCTGTCACGATGAAATTTTCATTTTCCGTCTTCTATGCTGTGACTTTTCTGTCAGGCCCGTTTGGGATGTATTGAGTAAGGCAATATTAAAAAAATAATAATCCTCTACAGTACTCATTCAGCACTGTCACATAATTTGAAAACATCTGAACCACACTTGTCACTCTCTTCAAGCTGAGATGAAGTATTTTCATCAAAACGTGTTTGTTCTTGAGGTTTCCCAGCTCCTCAAGATTTGCTTGAATTTTTTTTCAGTTCCTCAAACCCTCAGTAACACACAAAATCCAAAGTGGAAATCAGCACACTTTGGTCAAGGATTGTGGATTTTACATATATCATCCTCAGAAGCGAGGGATCAATCTTCAGCTCATATTTGCGTTTGTATATTTTGAAGATTGATGAAGCAAAATACGTTTTTCTTAATTTTCTGTTGACTGAATGTGTTGTACAGTTATACTGATGACAATGCATGAAGGTGTGAATACCAAAAGATGAGGCTGCAAAGCCAGAGTTTCAGTAATTAACCTGGTAAAGGTTAGCCAGATATCTATATCCTTTTAGACATAGTTTCTGCAAGCAAACCACAAAAGACAATTTAAAATGGAAATGTTTCTTTTAGCTGTGTGCACATAATTTATCAATGGAAAAAAAAAACGAACTCAGATTTTACTTACTGGTTGTTTTTTTATTCAGGGCCACTGCAAATTAAACATTTGTTCATACAGGAATAGTGTAGAAATATAGCATCTTGCGATTTTTATTTCTCACTGCTATCTAGGCTGTTAGAACACCTTGATGTTCAAAAGTCCTGCCTCTTCCGAGCAGTCGAGGTGATTGCAAAAGAAATCGAGGGAAAAAGTAGAAAAGCATTTAAAAGATAAAACAGAATGGTTGAAATGTAAACTTCTGAAGGCATGATAGAGGAGTTCCAGTGCTCAAGAAGGAAAGCCTTATGGAAAGCTGGAGTTTTTCCTGATTTGAATTACTCTGAGGTTTTTTTTCCTTTGAGTAATACCATCCATAGAAAAACACTCAGCATGTAAACATACTAATTAGAACTTTGTGGGGTTTAAAGATGGAAGAGAGTAATGCAGGTAATTTCTATCCCCCTGGCTAGTGCTGACTGTTCTTTTGAAAACAATCTATGTGCCTTCTAAAAGGACCATAAAACTAGTACATGGAAAAACCAAAATGAGACATATTAAATTTGTTATATTGTTTTTGTCTGTAGCTTGTGAAAATATTGTTAAACTAGCAGAAGAAATGCAAGTTAAAAATTATTGTCATGTTCATTTACAAGCAGTACTGTCTTAAATTTTTGTCAGCATCCTGAAAGAAATAAGCCAGTCTGGACTTCAGCAGAGAGTTTTTAATGGCAACTCCAAATTTTAGCAGTTGATTATGACCTTATCCTATCTTTAATCTGCACATAGCCCATGCCTCTGCATGTTTTCATGAAAACAAGTTCTAGAAATGCCCTACCTGTTGTGTAAAATATTTTCTTCCGCCTGTTAAACCTTGCTCTTTCTAGTTCAATGGACTGCCCTCTGCTACTTGAGTTTAGGGATTGGGCAGAGGGAGGAGAAAGATTTGGTGTATTACAGTTCTTTATTCAGTTTATATGTGGTCAGATTATTTCATGATTTTTAATCCTCAGTCTCATCCTCTTCAGTATTTACTGTGTGTTTTATTTAATATATATTTGTTTTAGAAATTTTAGACTAATGTAGAATTCTTACATCTCCCATTTAAAACTACAGAGAACATACGGAAGTCACCCTGTACTTTTTTATTTACAATGCTGTCGAAACACTGCTGGCAGCTGTGAAATCCCTTTGGGAGAGCTGTGTCAAGTAGTTTTAAGAATGAACTGCAGGGATATGCAGTTCTTTGTGACAGTGAGTACCTTCTCCACTGTATTCTCTGACAATTTTAAATAAATTTTAATTCATTGAACGTAGTCATAGTTATTAAACTATTTAGAGTAAATTAAAAGAAGTCTAACTTCTCTTTTGTTACTTTAGTATGATGTTAACTCATGCTTGTGTTCTGTAAACCTGACATTTTGGGATTGCTGAGCCCCCTGTTGCTTGTAGAGGACTGAGAGTTGTATAAAATACAGACAGGTATTTCATTATTCTACTTTCAAGCTATATTCCAAGCTTAGAGAAATTGAAAATATTCCCCAGAAGAAAAGGAAGCTCTCACAGGACCATGAAGCCAGGAGCGTTGGTAGGCTGATCCTTCCACTCTAGCCTCATTATTGAATGTAGATACATAAAAAATCCTAAAGGCATAAACCAGAGTACAAGAATATTCTGGTCAAAGGAATTTTAATAAATTCTAATTGACAAGGATAAGAGTTAGCTTTTGGCTAAGTTGCTAAACATTAAATCCTGAGGATGTTAAAACATCTCCCAAGAGTAGTCCTCAGCTTAGGGAATTTTAAATTCTTCAATTCTTACCTGCAGATTTTATTAGCACAACAGAAATAGCGGGATGTGCCTTCACTCCTCTCATCTCCTACTGTATGGGTTGATAATTCATGTACACAAATCACAAACTGCGGTTTTGAATTCCATCAAGCAAAATTGATCTCAGGCTCCCAAGGCAGAAGCTCCAGCAGGGAAGCTGTTGCTTCAGCTGCGATGTTTCCTCTTGATGCTTTTTGCAATTTGAAGAGAGCAGCACCAACAGGGGCATTTTATGAGACACCTGATGCTGTAAGTGTGTAAGGCATGTGTGATATATAATGCAGAGGTTTCCATGGCACATTCAGTTGTAATTTCAGAGCTAACTCTGACTTCCTCTCAGTTTTGGTGTCTATGGCTTTCAGTGTTCTAGAAAGCTGAAAGGAAAAGGGCAGACTTGATCTTACATGTGATGCCTGGAACCCTGCAAAACAGACAACCTGGAGATAAGATAGAAAAATACCTTTATTCCAGCTTAGGTCCGGA
>JAWWEW010000112.1:89533835-89617605 GCA_035583185.1 Anabacerthia variegaticeps
CCCTTAGAAATCCCTTACTTCTAAAGCTATAAAAATCCATAAAATACACCAAAAATACATAAAATTCTTAGGCATCACATGTAGAAAAGTCTTGTTTTATCATCTACAGTTTTTAAAGAGAAGGCAGACATTTTAATATGCAAGTGTAGGTAAAAAAAAATACTGTTAAATTTTCCAATATTACAAAGAAACTGTTTTGATCAGTATTTCAGTTTTACTTGGATAGGATCGGATAGCAATCTCAGCAGATGGCTGTCATAAACTCTGTAGCTCATTTTGGAAGTGGCATTCAAATCTATCTAGCTTGGCACTAAACACACAGCCTAATTTTCCTGCATATTTGTGCCAAAAAAAATATGGCATGGAGAATATTTTTTCTAATTATTTTCAGAATTTATTAACCAACATCAGACCTGCTTAACCTGTGGTTGCTCTATCCATAAATCTGTATGTTTCATAGTTTTATGAGAAGAATGACAGTTATTATATAGCAGTGACCTACATGACTAGCTGTTAGCATTATTGGGCAACTTAATTAAAATGATCTATACATTTTCTTGCTCTTGCCCAACGGTGAGTCTGAGTGAAATGGTTCTGCCTAAATTACAAGGTTTTTGAGAAGAGAGAAACATAGAAGATGTAAAGACAATATTGTCATTGTTAAAATTATTTTAATAAAACCTCTTCTGATTTTTATAGGCCTTTTGATTTTTTTTTTTTAATGGAGAAACAGTTCCTCACTGTATATTTGTGTGAGGGGAAGAAAAGCAGTGTTGTAAGCAGAAACTCTTCCCCCTCCACTGTCCACCTCATCCATTGGTTTGGTGTGTACAGTATTGTGTTGACAGGATTGACCCTGGCTGGACATCAGGTGCCCACAAAAACTCCTCTATCACCCCACTCCTTAGCTGGACAGGGAGAGACAATATAACAAGAGACTCATGGGTCAGGATAAGGACAGAGAGAGAACACTCACCAAGTGCTATCACAGGCAAAACAGGCTCGATTTGGAGAAATTGGTTTAATTTATTACCAGTCAAATCAGAGTAGGATAGAGAGAAATAAAAACTAAATCTTAAAGAAACACACACACACATTCTTTTTCCCAGGCTCAGCTTCACTCCCAAATTCTCTTCCTCCTCCACGCAGTGGTGGTGGGGGACAAGGAACGAGGGTCATGGTCAGTTCTTCATTAAGGGAATGGTAATGGTGTTGTTGGTTTAATTCTCTTAGTCCTGATGTCTAAATATGTACTTCATAACGAAAAGCCAAACCACCTCCTCATGGACTTGTAGGTACATACCCAGATGCCCATGAACTTGTAGTCAAACACTGTGAAAGGGTAGGAATTCCTGGGTTTGATTCACTGTATAAACTTACGGAATATATTTAACATCGATGCCACTTGCTACCTAATTAGGAAAATGAACATAATCTTACTTAATTACTGTGCCTGTTTCATAGGGAGGTTGAAGATAAATTAGGTATAAGAGCTTGAAATATAAAAAGCTTTATAAGTGAGTCATATGATCCACTTGTTCAGTCTGTTGACCTCAGCTGATAATGAAGAAGCTTCAACTAATAAATGTAAGAGAAAGATCTGTGTTAACTAATGATTTTTCTGCCATAATGGGGCCTAGTATATCTATATGCCACAGCCTTCTCAAATCGTGAGAAAAGAATCTGTGGTAACAACTTGGAGGAAATAGAGCAAGAAACTGAAAACTACACTGATTTCCTTTCTTTGCAATTATTTATAATTCTGTTGTCAGTCTTGCATAAATAGTTTTCAAGGAGGACAAGGACCACTGTTGACTCTAGTATATTGTGTCTGAGATGCTAAAATAAGCAATGCCTCTTGAAATGTTGCCTGATTTATCAGTAGGCTGCAATATATGTACAGATAGGTAGATTATCATAACCCTCGTTTCTCAAGTGCAGCAAAGATTCATTGCTATTAAACAGTGTGCATGGATAGACTAGATCAAACAAGTACAGTAAGGGATGATGGTGGTGATGATGATGATGATGCAAGTGACCCACTTAGGCAGGGAAAAAAGAATGATAGCTGTGAAAAAGCAACAGACAGATGATTCTAGTAAAAGTAATAGACTTCTTGAAATGTCTGTAGCCCAGGGGTATAGGCCTAACAACAAGTTGACTATTGGCAGATCATTTATCCAGCGTGTTGAGGAAAAAAAGCTATTCTTTAGTAAAGAGGAAAAGGGATGTACTAGGCAAACACTGAACATATCAACCTTATGGTGTCCACTGTTTTCCCAGGGAGATGAAAATGGATTGATCTTATATAAAAGAATAAAAAAAGCCTTAGGAAAAGGAGCCTTTAGAGAGATTGTTAATTTAAAACTATCCTCGGGAACCCTTATTCTTTTACATTCCTTTTTTTGCTTGTCCTTTTCTACAAGCATGATGACTGATCCATGCTAAAATAGCTGGATGCCCTATTTCTAGAGAGTCCTGTGTTGGAGTGCCACCATCCTAAACTCTAAGGTATAAGTGGCGTACATGGGACTTCACTGATCTCATGTAGTGGTGCTCTCCCATGTCCATTGTTGATACCATGAGGTAGAAAAGATGTTTAGTTCTTTCCCTTAGAAAACACCTTCTAATTTTCAACTGAGAAAAATCATGTCTTCTTGGAAATAGATTGGCAAGATTGGAATAACAGGTGGAATTGGAATAACAACAGGTGAAGGATGTTATGACAGGTCAGGTGATGGCAGTGCCAGGGAGCAACTACTGGGGAGGATGCAGATGCCGCTGGAATCACCGTAACACAGTGACATCCTAACAAAGCCTGTGTCTCAGTGATGTGCCCCGGGGCACCATGAGATGCCTGTGGAGCCTGTGTCTGCCCTAGTGTGCCTTTGCTGTAGTCAGTTCTTTTTTGACAGGTCTTGATATTGTGGTGACTTTGTTCCTTATGTCTTGTTTATTCACTTGTGATGTTTGGTGCACCATCTGTTTCTCCCCTTTCTGCTCTTTCTTTTGTTTGTAAGATCATAAGTCATGTTCAGTGTAAATATGTATATATACTCCTAGTATTTTAAATATTTTGGGAGTTTGATTAGCATAGAGCTTAAGTGCTTGCCCTTTCTTTGACCTTCAGACAAGCAGTCAGATTTCACTTATTGTAAAGCCTAAATAACTTTGTTGGATGTAATGTAATTCCACTATATGCTGCTATAAATAGCAAGATAATTTAACCAAGATGCAGGGCACACACCCTTTCCATCTGGATGTAGGAAAGAGAGATGATGGCAGTTCAAGAAGAGTTCTTTGTCTCTTTTACGCTGCACAGGGCTCGCAGCCCCAGTGCTGGTCCTGGTCAGACACCACCATGCCTGTGTGATTGCAGGGGCCTGCAGGAAGGGAGCTGGCAGCTGCCTCCTCCATTTTGCTTTTTGTTTATCAATTCATGTTCACTTGCAGCTTTAGGTCTACCATATGATGGCTAAGAATGATGGGCACAAGCTCTAATATTTTGTCTGCCATCCCAGTCCTTTGTCATCCTTGCAGTCTGGCTTCTAGAACCATCCTGCCTCCATCTCCTAGTGCAACTGCATACTCGTTAACAATGCCAGTCCATTTGATGTCTTTAGTGGTGGTTTTCTGAAGGAGAACAGCAAGATAACTGGCCCCATTTCCTGCAGTTTTTAGGAATGAAACGGGAGGCTGTTCTCATGTTCTTTAAACAGTCAAAAGATTGGGATTCACAGAACTTTACAAGCAACATCAGCAAGTTATTTCTTTGCTGCTTCATGCCTGGGTCATGCCAGCTGCTGTCATCAGAACTGGTGTGCTCTAAAGAACAGGGAAAGAACAGCGAGTCTCCACAAATGTGTGCTGAGATGAGCGTTTAAAGAATAGGTTGTTTCTTAAGATGTCAGAAATGCTGAAGGACAGCAGTGTCAATGGGCAGGTTGGGAAGCAGAAAAACCCCTGTATGTCAGAGATCAGCAGTCATAACGGCACATTTTTGCACTAGAAAATAAACCTGCAGGTTACCTTGTTTTGTCACGGAACTGGGTGAGGGAAGCATTCGAGAAGTCCTGGGTAGCAAACTGGTGTTTGGGAGTCTGCCCCCCTTGGAGGCCAGGGGTGCTTTCTTATTAGCCACAATAGCTGCAGCACCGCAGCATCAGTGCTTTTGTCTCTTTTACTAATGTTAATAAAAAGTGAGAGCCAGATGAGAGCAGTTGTAACTGACAGTATCTAGATTTAGTGACAAGCTTAATAATAATAATTTTATTCTTCATCTGAGGCATTCAGTGATTGTTTCTAATGTTTGTAATGCTTTTCAAAACAGTGACATGTCTAACCAAAAGTGTTTTTTCAGGATATTAAATTTATCAGCAACTTAATTATAAAATCCCCTAAATAAACATGTATTAGCGTAATTCAAGTAAGCAGATATTAAATATACAAGCAGGAACTATTTCTGCACGTGATGAATGAAGCAGCTTATTACATTGTTACTTACTGTTTTGTTTATGATTCAAGATGAATAACTAGCAAAAAAAAACATTTTAAAACAAAAAATAACAAAAACTTGCTTGTTTTCATTTTGTGGTTTTGATTTTATCTTTATTACTTGTATGCGTGTGTGAGTTAAAATGCAGTTTGCATTTAGGAATTCTAGTCCTTCATGAATGTTGGAAACTACAACATGTATCTTCTAATATTACATTGTTTTAATAGAAGACCTGAGCACATACAGTGCTTACACAGGCTTTGTCCTAGTTGTCAAAGACCTCTACCACGTAATAAATGAGAAGCAGGAAATTGTCACCAGAGATATTGCAAGGTTACTCACTAATCATTGTAAATGCATGCCCATAGTTTCACACACATAGCCCCTGGATAATGTGAAAAATCCGACCAAACAAACTGCGAGTGCAGGTGATTGCACATGTTGTTAATACAAGGAGCAGATTACGCTGAAATCCTCTATTTCTGATTTCGGTAAGTCTTCTCTATCCCTCCAGATAATCCCCCTTTTTTTTTTTTTGTCTCTCCTTTCCCCATTGAATAATTTCCAGTAGCTCCAAGCTAAATTCCTTTTCTCTGTTCATATAAGTGCAAATTTTTCCTGGCCTGAGTAGGTGAACAGGTGTTTATCTGTCCAGGACAAAGAAGTAGGAAATTACTCAAGCAAAAGATTTAAGTCTGAGAGAGGTAGCTAATAGTTTCAGGGTTTCCCACAAACAAAACTAAGTTAAAGGAAAACATGGTGCTCTTTCTTCTCTGGATTTTCTTAACTGGATTTCTCACAAGTCTTTTGATGAAGGTAGGAAGGAAGTTCTCAAATGACACACCCCTCTCCACTGACATGCCCTTGCAGCAATCAGATTGCACTCTGAACTCTGTCTTTACAGGGAAAAAACCTAGAAATGTTACTTTTGCTTTTCTAATATGAAATTATGACTCCAGGGTTTCTTTGATGTGCCAGACAGTGATTACTGGAACTGGCACAAGCTGACATAGTTGCTAAAAGAACATTTAATAACTTCTGATAGGTTATTCTTCAAACTTGTGTTAAAGGCATTCAGATTGAGTTTTGTTAGGTGAATTCACTGAAGTCAGATATCTCTTTTCCCTGGTTTACTTTACTCAGATTTCTCTGTTAGGTAGAAAAATAAATGTAATTTGTAATGAAAACCAATCTTCAGCCTTTACTGTATCACTGAACTGAAATTTCCTGACAAACATTTGCACATGGTATGGCTTCCTATAGAATACATAAGAAGCATCTTCTTTCCCTGCTGTGTTTAATACAATGATGTTTATTCCATTAGCCTCAGAGTGAAAATCGAGATTGTGGTTTAGGCTGGATTTGAGTGTGTGTGTGTGCCTGTTCTGCTCTTAAAATAAGCAAAGGAAGAGCATTTAGTACTGAAGGTCATGAATGTGTTGCAACTGTCTCATACTAATATGTTCTTGTTCTGTAATATGTCACACCTTGTGATAGTCTTCCTAAAGTGATTGTGAAATCCTTATAGCAAACATGTTTTGTCACCTGAATGCAGACAGTTTACTTCATTGTAACAAAACGTGTTTTGAGTAACAGAAACTGTGATCATGAGACCTTTGTGATAGTTTCGTGATTCTACAGAGCGGGAGCCAAAGCCCAGGAATGAGGGGTATTACTTATGCAGATTCTGGTGTGATAAATGCCTTTTTATTTGCTCCAGGGTAAATTGTGCATCTAAAATCTTGGTGTAAATAGCTCTGCCAAGGTGACTTTATGGCCACTGCCCAACAGACATCAGATGGAAGTGATCAGTAATTTGAATTTTAGTAATTTGGCCTTTGAAAGCTTTCATGTAACTTTCCTGTCAGGCTAATAGATTTAAAAGATCTGGATGAATAAGCAATCTAGTTGTGTTAGATGGCTATTGTGCTGTATAGCTGACACTTTTCCTATACTGTTACAAAGTAAACCACCAGTTTTTGCTGTACTAAAAGAAAGAAAAAAATAACAAAAAAACCAAAACCAACAACATCAAAACTACCACAGATGATTTGCCACTAAATACAGGGCAAATTGATATTTTAAATAGGCCTGTGATACCATAAAGAACCAGGTAAATATCAAAACTAGAAACAAAATAAAAAAATAAGTTGATAGATCATATACTGCATATCTGTCCTTACGTGAGGACATTCTCTGCCTTTTTGTCTCCTATCTACCCAAGACTCTCTTGTCTGTTTTAGTTATACACTGTCTTCGATGATCCCTGAAAGACTTTATCTACTAGTGTCTTTCTTAAATAAAATTCCTACAAATTCAGGTAAACATCCCTACCAGAGGACATATCTCAAAATAATTCCCATATTCTCATGTTATACATGTATTCTATTCTGAAGGCAAATACAATTTGCACTTTTAGGCAGAGACAGGCATTGCACAGTGCCATCCACTTTAGTCTGTTAATTGTTTGCTTTCTTTGTGTGCATGTTTAGTGAGATTATAAATACCTGCAAAACTAGAAGCCATTTTAAAGATAAAATTGTAGCAGAAGAGGTCAGTTAATGGGTTCTAACTATGTTTCTTTCTTAGTTTTGATTTGTATAAAAGTATACATTACCTGTTAGGGAATTAATTCAAAGAATAAACTCCAATTGTAGCACTGATTTTACATAATACTAATGAGAATATGCATGGAGCCGTTCACTTGCTGTGGGGCAGAGAAGTGCTGGGAGGGTAGTGTAGCTGGAAAATACTCAGGAAAACCTAATTGAGAAGACAAAGATTAAAATAAAACTCATAAAGAAGAATGTGAGCATTATATATATATATGTATTTTATATATATGCACATACACACGTATATAAAGACACGACAGATGATTGAAATACCTTTTATAGTTACAGTGATCATCACGAAAACTTATTTTTAAATTCCTCCCCTATTATGGCAATTCTCATAGAATAATTGTACTTGATACAGAATGGTGATCTTTTAATGTTGATCTTTGAATAACTGATGACTGAATATGGGTACTGTGATTGCAAAAACTCCTTTAAATTGCTAAAGTAAGTATAATGTAACCAGCAGAGAGCTAAAACAAAATGTTTTGTGTGCTTTTAGAAAGAGACTAATCACTAAATTATTAGAATTCTCTCTTAAAGACAACAGATAATAGAAAATTCATTACTATTTATTTCTTATTTGTACTATGCAGGCAACACAAATTCTCTAGAATAGAGTGTGTATCTATAATAACACACGAATCTTCTGGAAGTCTTTCCATACATGGGTATTCTTCTCTCTATATACACAAACATATGCATATGTGTGTATGTATATGTTCACACACGTGTAAGTTTTTATTGTGTTTGATGTTTTCCAGCTTTAAAATAGAAGTGCAATCTCAGCCTAGAGGGAAGACGTGTAACACTGAATGCTTTAACCAAATATAATTGCTAGGAAATGTCCTCATGCCAAATTGGCATCAGTCAGTGCAACAGTGTAATCATGTGTACTTAATCATAGGCAGAAAATGCTAAAACAGTGAAGAAAATCTCTTCCTTAAGCATTTTATTATCTGAAAGCTTAAGTGGGCATTAAGTGATGCAGGGTAATAGCATAAAGCATCATTATGTTATTATATTCAGGCTTGAGTGACACTGAATAAGCTGAATTTGTCTGATAAGAAATGCATATTATTAAATTTTATATGTTCTAAAATAATTACCATATTATCTGTCATATAGCACTTAATCTTTTATTTCATGAGGTGAAAAAAAGCCAGTCTGCTACAGGAGGGTCACACAACTGAAAAACCCTCCTTCTAGTGTGATAATGAGAGAATGAAAAATCTGGATATGTGATTCAGATGGAAGCCATTGCAATGAAGTTTTCATTTTGGATGGCTGTGTTTTGAGATCCATTTTCCTTTCACCGTGTAACCTTGATAAATTCTCAGCACAGGTGTATACTGTGCGTAGAATGAAAGAGGACACCTGGGCAAAAAATGTGTGATATCAAGAGAACCTCATTAGTCATTTCTGTGGAGCTGGACTGTGCTAGTACTCAACTCTAGAGAAATATTAATAATTGAAAATTAGGAACTGATGAACTAGTTTGTTATTGCATCTTCTTGGTCTGTGCCAGATGAATGTGAAATATATAAACTGTAATTTTATATCAGGCTTGGTACTTGTGTTAAAATGAGAAGCACTGATAATGTATGATGATTTATATCTTACTTCTACTTCAAAAACCTGTTTAATCACATCACTGTCTTAAACAGATGAGCATCTTTCCATAGCTTATACATCTGGTGTATTAGCATTAACTGAGTGTTGCAATAGTCTGCTATCTTAATCCAGGAAATTCATTATCCCAACATCTGCCTTCAAAGGCAGCTTGCAATATCACTGGTGACAACTAGTTTCCATAGTTTCCACTGTAGTCTGATATTGCATTTTCCTCATCAGCACTCACTGCTGAATAGCAAACAAGTCAAAATCATGAAGCTAAACAATAACCAAAAGAAGATGAACTACAAAGATACTGTTTTGGCAGATAATTAAGCTACTGTATCAGACTTCAGGAATGAGAAACAGAACTGGTGCCATTACAGGAAGAAAAAGAATCTAACCTTTATCATAGGTTATTGTGAAAATCATGTTATGGCACTACTTTTGTCCCAGTTATACTAGCCTGCAGGCTCAGATCATTGGCTTTATATTTAGATACAGGCTATTTGTTGAATTTTATACAGAAAACATGGCATGTATTTCTTCTCTTCTAGTTTTACACCCTGAAGTTTTCCTGTAAAGCAGGATTCTAGCCCTTGATTGCTATGGAAAAACTATTGCACATTAATAAAACCACAAACTATTTGGCAGTAGAGAGGATCAATGGATACATTTATATATCAACTGATAGAATAGAAATACTTACAGTTAAAATTCATACCACAAATTACATAATCCAGTGTGAATATTTTTATTGTCTGATTTTTAAATTTAAATGCCTGAATTAAGCATATGAGTTAACTCAGGCTTTCTTAGATTTTGTGTGCCATAGAACAGAATTGTTCACAAAGCTGCCTCAATATAATTAAAAGGTGTAAAAAGTAGGAGGTAAAACTAAGTTCCCATTTAAATCTTGCCTTCAACTGCATACAGACTTGCTTGTCTGTTCAAATGTTTCTCTGGCTGCCAGTGGTGTTTGCCAAATACACCTTTCCGAAAATGTGTATGCTCCTAACATGACTCATCAACATTTCTGCATCTGAATTGGCCATTTGAATTCAAGACAAAATGCTTCAGAGAGATATTTACTTTCATTGGTAAAGTTTAGAAAAACATCCTGTAGTGAGTCAAAAAGTTTGATACTTTAGCTTATGACTGTACGTAAAAACAGTTAGGAAAAGAAAACGTACCGTGTTGGAAAATGCGAATTCATTTTCAGAGCAATGAACAGTAGTTCCTAGCAAAATCTCTATGAGTACAGGATGAGTACAAGTACAGGCACTCACCAATTGCACATGGAGCAAGCAGATTGACAACTCTGTAAAAATTGGGGTTTGTGTTCCCATTTTTTGGTGGCTGCAAGACCATGTGCTTTTAAAACATGGCTGTAAATGCAGGTGTCTTAATAAAATACAGCACGGTAATAAACCCTAGCAAGTCTTAGCTGGGCATTTTCTGCTGTGATGATCTGAAACTTGCATGGCAAGAAAATTTCAGACCTAAAAGAAAGAGAGCTATGAAGATTAAATTTCATCTTAAAGGAGGTAGGTGTGATGCTGTGAATGTGAATTAATTTACATTTGCAGGAGAGTGTGATGACAGCTGAACAGACTCTTTTTCAAAATTACTTCAGCCCACATTCCGGGAGTGTTTAATTCAGCATAAGAAATGAGTTATTCAGCTGCAGAGTTTTGTAGAGGTTACTACTGTGAACCTGGAACATTTTTTTAAGCCACCAAATAATTTATAGCATGGGGTTTCCTTTCACAAAATAACAGAGTGGTTGAAATGGAAGAGACCTCCAGAGGTCATCTGGTCCAACCCTCTCTAGGTACTGGACTGTGTCCAGACAACTCTTGAATGTCTCCAAAGGTGGAGACTCCTCAACCTCTCTGGGAACTTGTGCCACTACTCAGTCATACTCACAGGGAAAATAAAAAAGAAAAAAGAAAAATGCAGTTTTGCGTGATCAGATTGAATTTCATATGTTTTAATTTACAGCTGTTTCCACTTGTCCTATCAGTGGGCACTACTGAGTAGAGTCTGGCTTCCTCTTCGTCATTCCCTCCCTTCAGACACTTAGGTACATTGCTGAGATTCCCCTTAGCCGCCTGCTCTCCGGGCTGGACAGCCCCCACTCTCCTAGCCTCGCCTCAGGAAACATGCCTCGGTCCCTTAATTGTCTCAGTGACAGACTCAGTCCAGTAGCTCTGTATCTTTGTTATACTTGGAAGACCAGCACTGGACACAGACAGGTGTGCCCTTGCCAGTGCTGATAGACAGGAATAATCACCTTCTTTGACCTTCTGGCAGTGCCGTTCCTAATGGAGTCCAAGATGGCATTGCCCCAAGGGCGCATTGCCCCAAGGGCACATTGCTGGTACCTGGTGAGCTTGTTGTTCACCAGAACCCCAAAGTCCTTTTCTGAAAAGCTTCAGAAAACTGCCTCCAGAACACTGAGCCTCCACCAGGTACTGGTGCCCATGTTATTCCTCTCCAGGTATAGGACTTTTCACTTCTTGTTTAAATTCTTGAGATTCCTCTTTTCCCATTTCTCAGTATGTCAAGATCTCTGTGAATGGTGGCACAACCCTCTGGTGTATGAGCCACTTTTCTCAGTTCTGTGTCAGCTGTGAACTTGCTGAGCGAGTACTCTTATCTGTCATCCAAGTCATAAATAGAGATATCAAACAGTATTGGAGCTGGCATCAGCCCCTGGAATACAACACTAATGACTGGTCTCCTGCTGAACTTTGGGCCACTGATCACAACCCCTGGCCCCTGCCCTGAATCATTGAAAATACAAGTTCATCTGCTGATGTATTTATAAAAATTATTTTCCATTTGCAAATACTCATCAGTGCTTGATAATCTGGTGTCTTTTTGGGGTTTGAGGAGTTTTTTTTTTGTGATGTGTGAAAATTCTGGTTTCCAAATCTTAAAACTCATGTCCCTGCTGAGGGGAAAGGAAAAAAAAAAAAAGTGTTAGTAGGAGTTAGAAAGAAACAAGTGGTTTTTTTCCAAAAGCAGAAAACAGAATTATAGTTCTAACTGTGAATGATGTTTAGGGAAATAGAAAATTCAGAAATTACAGGATGCAAAGATTTCCAGTAGGATATAAGAGTCATGGTTGAGTTTTCAACCAATCCCTGAGCTCGCCTCAGATGTTTTGGGTTTTTAAAAAAAATAGGATAAAAAGGCAACATTTCTGACATTACTGTGTTGACTGTATAAAACTGAGTTGATGGTGGATTGCATTGCATTCTTTAGCACATGCAGCCTTTTTTCTTAGTTGTGGATATTTTAAGTTGGTTCTGGGAAATGGCCCTAGAGAGGTGAAGGGAAGATTGCTTTGCCAATAGGACAAAACCTGGAGAAATGTGAAGTGCTCCTGGTTTGTACAGTATACCTAACAGTGTTTGAAAAGCTACTGGATAGGTTTCTGTGATGTATCCTTAATTTCTTCGTATCTGGGTTTATGCATAAATGTTTAACAAGGACTGATATATTTACAAATACTCTCTCAGATGCTTAATCTCTGCCAGTCTGCAATGAACCCAAATGAAGGCAATCAATGAGGTGCAGTTTCCACTTAAGAAATGTGACACTTGTAAGGCCCTGCTCATATTAGGAAAGACTTGTTTGGAGGTTTCCCAGTACTGAAGAAACTATGAGATGTGCTTATATATATTGTAATATTTAAAATAAGATTCTTCTAACAGCTCTCTCAGCCATATTCCTGCTTCAAATCCCTTTTCAAAGCATACAGATGTTGGTCCTTACTAGTCTGGAGTCACTGTATACTTCAGGAGCATAAAAAACAGTCAAGGAGAGCAGTTTATTACAGATTCCAGAATTTCCACAGGAGAAGTAGAACCACTTGAGAAAGTAAATTAATTAGTTACAGTTGCTTTTATTTTGCTCTGCTTTCTTATAGAGAAGGAAGTGTAGGATTGAGATGGGCTTGCTTTTGGGGTTCTTGAGATTGAAGAGTCCTGGGACAGAGCTTGCCAAATATTTCAAAATAAAAATAAATTCACAGTCAGACAGTTGGCACAAACATGGTAATGGTGATTGTCCAGGGAGCATTTTTTGGAAGTCAGTTTCAAGTTCTTCCTTTAGCAGAGACAAAGCAATGGATTCTCAGTGGGAGGAGTACAGGCAAGAAGTGTCTGACATCTATCTCGTCATTATTGGCATGTGCAGAAAAATAAAGCTAGTTGTTTATCTGCGAGTGAACAGACCTACAGGAGCAGACTTGAGGGCAGTTAAATTTTTCCAGTTTGTATAACCTGCAATCATCAAGTTGAGTGATGAAAAATTCTGGTGTTTTAACAGCAATATCAGGTATGATAATTCTCAGAATGCCTTAGTGAGGCTCTGGGGAAGCCTGGACAGCAAAATTTCAGGTCAAGACAGAAATTTTTAACCCAGTTATGTATAGCATTTTTTAGGAATCCAGGAGAATCTTGAAGCTTTTACCCAATCCACTTAGCCCAAGCAGTGGTGAGTGGTGAAATAGGTGGGGGTTAGTCAGATCTGCCCAACAGAGAGCTGGATTGGTGACTTTAATCTCATAAACCCCAGCTCTGGAAAGCTTAAATTCAATAAGATAATCTACCTTTGCAGCTAAGTAGCATTAGTTGCAGCCACTGGAAGCTGTGAAAATACTCAGCACCTTGAGGTGTGATGAAGTCATGTGTTAGCCTTGGTTTGCTATGCTGAATTTAAATGCCTAATGAGACATTGACATCTAGTACCTACCCAGATTAATCATTGAAACAAATGGGAAACAGTGAAAATTTATTTAAATTAAATATTTGTTGGTTGTAATTAAATACATTTCAGTTAAAATAATTGATCATTTAAATTATGAGAAAGGAGAAATAAGCTGTTCTCATTTAATTCCATTTATAGCACTCTTTCCTTCAACAGAAGTTCAACTTTTCGTGTTTGGTATGTTTCTTTTCCTTTCAATATTTTTGTTTATTTATTTCTATATTTCCACTCTTTCTCACTTGAAGATAGGCATAAACTTCAAAAAGTTCACAGAAAATAAAAATATTAAACTCATTTATATATAGCCATATTTATACCAATTCTGTGGTAAGGTATAAATATAACTATATATAAATGATTTTAATATTTTTAGCTTTTGTGACAGTTCAGACAGTGACTCTGGGGTTCAATAGCAGCTTCCTTTCACTGTCTTTTCCTCATTCAGTCCTTACTGAATTTAGTATGGAGAGGGGGACTCTCACATACCTGCTTGTTCTACTGTGATTGTCTTCTGTACCATTACACTCGCTAACCATAAATTTGTCAACAATGAAACTAATTTAGAATATAGCAGTTCAAACCAAGTAGATTTAAAATGTCTTTTATTCCAGCAGTGAAAATTGCTCTTGTATTTTATGGTGCCATTACAGACCATCTTCCCAGCATGTTTCATTTTATTTTTTTCCTTACTATGCAAAAAAGTCTTGACTCTGGGTTTGATGTGATGTGCTATTTAGTTTGTGCTGCTCAGATTGTTGTGTGGAAGGAGTGCATGAAAAATACAGATGCTATGTTCTCTGCCTTGAACTCTGGCTAGAGAAAATGCCAAGACACTGCTGCCTTCCAAAGGCAAGCCCTCATGGCAGCCTGAGGATCCTGGGAGGAGTTTCCATCTTCATCCTTTTTCTTGCTGTCAGTCCAGCTTTGTCCCAGTCTGTGCCACCAGTTTGTTCCCTGCCAATCAGCTGTGCCAGGCAGTGATGCTGCTGGTGCTGGTGTTGTGCCATCAGGAGAGGAGACAGTGCTGCTTCAATCACAACATGTTTATTCTGAGCCTACAAAAAAAGCTTCCTAGACACAGACTATGGCTAAACTGGATGATCCAAGAGAAATTCAGGGTTCCTAAAGGTACCTACATGCAGCAGGATCTAGATGAGAACCAGAGTTAGTCTGGAGAAATCCTTTTCCTGGAAAAATGGACAAACACACAGGCCATGCTACCATCCCCACAGCCCCTCTGTCAAGAGACTGTGCTGGCTCTGACAAATCACCATTCTGCCAGCTTCTGCTCACAAGTTGTTACAGCTGGGTCTGTATTGACTGAATTTAAGATATTCTCTATCTCCTGACTCAGAATCAGATCACAGTTATTAATAGAATTCAGTATATACTAGTAGCAGTATTAAGAACCTTTCTGCTCTGCATCTCTAAAATAGGCTTAGTGCTTGCCAACACAGTCCTTACTCCAAAAACAACTCATGTCATCTTTACCCTCTATTGCAACAAGTAAAAAAAAGCACTAAAATTGCTTTAAAAACTAATTCCTGTTTCATATATCAAGTTCAGTCCCCATGTACTATGCACTATTGACTTGTATAAATTATCACCTGATGGAATTTTTTGAAGTTCTAAAGTGACTCAGAAGCCATAAAAGAAAGGCCACTCCACAAACCTCTAGTAAGATATTTTCTTTCCAGACTTCTCATCCTTCATTGCTCTTTCCAGTCTCCTCAGGACAAGCAGCATCTTTTGTTTACTGTGCCACATGGGACCAAGAGAGTGTAGCTGTAGCCAGGCTGGATGAGACAGGCACACTAAACAAGAGTAAATGTGTCTGAATTTTGCTGGCTGCTCTTGCTGTCCCTGTTACCCTTGACTAGGGGACTGTAAACCTGCAGCAGTGGGTAGCAGGAGACAATTCCACCTGGCATAACTGTAATAAAAAAGGATGCATAGGGGTTATGTATGGCTTGTTACTTCTGTTGGCTTTAATGTGGACTGTAGTGGATGGTTAGTCCAGCCTTAAGAGTGGTTAGTGATCTCAGTAGTTGCAGAGCTTTGGCAAACAGCTGGAGAACACTGGCAGTCCTACTCCTCTGCCTGCCCCCTTTGAAGCAACTGGGTTTTCCCAGAGGAAGACCAGCTGGATCATATCCCTTCCTTCCTAGGAGCCAGTTTAAACATCCAGTGTGAATCTGTAACAATTTCTTTAGAATTAGGTGGCTACACCACCCTTCCTGCAGCTTGCTGTATGCCCTCTCTTCGTATTATCAATTCCCTTATATGTCTCCTTCAAGTGACAGTTGTAAATAAGCACAAGTCTCTGGCAGCCAGGACTCACTTGGAATTAAATTCAGGGATAGGGAGCTGTCAGCTAACTGACTTCTGTGCCAGCATAGCTGTCAGTTGAATGAATTACAGACCACAGTATCCATTTGTTTGGGGGGCTCTTGAGCAAAGAGGAGTGGAACAAATCGGGTAAATGGCTGAAATTTAATACAGGTTTCTGCAGGTTTTTCAAATGCCATACACCCATATTCAGTGTGGTTTTTCTGTGTAGCTAACAGCATTTCCATGTAACCTGGAATAATCTTCTGTTGAAAGGTCTCTTTAGTATGAAACCCAAAATTTAAATTGATTATACAATTAGATGAGGCTTATTTTGCTGTGTTCTATCAAAGATTATCTGAATTGAAGTTTCATAGCAGTTGCCTATGTACAATTTACATCCTGGGATTGACAGCTGCTCTTCAGATGCCGAGGAGCAAGACATCCCCCCTCCCTTCCACTCCGCTTGTAGAGTGCGGTGCCCCATGCTGATGATGCCAGGCAGATTTAATTGTGCATGCTCAAAGAGAAAAATGACATCCACGCTTGGGTGAGTGCTCTCTGTGGCAAGCTGACAAATCCCCCAGCTGTCAACTAACCTCAGAGGCAAGTGTACGTGGCTCTAGCTTATGTCTGCTTGCATTCTGCCCATAGGCATTTAGAAGCTGAAACTCATATTGGCTGCAACGCATTCAGACCGCTACTGAGAGAAATGTATGGTCTGTTTTATGTGTTTCAGTCTCTAAGGGTGATCCACACAATTAAGGTTTATTTTTCAGACAGACTATAAGCAGGTAAAGACTGCAATGTTTTGCATGTGTGGTATAACGTTTATGACTATGGATCTAGTTAAGTTGTTGATTGCTTAGGGAAAATAAACTCTTCCTTGGACTCGGATTATATTTATATTTTTATGCATTTATTGGGATTACTGTCTGCCAGAGAACTGCATGCACACAAAATGGCTTTACTTAAGTGCCAATATATATGGGCAAATGCAAAGAGGCATGTGTTGCTAATGTAGTATTGCAGTCATTCTGGCAGAAGCATTGTCACTTGTGGTGCACTGCAGGCTGTCCCTCTAAACCCATGATTACCTGGCACCTATGCTCTAGTAAAATAACCAGACGGATCTGCAAATGGGCAAAAAGCCATCTTAGCAGATGGCTTTGACTGTAGGTAACCAGGAAACCATGCATATACATTAAACATGGGTTCAGAGAGTGGGTCTTACCAAAACAGCTGTCGGTTTTGAGCTCTACCATATACTGTTGAGAACATAATGTCGTATCTATCGGACACCCACATAGGGTGGGCTAGAGCCAGTTCCCACAGTTCTGATGAACTTTGTAGGAATTGCATAGTTAGGCGTGGTCTCAGCTACAGATGGATCTCTTGTTTTTCAATGAACTTTGAATTAGTATTTGACAAAGGATGAAGTTTGAGCATGCAGTTCCTAGAATCATAGAATCATGGAAAGGTTGGAAAGGACCTTAAAGATCATCTGCTTCATACCCTGCTGCCATAGACAAGGACATCTTCCACCAGATCAGGTTGCTCAGAGCCCCATCCAACCTGTGCTTGAATATTTCCAGGAGTGGGACATCGACAACTGCTCTGGGCAACCTGTTTCTGTGTCTCACCACCCTCACAGTAAAGAATTTTTTCCTAATGTGTGATCTAAATATACTCTTTCAGTCTGAAGCTATTCCCCCTTGTGCTGTCACTACATAACCTTTTAAAATGTCTCTCCGTCTTTCTCATAGGCTCCTTTCAGGTGCTGGAATGATGCAATCAGGTCTGAAGCCTGAAGCCTTCTCTTTTCCAGGCTGAACAAACCCAATTATCTCAGCCATTCCTCTTGGAGAGGTGCTGCATCCCTCTGATGAACTTTATGGGCCTTCTCTGGACTTGCTTCAACAGGTCAATTTCCTGTGTTGGGGACCCCAGAGCTGGATACAGCACTCAAATGGGGTCTCACCAGAGAGATTCTGCAGGGGGGCAGAATCGCTTCCCTTTACCTGCTGCCCATGTTTTTTTTGATGCAGTGCAGGATATGATTGGCCCCCTGCGCTGCAAGTTGACATTGCCAGCTCATGTCCAGGCTCTCACCCACCACCCCCAAGTCATTCCCAGCCAGGCTGTTCTGAGTCTGTTCATCCTTCAGCCAACATTGATACTGGAGGTTGCCCTCACCCAGGTGCATAATTTGCATGCCCACCTGAGGCACCATCTCACCCAAATTTTAGGTGGTAGAGAGGGCTATCCAACCTACCTGGCACAATTCTAAGTTTCCTAACTAGACACTGATAAAGAGATGCTATGGATATGTGCTAGAAAAAGTCTCATAAGTTTACATTTGAATGCTTTGAAGTCATAGACCAGGATCGTAAAATATAAAGAAATAACAATAAAAGCCAAATATCTCTTGTTGACTCAAGGTTTAGTTCATCGAGCTCTTCTGGTACTGAACAGCCAGTGCTATTCTTTTTTTAACAGCCTGATATTAAAGCACTCAGTTAAAAGGTGAGAATTCTGGGGACTTGTCCTCTACAGTATACCAAACTGCACATCCTGACCCCATGAGTCCAGATGAGTGGTTCTCACCATGCTTGGAAGCTGAATCATAGCACAGTTCACCTTTGTAAGGCCACAAAGAACATAGTGAAGCAGGGACTCCAGGAATTTCTCACCACCAGTTATTTTCACAGGCTTAGTGCTTCCACATATACACAAGGGAGTATGTGGACAATGTCTCTTTTACTGTCCCACATCAGTATGCATCTAAAAACAAAACAAAAACAAACAAACAAAAATTTAAAAAAAGAAAAAAAGACCAAATTCCCATCACCTAGATCCACCTAAAATTCACTGGGTCTTCTGTGTCCCATTGTCTGGCTGTGAGTTTTCTGAAGCATTTACTCAATGGAAATTTTAGGCTAATTGGAATTTAAGCTGACTGAAAATAGCCCAAAGGCAGCACCAACAGAATTTAGGGAAGATTCTCTAGCTTTAGTGAATCTCTGCAGATACACAGAGCCCTGGAACTCTTTTGCTGATGTGGAGCGTGGCAGGATTCAGAAGTGCTGCAGGAGTCCACATCCGTCTCCTATTCCCTTTGTGCTACCTGAGCGCAGGAAGAGAGGGTGGCAGGTAGAGGCACGTGTATGTCTGGGATTGTAGTGCTCTCTATTGGCAACACAGAGCTTCGGAGGATGTTACATGCATGGGAGAGAAAGAGTGCTGCATAGGTCAGGCAGTGCAAACTGAGATTTCCAGCACCATAGGACTTCTGCAGAGACCAGCTCTATATTTGAGTTATTGATGCTAAATAACCACAAGAAAAGCATTTTTTTCTTTTTTTTTTAACTACATTTTCAGTCCTTTAAAATCAAGGAATTTGATGACTTAGATACAAGGTGTTAGTACGTAGCTGTTTGTAGCATTAAGGTAGCTGTAAATCTGTCCTAGCAGCAGCGACACTCGGTGGAGGGTAGTCTGCTCTTCGCATGCCGCCTGGCTAGCTTGACTGTGTGAGGAACGTGTGTGTTCTCTAAAATGTCACCTGTATAAGGGACCAAACGAGCCCTATTCATACTTCACAATTGTCAATGTGAAGAATTGTGATTATCTTAGATTTGACATGTATAACTGCATTCTTAAGGTAGTTTGCATTTTACCTAAATTGCTTTCTCCCTAACTATCTGGTTAGAATGAAATTCAGCTGTCCTAGATAAGAGTAATGGTATTTATTAATAGAATTATAATAGAATTTAAATGTGCAGAGTACATCAGGACAGGAGATCACAGTCCTTAAGGGATTGATTTATCCTTGACTTCTATGAGCCTTTGTTATGGTAATGATAGATATATATTCCCAAAATCCGTTTCGTCTGTCTATGCCTTACCCTTTGCTTTCTTTATTAACTCTCCTCCCTTGTCAATACATGTTTTTGTTAATTCAGATCAGGTTTTGCAGCTTGCGTCATACTTTGCTATTTTTTACCAAAATGGTTTATTGAGTTGTCTAGCAGCTTATGTGCTTTCCCCTCTTTGCTGCACCTCCTGCCACTGCTGCCAGAAGGGTCCGAGGGTGAGCTGCCACCAGTCATGCTCAGATTTCATTTGGAAAACCTGGATGTGGGTTTCCTTTGTTCCTACAGCAGTCAAGGGAACCAACATAATTAATCACTCCCAGCCTTCACCAATAAACATAATTTTGGTAATTTAGGGTAAACATGTTGATGCACTCTAGAATACTAAATGTTTTATCTAAATATGTGATTTGAGGTCTTGGGCATTTACATAAACATTAAAATTTGTGTTGGCTCTGGGTGCTACTGACTTTGCTGAAGTTATAAATCCTTGGTATTTCTAAAGTCAAAATGTGTGTTTGGGTGAACAGTCATGGCCAGGGGTGGTTAGCTCACAATCAATGGCACCCTTCATATCATCAGTAAATGGAAAAGCTGTTTATAGGTAGTAATGTTTTTAAGGATATAAACAAGAGCAAAATGTAGAAGTTAATGTAGATTATCAGCTGTAAGAATAGCTATCAAGACTATTAGAGAGCTATAAGAAAAGCTATAAAGTACAGAGCATTTCTCGTGATCTTATTTTAATACAAGAATTAGTTTGGGTTTTTTTCTGAAACACTTACACTGCTGCAGTGTGTAGCTACTTCCTTATGCTCTCATCAGTATAGGTATGTCTTGCAACATCACGTACTCTTTCTTGGGACTGGATATATATGAAACATCAGCAGCATAATTTTGCTCCTGTGCTAGGCTCTCAACTCAGCTACAATTAAATATTCATCCAGGTAGATACTCTGACTGTAGCTATACTCGTAGCAGTTATGAAAGATTAATTCAGTGTTATGTTTCTATTTAATGAAAGAGTTGAAGTGAGCATTTCTGCTGAAAATTTCAGGTTTCAGGTTTAGAAATTATGATCCTTATTATTCTTTTTAAGTGGCACCTAAGATAAATTATTTATATAGAACAATTTTTTTTAATTGAAATCTTTCTCTTTCAAGATACCTGTCCCAGCATCTTCTGTGTTCTTTGTTTTCTTTATCTTGCCATTTAAAAATACATATTTCTTAATGAGACGTGCAGTAAATAACCTGTACACTAAAATTAAGGCCATTGCATAACAGAATGATGATGTGCAGATCTTGTTGGATGTTATAAATTTAATTTAGATTTTCCATTTCATCCATACTTAGATTTTAAATTATATTTGTACCTGAGGAAGGAATAGCAGCTTTGAGGCAATTTCTGGTAGAGTCCATTCCAAAGCAATATTCCAAAGGAAAGAGGTTAACACAACGACTCGGAAACTCCAATTTCTGTCCCTTGCGGGTCCTTTCTCCTTTTTTTTTTTACCTACATCTTCCTCTTGCAAACTGGACTTGCATTATTAATGAAGTTCAGTCTCAGCACTGGTGTGGAATCTGAAGGGTAAACTCAAACAGCAAGTTTGAAGTCCTAATCCTTGGAAACCCAGTGTGAATAACAGGTGATATTAAGCACAGCATAGTAGTACCTGGTCCAACACTTCCATAAATGTGATCTCATTGATTGTGGTTTTCCCTCTGTGTTTTACAGAGCACATGTGACTTAGGAAGATGTCTTTGGCTTATTACCATTAATGTTAGAATAATAGAAAAATGTGCAAGAAGATTTGGGGGTGGTGTAAACTGAAAGCCATTATCTACTTTACTAGCAAATTAGGGGTTTGTTTTTAATTATGTTTCTTTTGCAATTATCATGCACTGTATTATATAGCTGAGGCTCTTTTCTGAATTTCAGTAATAGCTTTCACTCCAGCTACACTCCTTAGTAATTTAGAAGAGAAGTCATGAGCAGGCCCACATTCTTTTAGAACATGACAGAATCAGGATCATATCTTCAAACAGATTTCCTTATGAGGAAGAAGGAACAAACAAGGCTCCAGTTTCATCCTGCTGTTCATTTGGTCTTTAATTTGGCTATACTAGATGCCACTTGAAACGTGCCCTGGATGGTCACCCACCCAAGAAGCAGATCCTTGTGTGACAGTCAGTGGCAGCTGCCTGTGGAAGGATGGAAGGACTGAAGGGCTGAAATTCAGTAATCTTTGTTTAGAAACAATAATTAGCTGTCACACGGGCATGCTGCCAGTGGGCTGCCTACTGCAATGGACTCTTAGTACTTTGATCACCCTGCAAAGAGCTGAATACAAAGGAAGGAAGCTAAAGAAAAAGGAACTTCTGACTGAGCCAAAAATTATAAAACAAGTAAAAATTGCCCATTATTTGTATTTTAGTGGATGGATAGATAGAAAGGAGCAGCTCCTTGTTCACAAGCCCTAGTCCTTATGGGGGACTTCAGCCTCCACAATATGTGTTGGAGGGACAACACAGCAGGGCAAATGCGTTCCTGGACTGCACTGAGGATAATTTCCAAGTGGGAAGAGAGGCCATACGGGAGAGGTGCTCTGCTGGACCGTGTTCTCACCACCAAGGAGGGGCTGATGGGGAACGTGAAGCTCAAGGGCAGCTTTGGCTGCAGTGACCATGAAATGGTAAACTTCAAGATCCTTAGGGCAGCAAGGAGGGTGCACAGCAGGCTCTACCCTGGACTTGAGAGCGGACTTTGGCCTCTTCAGGGAGCTGCTTGGTGGAGTGCAGTGCAATAGAACCCTGCAGGAGCAGAAGCGCAAGAAAGTTGATTAATATTCAAGGATAACCCTTTCCAAGCACGCATTCCAGTGAAGAGGAACTCAACACAGTGTCCATGTCAGAGGGGCTGGAATTAGATCTTTAATGTCCCTTCTAACCCAAACCATTCTATGAGCCTGTGATTCTGTTTTGTATCAGAAAAGGATGTTCATCTGATGTTCTGTCTACTAAGCCATCAGAAACTACAGTGCCGGAGTCGATACCCTGCTGACTTAGAATAGGCCTATTTTATTTCATTTTCCAATTTAATTTAGTAAACATAGCTTTGTTACTTGAGTCCTAAAGAGACAGCTCCTTTCAGGATATGCAAAATAACTGAGTGCTATATTCAGTGATGCTAATTGGTATTGCATTAAATCATCCAGTCCTGCTAAAATGGAATATAAGGCGGAATTTGTGTTTTAAGTGCACAAAGGTAGGTAAGGAAGTTTGCAAAGAGTAAAAAATATTTATAAAATGCATTTTTTTATCTAATTACAAGCTATTTGAGATTAGTGTCTTTTCTATGTGAAAGTCCATTTGCATTTTGTATACAGATATAAGTGTGTTTTATTTGGCTAGTTCATACTCTTTATGACTACCTTCACTACCCATGTACGTTTTTCTGTCCACGTTGTCCACTCACACTGTACAGTTTTTCAGGATACCAGTGATAATGCAGAGCAATTCACCTAAATACCATCCATGGAATTTCTTAGCCAAACTATAAAGTTTCAGCAAGTTTCATCATTTGCATTTCAGGATTATAATGATGAAATTCGCCAGGAACAGCTGAGAGAACTGTCATATTTGAATGGTTCTGAGGATTCATCACGTGGACGGGGCATTCGAGGAAGAGGGATCCGTGTGCCACCTGCAGCTCCTTCAAGGTGGGGTAACCTCAGCTATTCTGCTGGTAGCTTTGAAAAGTGTAAGCAATAGTAAAAAAAAGGAGAGTTTAAAAAAAAATTTAAAAATCACATACACATCCTGGTCAGTAAACAAAAATATTTGTCTTTTGATAACTTTTGTGGTCTTTATTGTGCCAGGTTCTCTGATCTATAGTTCACAGGCTGCAGTGGGTGCTGTACAAGTAATAAACAACAAATGAGAGCAGATTATGAAGCCAATGAAAGGATATTTCTAGGAAAGGATATTGTTATGCTAGCACGAGTATGGTCATTAGCATGGAATCATTGGTCAAAAAAATAGTCTGAGAAGGCTACATAATCTGGATGGAACTTTATTTGCCAGATAGTTACCTTTTTTAATACGTATTATGGTTATATATATTTATATATAATAAATATATATTATATATTTTTTTATGTATTATCAGTTTTATATGACTTTGGTTGGCATAATATAAAAATATTGGTATATAAATGTTTCCTGAATTCTTCCCAGTATTTTTTCATATCTAGATAATAGATACATCTCTGCTTGTTCATAAAGCCATTGTAAAATCTTAGTACACTCTTTCAGACTTATTTTTCACTGTGAACCCTTAAGAAATTTGTTGCCTCAGGCACCCAAGTGACCTGGCTACTTACAGGCTTCTCTCCATAGAGGTTATTTCAGGGTGAGTCCTAAAAAATTGGCTTTCATTTTGGAGAAAATAGGATATGGAGGTACCTTATATTATGCTGACATGGAAGTTCCTTGGTAATTGAATGGGCTGATCTTGCATATGACCTTTGGGTTGTTTTTTCCCCTGCAGATGTCTACCATGTTTTCATGACTGTCTTCCACTCAAAGTCTTTTTGGGTTCAGTCTTCCTTACACCTAAGATCTCTGGAGGGCTGGACTTAACAGTGATGTTCAGAACATCACTGCAACAAACTGACAGATTTTAAATTAGGTGCCAGGCATAATCAATGGAGTGCTGGTGCCCAGTTCCTGCAAAATACCTGTCTGACTGAATCAGTTGAACAGATCCTATGATGTTGGATGCTTTCCCTATTTTCCAGTCAAACATCCCGTGAGAATATTAAAATAATAAATTGCAGTGGAAGTATTTTAAGGCTAAATATTTATGGTGATAATTTCTGCCAATAGCATGATTATATTTATGGTACTGTGGTTGATACACTTGAGGGAAGGATGCTGTCCAGAGGGACCTTGACAGATTTGAGAAGTGAGCTTGTGTGAACCTCATAAGGTTCAACAAGGCTCAGTACAAGGTCCTGCACCTGGGTAATCACCAGTGTCAGCACAGACTGGGGAATGAAGGGATTGAGAGAAGCCCTGCAGAGAAGGACTTGGGGATATCAGTAGGCGGAAAGCTGGCCATGAGCCATCAATGTGCACTCACAGCCCACAATGCCAAACGTATTCTGAGCTGCATCAAAAACAGCGTGTCCAGCAGGTCGCGGGTGGTGATTCTGCCCCTGTACTCTGCCCTTGTGAGACCCCACCTGGAGTACTGCATCCATTTCTGGGGTCCTCAGCACAAGAAAGGCATGGACTTGTTGGAGCAGGTCCAGAGGAGGGCCACAAAAACAGTCAGAGAGCTGGAGCACCTCTCCTTTGAAGTCAGGCTGGGAAAGTTGAGGGTGTTCAGCGTGGAGAAGACCCTGGGTATACCTCATTGCAGCCGTTCCATATATAAAGAGAGTTTACATATGAGAGAAAGAGAGAGACTTTTTACCAGTCTTAAAGTGAATGAGGTTGGACATGGGGAACAAATTCTCTTCAATAAGAGTGATGAAACACTGGAACAAGTTTCCCAAAGATGTTGTGGCTGGCCCATCACTGTAAGTATTCAAGGTCAAGTTGGACAGGTCTTTGAACAATTTGATCTAGTGAAAGATCTTGCAGCCCAAGGTAGGGTGTTTTGACTAGAGGATCTCTGAAAGTCCCTTTCAACTCAAACCATTCAGTGATTCTTTAAGTCATGAGCTGTGCTATGGGTTTTGTTGTCATAGCAGGGAACAAGGCACAGCTTATAGTGCTGTAGGAGACCTGAGTTCTGTTCACAGCTCTGGATCTGGGTGTCACACACTGTTTGTTATACCTGGCACTCAGTCTTCAGAGAGGGCAGCACATTCAGGAGCATACTGCTCTGAAATAAAACCCACAGACTGCTTCCTTGATATATCCTGCTTCTAATTGATATACGGTATAGTTACAGGAACCTCTTTTTAAACAGAAACAGCTTCATCTGACTTACTAACTACCTACAGCAAGGCAGATAGAGCATAAACAGCCAGAAGGATGCTAAACCTCTTTATGTGTTTGCCTATATGCTCCATTCTCTCTGTCCAGTGGGGGAAAGCAGAATCCCATTCTACCCTTCCTCTGTGCTGAACTAAGATGGGAAAAAAGGTTACTGTGCTCCTTTTATACTCTTCCTCTACTTTACCTTGAGAGTGTCTGCCGTCCTGCAACATCTTCTGCCAGTCCATTTCTCCTAATAAATATGAGAATGAGAGTGATGACTGCTCTTGTAAAATAGTTTAAAGAGCAACAGAGAAAGTTCCTAATTTTCTTCACCCTCTAGAATGACTTTGGAGTAATTCTGCAACTCTGTGAATGACAATGATTCAGAATTTCATTAGTACAAGCAACAAGAGGATCAGGTGTAAAAGGCACTGGATGGCTTAAAAATAATGCGTCTCCATAATATGAGTTCTGAACAAGATACTGCCTAAAGTGCTTGACGTTGTAGCTGCCAACACTCCACAGTTATATGATGCTTTAAATAATAGTAAAAATGTAAGAGCCTTTAAAATGGGGTTGCACAGGCACATCCTCTCATGCCGTACACACTGAAGTGATCATTCCTTTTTGCTCCCCGCAGGGGGCGTGGGGGTGCAATTCCTCCACCCCTGCCTGGACGAGGTGCCCAAGCACCCCGAGGAGCGCCGGTGACCCGTGGAGCCCTCCCTGTGCCTCCAGTGGCCAGGGGCGTTCCCACCCCTCGAGCCAGGGGCGCCCCGTCTGTCCCGGGGTACAGACCACCCCCGCCACCTGCACACGAGGCCTATGAAGACTATGTAAGTAACTGCATTCATTCAGAACGTGTGTGAGCCAAGCTCTGTGGTGGACATCAAGTACTGCTGAGATTAAATAATTCCTCTGTCTCTATTGCTTACCCCCTGCAGGTGAACAGCAGTCTGAACCATGCAATGTGTCTGTAGTCTTGTGCTCGGTGATGTGGGTTCATAGTTTTGTTTACAGCTTAGTTTTGAATATGAGAGATCATGATGGGTAGTTCTTGGGGTGTCACAAAAGAGCAATACAGATATTCTAAAATTTATATTTTATTTTAAGAGTCAGTTCTTACTGTAGTCAAGTTCCTAGGAATAACAGATTATATCTTTTGTGAGAAAATGAGGGGATTTGTTCTTAGGAATCCTTTTTATTACATACTTGTATTCAACATTGTGTTACAGATACACAAAACCCAGAAATTCGGGTAGTTTTTGTGAAAGGTGATACAATGATGCTACTTTAGCAAGGAGCAGTACTAACTAACTGTCACCTTTTCTTATGAGCTGTTAAAAATAATTGTGTTGTATGCATCAAAGCTTTCAACTCACCCTCATTAATGTTTCTACCTGGAACTATCTCCATAACAACAGATACCCAAATAGAGGAGAAAGTACTATCAAATATGATGTCTGAATTTTTCCAGCTATGGCAAGTCAAAGAGTAAGATGAACATCCCATCTATTCCCTAATCCTATCACTAGGAGAAGATGCAGTTTTGTTCAATTAGTGGTCTTCCTAGTACACAAGAAAGGAAAATGAAATAGAAATTAATCTTTGTTGTTAAAGCTTTATTCACCCGTATGTATTTGTAGCATAGAGATTAGATCATGGCCATTTCAAAACAGGGATGCACATTCTATTAATGCCAAGAGTCACAACTCAGCAATAGCAGCAAAAGAGGAGGGGGAGAAAGTCACTCTGGTATTATTTACCTCAACACAGTTTCCATCATTAAATGAGATAAAATTCCTGCTTAGAAAAGGAATTTTAAAAGTATACCCTTCCTTGATAGACAGTGTATTATTATCTGTTTGTATCAAAATATATGAGACCTTCCTTTCTGTGCAGATATGCATCTTTTCCTAATCCACGAGTGACAAATGTCAAAACAGAACCCCTGTAATGTAAGATAAGGATTATAAATGAAGTAATTTTTTTTTTTCATTTGCAGCACTAGTAAATATCCTAGGGTGTCAAGCAGTTTTTAGGGAACATTTTTTACACTTTTCCTGGATGGTAAATATATGGAAAGCAGGAGAAATCAAGACAGCTAGATTATCAAGGTTAGGAAGCCATTCAGCCAGTTTGGTATTGTTTTGAAATGCTTATGCTCTCAGGAGCACAAAATATACACGTAATCAAAAGAGTAATTTCAGTTTATAATACATTAATCCAATAAAAACAAGCAAATGTGTTTGTGTTTCTATTTCCCCTTCTTAGACTGCAGCAAAAAAACATCCTGTCTTGTAGGACAAATTGACATGTTTTGGAGATCCTTTCGTCTCCTATGTCCTGTGAACATGTATAGTCGATGGCCAGGAAGATATGGGATTGCTGTCATGCACCAGTTTGCAATGAAAATCTCTTGCATTTCATAATACTTTTTAAGTGCAATCTAAATAATTTTGATATTTTATGGACTGAGATAATAACTAAAACTCTGATGGTGTACAGGTACAAGGAAAGGTTCACTGTCATATATTTATATATGACTTGTAAATGATGTTTTAAGGGAAAATATTTTTATTTTTGCAGGAAATAATCAACAGTTTTTCTTCCCAAATAATCCATATAATAAATCAGATATGTGCCTGGATACTAAAAGCGAGTGGATCTATTTCTTGACCAGCAGCAAATGTCATGTGTAATTGTTATTTTTTCACACTTAATCCTACAGATGAAAAGCTAATATATAATGAATAATTTATGCAATTTACTGTGTTTTCTTCCTCTAGGCAAGCCACAAGTGTATTACAATTTCTTTATGTATTTATGTTTTTCATTTTTGACTACAGTATTTCACACTGTTTTTTGCCTACTGAATGCAAGCTTGATTATTTATATGCGTGAATGAAATGTGATCGTTTATCAGTGTCCATATTCTTTATTTTTCTTTGCTCTACTGAAATATATAAGTGCAGAGCTGAAAGTGAACTCAAGAAATAGAAAAAAATGGCTACAGCAGATTTTTTTTTTAAAATGTTTAAACAGCACTTCTAGAAAAAAATCTTTAGCTATTTGCTGAGCACTACTAATCAGAGATTGTATTGAGTGTTTGACCTTGAAACATCTAACTGTTCAAATCAGTTTGGATAAGCATTTAAAAGTTATATATAAGTATTTTGAGGTTTCCTGAGGCCTTTCTGAGAGTCCATAAAGGCAAATATCTAAAGGTTTCTCAAGAAAAGAAAAGTCCTGTCGTTGTGGTGAATATATTCACGTTCAACATTTGAATGTCAAGCCTAACCAGAGGGAAAATTATTTGGAACAGCTTTCAGAAAAGAAGAGGGCTAGAGTGGGAAACCTGCTTTATATTGGATGTAGCTTAAACGATATTGTAGAGGAACTTCAACAGATTACCTGCAAGAAGAGGAGGTACTGACATTAGAAAATATATGCAAAAGGAAAGAAATAGTTGCCATGTGAACCTTTGTCATTTTACAAACAGTTCTGTGGTGTGAATTTGGACGGAGAGCGTAACTCACAGCGGCTGTGCAGCTTCTGGCATCAAGAGGGGTGGTCCTGCATTTGTGACCTGGTCTTGTGCTTTAACCCCAGCTAAAAACTAAGCCTCACACAGTTGCTCACGTCCCCCGGTAGGATCAAGGAGAAAATCAGAAGCATAGAAATGAGAAAGCTCATGGGCTGAGACAAGAGAGTTGTAGTGGGTTGACCCTGGCTGGATGCACCCAGGCACCCACCAAAGCTGCTCTATCACTCCCCAACACAGCGAACAGGGGAGAGAAAATATAACTTAAGGTTCATGAGTTGAGATAAGAACTGGTAGAGATCACTCATCGGTTACTGTCACAGGCAAAACAGAGTCAGCTTAGGTATATTAATTGAATTTATTACCAACAAAATCAGAGCAGGTTAACAAGATGTAAAGTCACCTTCCCCCCACCCCTCCCTCCATCCTAAGGTCTACCTCCTCCCCCACAGCAGTTCAGGGAGACAGGGAATGGGGGTTACGGTCAGTTCATCGCATGTTGTTCCTGCTAATGCTCATGGAGAGGAGTCCTTCGTGTGCTTTGGCACAGAGTCCCTCCCCCAGAAGGTAGTCATCCACAGACTTCTTTACTGTGCAGATAACAGTGCGCTGCAACAGATTGCCCAGAGAGGTTTCGGAGTTTCCCTCACTGGGGTTATTCAAGAACTGTCTGGATGCAATCTTGTGCCATGTGGTCTAGGATGACCCTGCTTGAGCAGGGAGGTTGGACCAGATGACACACTTGGTCCCTTCCAGCCTGGTTCATTTTGTGTTTCTGTGATTTGGTTGGACATCTGTTTTTATCATCCATTCAAAATATAGTAAGGGAAATTAACACTGATATCATCATTACAGACTGGGGAAAGACTTCTGCAGTCTTCTCAAGAAGAATAAACATCTTTAGAGGCTAAGGTCTTCTTGGCAACTTTCAAAACAGGCAATAGACATGGCAGATTGAGATTCATGATTTATACAGAAGTGAAGAGAACTTGAGCAGGTCTTCTGCTATTGAGGAAATAAGTAAGGGAATGATAGAATCATAGAATGGTTTGGGTTGGAGGGGACCTAATTGATCATCTAGTCCCTGGCCATGGGCAGGGACACCTTTCACTGGACCAGGTAGCTCAAAACCCTGTCCAGCCTGGCCTTGAACACTCGTAGGGATGGGGCAGCTTCCCTGGGCAAAGCCAGTGTTCTGCACAGTATATTTTAATCAGAGCATCCAGATTCTTCCACTCAAGGTCAAAGCTAAATATTTGAAGGGCGCTTAACCCAAATCTAAGCCAAAAATACTGTTGCTTTCAGATCCTGTTTTGGAAGGCCTTTGATTCTGGATCTGTATTTTTTCCCTCTGAATTAGAAGGTACTAATGAGCTGTACAGTGATACTTTTCTTTACTTTTTTTTATGAGCTGTGGTGAGTCCTTGGTGAGGGTCTAATGTGAGTCTTGAAGTGACTTATCAGTTGTTGCCTTAGACCAGATGCAAAGAATTGCCTAAACAGAATACATTTTTTACTAAAAAACACATTGTTTTTATATTTTACCTCCATTTGTATTTTTGCTCCTGGAAGAAAGGGGACTTTTGCTCAGAAAGTCACTCATCTCAATATGAATGCTTAGACTGAGCTTCTTGTGTTTACAAAAGAAATATATGATTTGTTTGCAAGAAGTAGGCCACTCTGTCGAGACACTGTGAAGCTGGTGCAGCTCCTAGGTCTAGCACAGCCAGATTAAAGAACGATTTTAAATGCAAATTTTCTCTCTCGACTCACATTTCACGGATCAAACCAGCCAAACACAGCTTCTTGTTATCTTCTGGAGTAAGTGAAAAGCAAGGCTTTTAGAAAGTCACTGAAAAAGAACCACACAATGAGATAGATTGTGCTTTTAGTGTCATGCTGTTCTTCCTCTCATTTCAAGCTATTTTAAGTGAAACCAAATGCCACATTCAACTATTTATTCTAAGATCGATGGTTATTTACATTTTTCAGTAGTTTTCAAACAAACTGAAGCAACTATGCTCATGCTTTTGCAGTGCCAACCTACACAATGAAAAGACTGACAATAAGAGACATTTTGTCGCACTTTAATTTAAAAAGAATGATCAGCATTTACATGTGACTGCGATCCTCAAAATTGCAGTTGTGGAGGCTTCGTTCAATATTTTAAAAAGGGAATTCTTGGGGCTTTTCAATCCATTCTGTCTACCACTTCTGAATGTAAATGGAAACTGTGTATACAGACCTGTACTTCCTCTTCATGGCATGTTTGCACCTGTTGTAATAAGTGTGTTAGTGACCAGTTGGTACCTGATTCTGCTGCTTTGAAAGCCCATTCCTATAATCACAGGAGAATACTGTCAATGAGTATGGGGCCTGGATAGTTAAGGAGAGTTGTTCCAAACCTTAAGATAGTGAAATATATTGGATATAATGATAGGTAACAGGGAATATTTTCTTTCCTTTTTTTTTCAATATCTCAATAGGTATTTCCAAGTTTTAAGGTGTACTATTTATTCATTTCTCTGCCTCTTTTGGCTGAGAAAAAAATCAATGAAGAATGTACTGAGACTAAAGAGCATTTGAATAAAGCTGGAATTATAGACATGGGAATCTGCATGGCTGAACAAGATATTGATTAAATATGATTGATTACCTATTTATGCCCAAGACATTTAGAAAAAGAGCTAAGCTCTATTCAGCTTGCATCTGCTGTGACTTGAAAAATCAAATTTTATTTTTAGGATAATAGCAATAAACTGGATAATGTTTATATTATCTGATAGACCCTATTGAGGTTTAGAAGGATACTGTGAATGGCAGGCTCATGAAGGTAGAGTGGATTTATTCTGATTTTGGAGGATTTGGTCTGTTAAAAGCATAAATATATTTATTGTGGGAAAAATCTAGCAACATAAATACAGAGTTAAAGTAATGGCAACTTTTTCATGTTTCTTAAGAGCAAAATCCACAGTCAGCACAAATCTGCAGTATCTGGGAACCTGCAGTTCTAGAGCTTTTTGCTTACCTCTGCAAACCGTAGTTTGGATCTTATTCTTCAAGATGTTAGTCTGAATAAATAAGGCTTGACTCATGAAACCAGAGGAACTGTCCTGAGAGCAATGCAGCACTAAATGTGAATACTGCTTTCGGACTCATCGAGTTTCTCACTAATTGACAATGTGCTCTAAAGCAGACTTTATTATATTGTTTTCTTCATTTGATTGTCATAATCACAGTTATTCAACGGACTAAGCTTCACTAATAAAATACATAAAACTCTAACATCTACTTATAAATGTTACAGAAGGATTTTGTGGATAAGTTCTTCTGTCATCCCCTGCATGCTGTCCTTACGCTCAAAAATAATTCTCTCCTTGACATTAGTTACCACGTTTTCAGTTCAAAATTATTTTCTATGCTAGACAGAATATAAAAGAAAATGCTGATGCAGCTGTACGTGTTTTAGTATTATACATGATGTTAATAAAGGTACGATCTAATAAATATTTATATTTGTTATATAAAGATCTAAGTGAAGGGCATCTCTCAACTGATGATCCAACCTGCATATGGTCCTTAAATATTCATCATGTATGTGGTTATATTCTTAAGATCCTACATAAAAAATATATGGAGTGTTATCCATAGAGCCAAATTTATCTGCATCACACAGTGAGTTGTTTGATCATTAAACAGTGTGATTGTTCAGGAGCCTCATCCCAAAAATACTTGTCTGCTGTCACTTGGTTCATTCACAACTTGTCAGTTGGCTGTTTATCTGACAGAGGACAGTCTTGGTCAGTACAAAATAAACCTGAAGGCATTTGGTGGCTAAACATTTTCATGTGACTATCTCCACCCATGTTATCCTTTTTTGGGGGGGTTTGGTGATTTTTTTTTTAATTAACAAACCCATGTAAACTTAGAGAATTGCTGTTCAAGACTTGGGACAAGTCCAATTTAATTAGAGTTATTGAGAGTTCAGTTACTGCGTAAATTCAGCTCCAATGAGAGCCTTGGGTTTTCTCCTTCACTTCTCAAAGTTTCTTAACCAGATTTAGCCCACCAGGGTGCTAAAAAATTAAATTATTTTAGGGTGGAAGATTCATCAATTCCTGAAGAGACAGACACATATACACTTAGTAGTAAGACTGGTTAGCACAGAGACTTTAGCTGTGCCAGTTACAGAGGCCTTGAGCTGTTTTTGGGAAAAGCTCTCGTTGATAAGGTACCCTGGCATTCAATGTTATCACATCAGCCTTGCCTCCAGCATGGCAGTTGTACTTGTGTTTTTCAGTCTGGCCTTTTGATGACCTCAGACTGGGGACTTTTTGTTACAGTAGATGTACAGAGTGCTCTTTATATCAATAGGTTTTATGTAGAGATGACAGAGAACATCTCGTTTTTGTACTCTTGTTATTTACTAAGAATTCTCATTGTAGCTAAAATTTGAACTTGATTAAGGTGTTAAAATGCATAGTTTAGGAACTGTTTTGTGTTAAATGAAAACTTTTATGGATTATTCCAAAATGCTATTTTGGCTTTACAGGAATTTTAAGGGTATATATTTAAAAATTACTTCCTGTTCCAGGAAACTTTCATCAGAGTTCATCTGTGTTCTTTGGTACGTTTGTGACATTGTCATCTGCAAAAACAACTTCTGCATGAAACTTCAGAGATACGTAGATAGCAACTGTAATTAAAATACAAATGTTGTAGAGCACAGTTTGGTTTCATTCACTGGCCAGTGGGTCTGTTACCCAGTTGCCTGTATCTATATACTTATTGCTTCCTCAGAGTAATGGAAGAAGAGGATATGCGTTTGGTAAAATAAGAGGTCTGAAAAGTAGTCTTACATACCTGTAATCTTTTTTCCCTCCTTGTGTTCACTACATCTGCAACTCTGAATTTCCATCATACATAGGAAGAAAAAGGCTTGTGCTGGATGAATTATCTCACGTATTGGAGACAGAAGCACCTGTCCAGAAACAAGCGTGTTCTTTCTGGGTGTTTAAGGAAGGCTCAAATATATATATATGTGAGCCTATATTTTCATACACCTAGGAATATACATATATACCCTGTGTATATATTGTTGTAGACAAAGCTGACTCAGGCTGTGCCTTGGATGCAGCATATCTGCAGATACACAGCAGCAATTGCTTCCCCAGAGACAGCATGAGAGTGTTCTGTTATCTGTTGCTTTTGGAAGGAGGAGGTTTATGCCTCTCCAACTGTCTTAGTATTTCCACTAAATCTTTGCTTGGGTATAGAGATACAGCTTACATTCTGATATGGATATGTGTATATATTATCTGTAGCTACATCACAGAAAAATATGGTCCATTTCTTCCAGCCCATCTGTTTATAATGACTTGATACTCCACAGAGCTCCTCTACAGCCAGCAATGTGCATGAGTAACTGTGTAAGGAATCAGTCTGAAGGATCAGAGAAATAAAATTTAAAGCATGTATTTACTTTCCCAATAATACAATTTTGGGGGAAAATGTGAATATAGAAAGGGAAAAGATACTAGCAAGTATCCTAAAGGAATAAGTTGAAAGAATGGTTTTGTGTAAACACATGGACTGGGTGGAGTATGCTTTTCCTTTTGTTCAGCAATGGTGATATTACAGTGACTGGATTATTTATATGAATACTCCTCTCTGATAGGTAGGTCAATGTAGTTCTCAAATATGTTCATTTTTAAAATAATCTGATGAGTTATATCAAGGGTGTGGACTCTTTAAACTGTAGCAAAAATATTGTGAAAATTAATCTTGTTACGAAACACAGTACCTTGAATTTGACCTACGGGGCTCTTAGGGAGAGCAGCAATCACTAGAAGAGGGAGATGCAGTATGACTCCAGGACAATAAAATAGAAGACTAGATATGAAAAATGTTATTTCTTCATACAGACCTGTTTTTCCTGATGAAATTGTGGTTACCTTCATTTTAATAGCTTCTACAATCTTTTTAAGTACTGTTACTCATAGTTAGCTAATACCTCTCTTTGACTACCTGCTGTTGTTCTGTAGCTCTTTTTATGGTGTAAAAATCTGTGGAGTGCCACATCTGAAATCATAAGGAGTGCAATGGGGGGCTGGGGGGGGGGCTCTTTCGGTGAAATTAAAGTAAATTCTTCCTATGTATTAAGATCATAAGAACACATTATTATCTCAAGGACACAAACATACCCCTGTACTATCTTATGCAATAACATAAAACTGCATTTAAACATCTCTTAAAATCAATGTATCTGTTCAAGTGAAGTACATTACATTACATATCAATTCCTAACAAGGTGCTTTAGCTGTAACCTTGGTGTTCATACTGTTCTCCAGTTCTTTCTGGGCTAGTTAGTGAGTTTCTGTAATGAAAATACTAATAAACTACTAGATAATATACGAATACCAATACTTTAGATCACCAAATGTCCATTAGATGCAAATTATCTAAGGCTAACTGGGAACACAGCACCTTAAAGTTTAGAAACCCCACATCCTGATACCTTTTATTTGGACTTTCTATTCCCTGATTAGTCTCTAAATGTACAGCCTTGCAATTTCTGACATCCAAGTTTTCAGAAATTTGAAGTGAAAAAAACCACCACACCCAGATATATCAAAAGTTAGTGGTTTTGGAGCACAATATATAAAATACTGTACTATACTGAAGTATTTGAATATTTTAGTCTCTTTTGCTATGCATTAGAACCACAGAATCCCAGTTTCTTGGTTGTTTGGGGTTTTTTGCCCCCAAAAAAGTCTCAAAAAATTATGTTATTAACACAATTTATTAATCCTTCTGAGGGCTCATTCTGTAAAATGAGCACATTTGAACTTTGCACATTTGGGTATTTTAAAAATAAATCGTTGAGGTTTGATTCTGTACTGCTTTACTCAACACTGGATCTCTACAACTGGATGTAGCCCATGCACTTGTTGTATCAGGATGTTACATGGTTATACCAATCCTCACTTGTGCTGCAGGTGGAAGAAAAAGTACATTATGAAAGTACATTTTGGGGTGGAAAAAAAAAAAAGAACTTAAAAGAAAAGACATTGAAATTCAAACTCTATTTATTCCTATTTTACCAACTAATTCCCATAAATTAATCTACTTTTTGCACAAACGCTGTATGCACAATTTAACTGACATGCAGAATTAAAATGTATGCTTGTTTCTTTTAAAATTAATCTTATTTTAAGAGTAGATAATTCCCTTTTTATTAGCTGTTTGCGTATCATTGCAAAAAAATGGCTTAAGAACCAGGTTTGGTTTGCTTTGCTTTGCTTTGCCTTTCTTGCCAAAATTATTCAGGTATTTGAAAGCTTAACAGTTAATTTTATTTATCTATAAATAACAATAAAGTAATAAATGCATATAAATGGAAATGAATTTTGGAAGGTGGGATTTTGAAGTATTTTGACAGAACTGCATCAGTTACGTAGATGATATGCAAAAAACCCAAAAAATATAAACAAAATTAAATCAAGCTTGTGTAAATCGGGAGATACAGAAGGGACTTGTGTTTCATTGCAAGTTAAATTTTGCCAAATTTAAATGTGGACACTGCAGCTCAGAGAAAAAGAAAAGAGAAAAAAAAGCAGAGAATCATTGAAACACAGTTGTTCAGTCTGAGTGCATCTATCAAATAAATTAGAAGCAACAAAACTTTGGTCATTTTTCACTTTTGTTGAACAGTCATTTCACTTTCTTGCAAGGCCACCCTTCATGCAAACACCCTAAACAAATAAATCCAAAAAGCCATTTGCAGTTTTTCTAACTTACTGCTCTTGAGGTGCATGTTATATTTTGGCATTTTGAAAAAAGCATCAGAAGTGGCTTGTATGTGCTAAACATAGCACAAGAAGGGGGAAAAAAAATTTTCATTGAGTTTTATTCATTTCACTCACGTTTCAGTTGTTATTTTCTAAGGGGCAAAAAAGCTCCCAGGCAAGTAATTTGTCTTGTATTTGCATAGTCTTATTGTGTGTAGTTCTGCTGTATAATTGCAAGTGTATGGCTGAATCGGTGGTTAGAAGCATAGAATGATAGAATCATTAAGGATGGAAAAAACCTCCAAGATCATCGAGTCTGGTCTTTGACTGAATACCACCTTGTCAAGTAAACCATAGCACTAAGTAACACATCCAGTCACTTCTTGAGCACTTCCAGGGCTGGTGACTCCACTGCTTCCTGGGCAGCCTGTTCCAATGCTCGACAACCCTTGCATTATGTGTACTATTTCTGTTTCTATGCACAGTGCAATATGAAGGGGAGTCAGAGTGTTTTCCTTGGGCAGAATCTGTTGCAGCTCAGTTTTATGATATCCACTTGAGTAGGGAGCATCAGGAATGAAGTAAAGGCAAAACTCACATCTTGGATGAATGAAGTCCTGGATAAAAAAAGAGTGAAAGGACTACTTTTATTCTGCTCTTCCAGGTTCTTTTTAAAAGAAAGGCTCGACCTCTTGCAGAATTTCTATAGAAGTAACATGCACACCTTGCCACTACAGAGGTCTCGGTTCTGAGAGCAGGACTTGCCTTTCTGCAAGGCAAACAATGGCACCCATATCTTTGAGAGGATCAAGGTTTAGGCAACGCTCTTTTTTCACCCTTTCCAAGGGAGACAGCTAAAGGGTACTAAATAGTACAGTACTGTGTGTTGCCGTTCTTAGTTGCCTAAGTCTTGCTGTACATCTTTCAAAAAAGTACATCCATCTTGGTTGTTATTAATTCTAGTATATTTCTTTTGTTGATTTAAGATCCTAAATCACACAGAATTTGCTAATGAAGCAGTCCTTAAATTACAAGACTTAAATTCTAAATAACTTAGCTTATTTTCTTTTATATTGCATTTGTTTGTTGGAAAACTTCTGGAGGTGTAAGGGAGGCTAATTTAGCTTTTTAAAGAAAAAATCCTACTTATCTGTTTTGACAAATATGTGACCTTCCTAGGAGCAAAACAGACTACAGTGTGGCAAGGAGGCAATACTGTTTTGATAGTCCTTGACTGAATGAGGCCGTTGTTGAGGTGAAATTCAATTTTGAAAGAAAAGACTTATAAAGGATCTGCTCTCTTTCCTCAGGACCCCGTTTGAGTTGTATAGGGAGTAGAGAGTCATTTGTTGTTTGTGTTGGAGGAAGGAAACTGTTTCAAAGAACTAAGCCTCCACTCTGGAAAATGCCAACTCATCCAACCTTGATCAGAATATTTGGGGATAAGCAAACAGGTCACTGAATACAGTCTGAGAAACTTTAACATTCTGTAGAGCAGAAGTAATTAAGGAAAGCTTAAAGCTGTTAAAATAAACTTCCCAGCATCAGTAACAGGAGGCTTTTACCTCCCTAGTTGAGGGATAATCTCATTGAACATGTCCTTTAAAGCTGTGTATCTGTGTTGCCACAGTAAGTACAAGTGTACAAATTTGTATGCCTTAGATGTTGAGTAGCTATGATATGAAACTAGAAGACAATTTTGGGGAGGAAATTACTTTTAGGTATTAGTCATGTATTTTCCATCTTTTCAAAATTATGCATGCTGACATAATTTGTTTTGCAAAGAACACTTACCTCTGCTAGAAGGGCTCATTCATTTTATATTTTTTTTTTATTTTTATTGCTGTAGATTGTCTTCTTTAACTGTCCTGAGATTGGCTGACCTTAGGAAAATAAAATGAAAAGTCCAAGGATATAGTTTGTTTCTAACTTCAAAGCATTATGAACCTAGTGCTTATTTATTTCTTGAAGGCTGCCTGATGCAGCCTAGAATTTTATGATTTCCTTATTAAGGAAAAGAAACTTTCTGAAAGTCAGTGTGAAAAGTGCTGAAAAAAGACCAAGTGTTGCTGTAGCTTGCTTCCTCTGCCGAGAGGAAGAGAATATAGAGGCAAAGAAAATTAACACCAAATTCACAAAACCAGCAGGATTCTCAGGGTTGTTGTCTAATCATCATAATCCTGAGGACTGCAAGGTAAATATAGATACTTATATATATGTTGTATGTTTATATGTATTATATATTGGGCATTTGGAGATAAGGATAGTCAGCATTTTGTGTTGGCAGGTTATCATGTAAGTCTGTATTCCATCTCCTGAGCAGAGTTCAGAAGTGTAAGCAATGTAATAAGTAAAAAATCCACAAATCAGACACTATAAGTTCAGAGTGGCTATTCTGAAAAATAGGAAAAGTGGAAACAATTGTACATCTAGCTGTTTTCAAGAAAATTGCTGCAGGATGGGCTGAAGCAAACTGAGATATTTGAGTGGGTGACCCAGCGAATCATCAAAAATGTTACTATGTCATCTTATTCTTCTCAGCGATAGACTTAAAAACCTTAAGAACATCTGGGAGTAGCAGTAAAAATTTTCAAGCCTGATGCAATCAATAAGTAATTAATGTAAAGCAGATGCCTTTTTTCCACAGGTGGAATTAGTCAGTGAGATGAAGCTCCAAGATGTTGCTGACTTTACGCTGGTAGGTAGCTAGAGGTCAAGAGAAGGGAGGATCTCAAATGTGTTATGTTTTACTCCACGCAGGCTGTGGCTGCAATGGAAGCCACAAACTTCCAAGTAACATTTCAGTGTGTGCCAAGCAGGAGAGGACTTCCCCCCAAGACTGTGGTGCAACCTGCTCTGTCAACAAGATTTTTAAACAAACTCGGTTAGCAAGAGCAGGGTATCTCTGTCACACAAATCAGAAAATGTAATAATTTCTGAAATGTTAGTACAATGCAGCTGTTATGACTTCATTTATTTATTTTAATTGATACAGGTGTTTCCAAAATTTTAGATTAGCAGTTTAGATTTAAATATGCTTAAACCACAAAAGACAAATTGGCTTTTTGGATTAGAGTTGTGTGTCCTTTATAGTCCTTGGAAGAGTACAAGTACAGATAAATGCCCAACAAAAACCCTTGTTTAAATTTTAGTAAGCAGCTGTCAAAGACACAGGAGCTATCCTTTACCAGTCCCGGAGAAATAAACTCGTCATGTGTAATCTTTCAACTAAGAGGCTTATTGAATAAAACAGGAATATAAAGATTATTCCAAAGGCTGCTGGCCAGTGTCTGAGTTGCCCTTGTGATTTACAACCACAATACTGTGCCCTGCATGAATTTCAGGACATAGCAATATGTCAGTTCTCGAAGCTATAAAGCTCTCCTGTGGAGATAACTGAGCCAGCCTCACACTGATGGTCATTTCAGAACATGACTGTAATTTCTTTGCTTAGTAATAAAATGGAGATGTGGTTTAGAATGTCATGCTTTAGGTATGAGACTAACAATCCTAATAAACTAGATATTGTAAGATCCTCTAGGTTCTAATCTAGACTGAAATAACGTCTCAGATGGATTTCAAAGTAAATAAATAGGAACTGGAAAAAAGTCCATAAACAGCTTGGAAAAGAAATGGGATATTGTAACTAGGTTATTTAATGAGATGTTAAAAATATTCACAATAATTTTTAGTAAGATATGGAAAACCAAAGAGTTCCAGCCATCTTCAGCTGTGAAGTGCTATGACTTTATTTATTTGTGTTTATCTAAGATTTCAAAGTTGTTTAGATAGCGTACAAATATGAGACACAAACACACATTGTTCTCTGAAGAGTTTCCACTTTGTGAAGGAATTTCCTGTAGTGATGTGCTGGTCCTTGGTGTCGTCAGCATGGGGACTGAGTGTCGTAAGTGAACCCAACAAATGAGGTTGATTCTTTTAGGCATAAACCCTTCTTTTCATGAAGGATGAACATAATTTAAACTAGTTGTATCTGATTAAGAACTTGTCTGTGTTTAAAGAAATTAATAAGTTTTCACTGCAGTAAGAAGGAGGGAAGGTTAAGTTGTGCCATCTTCATACTGGAGCTTGCTTTGTACTGGAGCTTGGTGACTGGTCCCCAAGGAGGTTCTGTGTCAGGAACAGGACAAGCTTCATGCTGTGGTTTACAGCTGTAATATCAGCCCCTGCATGAATGTCGTGACATAATTGTATGTTGATGCTAGAAGCTGCAAAACTTTAATTCTTTAGAGAAAAATCAGTTCTTCCTCATAATGGAAGTTTTCAGCCAGTCATTGATCAGTAGAAGGTCTTTGAAATTTTTCAGTCCAGGCAGCATCTGAAATAAGAAATTCAGCAGCTCAAAGGCTCTCTCAAGAGAGAGAAACAGAGATATAATGTATGCAGAGGAATGAGGACTTAGGTATGACCTGTGGCACTAGTCAGATTTTGTGAAGAACCGATACCTCTATGCAGATGTGCCACATCATGGCTTTGAATACTGGGGTTCAGGCCTATGTTCTCATCCTGTTCAGATGAGTAGTGAATGCGTGGCTGGGGGAGTTCAGAAACTACAAAGTTCTCCATTAGATCTAATCAGAGTATACTGATGTCTAGGAACAGGATGTGCAAGACTGTCAGATGCAGTTGTAATAGTCTTTAACAAATCCACAAGAAGTTTTTACAGAAGTATAAATTCTATTGAACTATTAAATTTGAGAAAAAATAGAGTTTTAGTAAAAGTTGTTATACATGAAGTAGGTGGGAATGGAATGAAAATATATTCAGGTCTTTATTCACAGCTTGTCTCAATATTATCTAATCATTGAGGTGCTTCCTGTGCACCTGCACTTTCTGTGAGTCATATACTCTGCACATGAAAGTTATTAGCATAATGACTGACTATTTTAAAAATGTGTTTATATTAAGTGCACAGATTTTCTTTTTGGGTCAAATAACCACAATATGGATAATTTTGTATCTATAATACTTTTTTTTTTTTTAAACAAAAAAGGCAAAGCAGAAACTGAGAACCATGCTCCTGATATTTTTCATTCCAGGTTTACTGCTACCATACAGACTTTCCTTCAACATAGATTTCTGACAGAAAAAATACAAGGGTTGCTTTTGTTCTAGCTGTCCCCTATAAATATTACTGATTCATGCACCACACTACTATATGGATCCTTTTGATCTGCTTGAGCTGGATTTATTGTTGGTATTGCTGACTTTACTAAAAAGCCACTTCATATTGAGACTGGGACAGAAAATTCAGTATGCTCCAACACCACATTGTCTATTCTTCATATTTTTGTTCTAGCTTCTCTGTTGTCACTGAAGCTTTCTATTCCAATTTATAGATGGTACCTCTTCTGGCATATCTCATTTTTTGTATCTTTGATCTAAGTTTTGAGGAGTGGAATATAAGATACAGAGGTCTCTTCAGAATTCCTGACTTGTTTCTGCAAACTGCAGTTTGTAGGCAGTATGTCATCACTGTCACAGTGAATGTGGTATTAAAAAGCACATTCATCTTGCCAGATGAGAGTTTTTCAGAAGGTGTGTAAGATATTCTAAAAGTAGCTGTTGGTATCAAAGGAGCCTACAGTAAAGAGAAAATAAAATAACAAAAAGACCTTTCATATTGCATTCTCTTGATTACCTATCCAAACCCATAGTATTAGCATTGTGATTACCATGCGTCATTTATACACCACCTAGTATATAGTAGGCAGTTTGTGAACATACATCAAAGTTAAAGCCTGGACCAAGGCATGTACATTCTGACAAAGTGTGGACCAGGGGCTAAAAGTGGAAGGGGTAAGTGAAAGCTCACTGGTATTGGTATGTGTCAGCGTCCAGTCCTTGAGGAATTCATTTTGGAAACATGCTTGGTTGAAAACTTGCTACAAAAGAGCCAAACATCTTGCAATAAGTAAATCCAACTTACCCATAGATTTTTTACAAAAAGTCTCTCAGGAACTAACTTTAAAAAAAGTCTCTTCAAGGAATCTGTTCATCAAACACCATGTCCAAAGTTGCTCTATTTCCTATATTTTAAATGGTGATTTTGCTTTGATTTAAAGACAACACTTCCTATGCCCTGAACTTTCACAGATCTTAAGTCTAAATTGAACAGAAGCTTTTTGTGTTTCTGAAATCTCTTGATTGTATTCAAAATCATCTGTAAGGAAAACTAGCTGTAGTGAATTAATAATGGGTGTAATTTAAATTGTCTCTTGCATTGAAATGGAAGAATTGATGTAGATTAATGTCAACATCAAAGTTATTGGACAAACTCTTCCCTCAGTTTCACCACAACTAGTTTCAAAACTCCATCCTTTTCTGTGTGAAAACAGAGTATACACCCATTAAGCAGTAGAAACCTAATAGAAAAGTTATCTTAATGTGTACAACATATGCATTTTCTGTTTATTTGAAAGGCATGTCTGTAGCTTAAATTACATAATAAAGTAGAAAATAAATGAAAGGAAGAGAACAATGCTCAAAATATAAAAGAACAGATTGAGAATTTGGGGTTCGATCTTGGGCAGTGAAATCTTCAACAAAGAGGAGGAATCAGATTTAGAATGTCAAAATCTTCAGGATTTGCCCCAGACTTGAGCTTCCTCATATTTCAGTCAATACCACAACAGCCCACTAAACAGATCATTAAGAGGAAAACTGTAAGAAAGAAAAAAATAAAAAGGGTTTCTTCATAGGTCTTTTGGCATGATTCTCTATTACTGACAAAGAATAGAGGTCACTGATACGAGAAACACTTGCTCCCAAAACGCTTGGTATTCCATGCAGACTTATTATGCAGTATTATCAAATCACAATAGATTGCATAAACTTTTCTGCAGTGTAATGAAATGGAAAAAAAAATTACAGATGCAGCACATCAGATTAGTTTCACAAGAGCAGTATTTATATCTTGCAAGCAATGGCATATGCTGAAAGTGATACTCTTTCCGGCTTGGGAGGCAGAACTGTTTTATCCTGAGAATTATTCTGTTTCCTAAAACTGTAGCAAACAGATATTTCAGGAAAGGAACAGTTGCAAGACTATCTCAGACTGTTTTTGCAGCCATGCAAATTATACATTCACTGATAATTAAAGTGTTTGGAAAGAGAATTGGCAAGAATGAAATAAAACTCCAGATTGTACAATTTTCTAGCATCTAAAAGGAAATTGCTAGAATATATCTTGAGATGGCAGCGGACCAGATTTTTTATTCTGAATTTGAACTGGTACAAGCGCACTGAATCAGATTTAGATGCATGAAAAGTTGCAGCAAGAAGGAAAAAGAGAGGGAGCAATAAAAGTAAGATAAAGAAACCAGATAATGAAGGCAAGCAAGGGCAGCAAATTTGAATGTTCAAAGAAATATGTAAAGATGGTGTTGAAATACTAGGAATTAAGTCAAAGGAAAGAGGGGAGTATTTGGAACAGGGAGATAACATGCCTCAGTGAGACAGATTAAAACCCCTGCTGAGAGAATGAGAGCAAAGTAACAAACCCTGCAATGCTTGTGCTGAGGGACAAGGATTGCTCATAAAGGGGAGAAAAGAGAATGAAAGTAATGGAGTGGACGAGAGATGGGAGAAGAGCCTGGGAGAAGATATTCTGAGTATAGAAAAATAAGAAATGACAGACATGGAACGACCCTGAATTTTTCCAATTCTAAACAAAATTCACTGGGCACCAAAGGACTTAACATGTTGGAGAATCATTCCTGAAGAAGTGGGTTTTTTATTGTGTCTGATTCTCCCCTTTCATTCTCCATAGTTTCTGGTAGCGTTTTCTTGCATTGTTGCCTTGTCAGTCTGAACAGGTTGGGACTGAGCATCTCCAGCTGTCAGCAGTGTCCCACAGTTTCTTTCACTGTTGTCCCATTAGCTTAACCACAGGACAGAACTGGCCATCTGTACCTGTGCTGTGAGACATGTTCATAGCTGAACAAGAAGGGTCAGTTGTTCATAACAGATAATACCTGTCACTGTTCCTCTGAATGTGTATTTCTGAAATATATGAAGCTGAATGGTTCAATCAACCTGATGCATTGAGGGAAGTCTGCTAACAGCCAGTGCCTTGCCAAATTAGGTCTCATACACCTGAAAAAATGAAGCCATGATGTATTAGGAGACTGTACATCTTTCCCTCCATCTGTTTCACATCAGTAAACACCGCCAAAATCCCAAGTTGCATTTTTCTCAGAAATTAAAAATAAAATAAGCAGACCTTCACCCTATATGTGATTTACATTTCTATTGTTAGAAACACCATGAAATTCTTCCTCTGCAGGTATATATCTTTTGGCTTGAGGACAGTATTTTCTCCAGGATTTTTAGCAAATAATTACTTATTCTGCTTCAGAAATTTTTGATTATTTTCCTGAAATATTTTAGTAGGCCATTCTTTTTTCCATTAGTCCCATCTCCCATCAAATTTTAAAAACACATCCTTCTGTAAGGTTATAATTTATGATGTTCACAGAATAGGATGCTCACTTTCTAACTTGGCACTAGGCAAGAATTTAGACTACCCTTTCACTTAAACCTATTTTGGTATGACTATTTTGAGTAGCCAGATCTAATTCTTTCCCAAAACCTACCAGTTTCATCAAAAACTTGATTTCTCTTGGGCTTAAACTGTAATACTCTCTGTAGCCACTATCTTACAAATTGTTGGGCCTGGCTGAAGTAAGGCTTTTTATAAAAACATCAATCATGTACTTAAAACTGGCTTAAAAATCTGGATTGACCTTCAGATACTTTTGTCTGGTACAAGGAAGTGCAGTGGATGAACCTGCTTGCTTGCTGTTGTTTTCAACTCTGTGAAAGTGGTTGGTGACATTTGGAAATATCCATGGGTGCTTGTCACATGAATTAACCATATTTCCTGGCCTTTGTACTTAACGCCCCAAATGTATTCATTATGCACTAACCATTCGTGTGGAATTTATTGGTCTGTTATATTTTGAAAACTTGGTGTGCACTCTCTGATTTTCATTTTTCAAGCGTGTCATCCTCCCACTTTGAACACTAACCTTCTTGATGTTAAATGTTTTTTGCCTTGTTCTTTAAACCGATATCTAATATCAATTTATGACTCTAGTGTGGGAGGCAACTTGCAAAAACTGATTGGATTTTATGACATCTTTATTTATGTAAGTGGCACAATTATTATCTTGACAATTCAATTTCTGCTGGGGAGGTATAATGCAGATACAAAAATGCAAATGGAAGAATCTAAAAGATAAAACAAAGCTAGTTTAGTACAATTCAAGACAGGACAAGAAAGGTTGTAAACATCTTCCTCCTTCCCAAACAGTTCTAGTATGTGATCGCACAAAATCCCCAGGCATTCAAGCAACCTTTGAAATGCTTTGAACAATTAACAGTTTTATTCAGGTCTTTTATGTGCAGTTTAGCCCATGGAGCATCATTTATTGCCAGGAGCACTTCACTCCTACTAACATCTCCCTTTTTTTTTCCAGTTAAATATACCACCCAGCAGTGAGAGTGGCAGAATAAAATAGCAGTAGAAAAAGGTAAGCAGAGACTTACCTGCCATTCTGCTGGGCTCACTTTTAACACTGGCTTGCAATACTAAATTTTTTGATCCGAACTTGAAAATCCTATTTGGATGTGTTTGCATGTGATTAAATTCAGGAGCCTGTGAGCCAGTAGAAGGATATTCTGCCTAAGCTTTGAGTTGTCTGAAGCCTGTGTCAGTGTTAAAATAGCATTGCATTAAACTTCATCTGAATGTACGCTACTGAGTCACATACCGGGATCCACACACTTTCTACCAACTTCACATTTACTTTCAAAATACCGTCTCACCACATGCATAGGAGGGAATAAATAAGCTAGCTTTAAAAAAAAAAATCCTTCACAATAAAGTTCTGCATTTTCCCCTGCACTCTTTAAGGAAGGTAGTGACTCATATTCCAAAATATGTATAGGAACACATGGAGGTATTCAGTCATTGGAATAGTACTGAGCGGTGCACCACCTTTCGGATAAGGATCTAGTATGTGTTAAACTGGTGACAGTAATGTGTGGCAGGTGCCAGCTGCTAGAGTGTGCTGGGATAAAGACTAGTTTGTTCCCTATATCACCAGCGCTGTAGTAATCTGCAAGACTGAAGACTTGGTGAGTACATTTTTATTCCTGGAGAAAAGAGGATTATGTTCAGAACTGGCCCTTGACGAATTTCAGGAGGAGGCAGACTGAGGAACTGGTGGTTCTTATGTTTTATGTAGGTGTAAGGATGAAGGCAAAAATTTTGTGGAATGGAGGGAACACATACAAATGGTGAGAGAAGTTCACAGTCCATTTCATGTGCAAGAAATTAACTGCATTTCAAGTGATTATTGAAACTAGAAGGTGAAGAAAAGGTAACATTCTTAGGATCATACACAGAGACTGAATCGTGACACCGTTAATATCAGAATAATTCCAGAGGAAATCTGGCGCTAACAATGAAACAAATAAGGTCACAGAGGCACATTTCAGGAAATGTGAAAACTGTCTGATACAGAGGGTAGTCGGAAGAGAATCCTGGCCAGTAACAGTGATCAAAGCCATACTTTACACTGATTTTTTCTTCTGAAAAATATCAGATCATGTCATCTTTAAAAAGGTTGTTTATTTTCAAATAGTTAGGGCTAACTCAATGTCCAGAAATCTTTTTTTCAATGTAACACAAAAATGCGGAAGCCTCAGAATAAATCTATGCCTTAGATGAAATATCATTCCACAAGTTATCGTTAATTTAATTACATGTTGTTTTCACAGAAAGGTGCTGTTTTTCAGGGTTAGCCAAAAATGAAATAGGCATGCTGTCACAGTATTTTTCATAATTGATAAATTTAAATAAGAATGTGTTAAATTTCCACTGGTTTGATTTCCTTTACTGCAGTAAAACGACAGGACAAATTTACAGATTGGGTTTTTTCCCTTCTCCAGAACATTTGCATTCTTTCTGTAATTTTTGTAAGACAACTGGAAGTCACACAGACTGTAGTTTAAATTGCATTTCCAGTCATTTTGTTTTAGCTCTTATTTTTTAAACTAAAGTCCCTAAATTATATACCAAATGCCTTTAAATTAAGAAAGTGCAATGAAAAATCCTCCTTTTCCAAAACACACCCACTTTATCTGGATAAGCCCAAGCTTTTCTCCAAGTACCTATTACTTCATCAGTGATCAAAGGAAAGAAGTGTATGTTTCATCAGAGGACTGTGTGATTGTAGGGGTACCTTCCTTTGATGGGAGGAGCTGGGCAGGGTGGTGTCTGAGCTGTCCCACCTGTGCTCCTTTGCTAGCATGCAGAGGAACATTTTATCATATCACGCGTCAGGACATATTAGGGCAATTAAACAGGCATGATACACTTTAATTAATATGCTTGCATTTTGCAATATGCTAAAAAAATGTGTCAGCAGCTGAGGAAAAACCAGCAGTGACCAACTTACTTTTCAACATGTATTTCACTTGGGAAATTGAATAGGCAATAGTGGCTGCTTCCTATGATAAACTCATTTGGATGGCAATAGGGGGAAAAATAAGAGTTTTCTGTGGTTTAGGAGAAAGCAGCGGTCTAAACACCATGTAGGGTTAATTCTAGCAAGGAAGGCAATATAACTGTAATTTTAGATGTGAAGGAAGCTAGAAGCACATAGGTTGAGGGACTTTGTTACGCAGCTTAGAGTAAAAGAACAGTTATTTTCCTCTCATAGCACTAAGAATGGAATCATAATGGCTTAGCATTGTTTAAAGCTAGTAAACTGCAACTGTAAATCAGCAAATTAGCTAATGATTGCCTCTGGGTGGTGATACATAATGAAGAACAAATGAGGAAAGGTACTCATGCATTGCACTTTGTAGTTAGTGGAAAAATTAAAGTTCTATCTTCATAAAAAAAACTGCTAAAGGGATGTTATGAAAGGCTGTGCCCTGGTACTAGAACAATTACTGCTTCAAATGAGCATGTTTTTTAATAAATGCTACTACAGTAAGTCTGCAATTCAGTTAGCAGTTTTAAATGATTCATTCTGTAACTGAGAGGTTGTATCTGCAGTGGGAAACTGAAACAGAATACTGTATTCGCAGCCCTTTCTAGACAGTGCCAACCTCGAGTACTACAAATACACAAAACTAAATAATGAAATAGCATCACATGATGATGTAATACCAGCAGTCTTCAGTGCAGACTCAGTAATGGTAAGCAAAACCTCAGAGCTTTCAAACCATAAATCAATTTATTGACACTTCAAAAAATAGAGTAAAAATATACTCATAACAAAACAACAACATTTTCGTCTCATGACCACACTCCCATCAGGCTTCTACCTGAGGAGTATAAGGAATTCCTGAAACTTGCTCAATGATTATTAAGTTCTTCATGTTGCTTGTGCTCAGCATCCTTGTATTGTGTTTTTGCTTCCAAGTGGAATTTTAGTAAGTTGGCTATATTTAATTGTCTGTGTTGTAAGTAAAATTGTTCATTGCTGTTTAACATTTTCCCAGAAAGATTCTTCATCTGAGATGCCTTGTATTTTTTTGTCACATGACAAATGAAATTTTTTTACTTTTTCATGTCTATTTGTTTACTGCACACCATGTACTCTAATCAAAGGTCTGATCAAATTTACCTCTCTTTATATCAATATGGGGTAAGTGCAGTGATGAGCAGCTCATTCAAATAAGATGGAGTCCACATATGTCTAATGGTATTACTTTGGCTTGTTGCTTCTACATTAATTATTTTTAATTTCCACCATGATAGATAATGGCCAATATTTTAAATGCCATAGGGAGGTATGGTTGGCTCCATGAAATTCAGAGGAAGCATTGAAGTTTCTGTACAGCATACAAAGATGAGCATGCTAAAACAAGAAACCCCTTTTAAATCAAATACCTCTTCAGTCCTTGGGACCCCTTCTCTATAGGAAGACTTCCCTTTATTATAGTGTCTCTAGCCCTGACTTTGGGCCTGTCACCTTAACCCCACACTAGGGAGCCCTGACGCAACACATCACTGACTCCTGGAGCCAGCAGCAGGGAGTGCAGAGTGCTCACACAGTGCTGCAGATGGGGTACAGAATCCCAATGGCATGCTGTATCTCTGTGATGTATTTTACATCTCAGAGAGTAAGTCTAGAAATTGAATTTTTAAATAAAAAATTAATGGGAGTTAGTGAAGTGGGATTCTATCTGGAACCATGCATTGGGTTGAGCACTGCAGGCAAAGGATTTACCTTGTGGGTAGGGTTAGGAGTTTAACATATCAGGAAAGTAACATTAAGACAATTTTGGTTACACACAGAAACTGATTTTCAGGCATCTGAAAACTTTTAGTGATGAAAATTCATATATTTCTGGCTTTGGTGATATGTGAAAATGACAATTTTGAGAATTTGAATTTTAGACGTGAGTATCCAAAGAGGCACTTACGCAGACTTGTACTTCAAAGCAAGTTTAATCCTAAATGTCTTCAACATAAGAAGTTTTCAAATGCTAAGAGTCATGCTTTCAAAAAAACTTAAACCACATGTGGAAGCAGTCAGATATAAAGAAATATACAGCCTAGGAATTAATGATGTCATGTCAGGGGCACTTGAAAGTGGTGATGAAGGACCTAATGACACTTTTATTTGTAGAAAAGACTCTGCAAGACCTTTTGATCAAAGCCTATGTTTCGTCTTCATTAGTCAAAGCACCCCTTTTATTCAGCATACACCCATTCTACTTCTTTGATGGCAAAATTCTGGTTTGTGCACATGGATATTTGTAAAACATGAGTTACCAACAACATCGATTACAAACATTTTTGTATTTTAGTAGTACCGGAATGCAGAAATCCCTTCTGATACACTTAGAGTACAGTTATGTATAACAAAATAATATTCATCGCAGAACATTTACAACCTTGAAGGCTTCATGCCAAAATATGAGTGGTGCTGAAATAAAGAAGGGAGGACTTCTGTGGGTAGAGACTATGAAAACATACAAAGCATTTTTTTAGTCCAAACATGGTTTTGTGGAGACCACTTTTTGGTGTTATAATTTCTCATTAAAAGAGAAATTGCTGCCTTTTGACATTTTACTGCAGCAGGCATGCTTTGTAGAGAGTGCATCTGTAATAATTCATAGATATGTGAAAACAGTTGGTTGTAGTGATCTTAGCTTACCGCTTACCACTGATAGCTGATTAGCTACATTGGCTTTGGCTGAACATGATTTGATAGAGCATGGAGCACTGATGGGGGATTCTTTGCTAATGAAACAAATAACTGGAGTCTGATTTCTGTTCTCACAGTATTGTAAATGTGGAGCTGTTCCAGTGAGGGCATGGGTTTCTTACAGCTAACTTCAGAAATGAGAATTGGGACTGTTTGTGATGGTTGCATAAAATTAATCTTTTTCAGAGGTGAAAACAGTCCTATTTTTCTTATATTATTTTTTTCCCTAATGCATATCTAGAGGTACTTCCTTGGATACCTGTTTGAAACAAATAGCCAGACTCTTTCTTCAGAATCATTGTCTATTGGCTGCATATGTCCAAATTTCTTATTAGGCATGTAAGTAAATTAAATTCTCTTGTGGTCTTAATTGTCCAAACTGGCCACTTCTCAAGAAGGGGAGTGCTCTTATATGCTACAGCATCATGCAAGACCTCCCCAGTGCTGGGGGACAGTAGCAACTGCTAAGAGTTACTTTTTGCAGCTTTTATTAGCCTAGAGCAGGTTGCATTGGCAGTATATCAATTGTCACATGAAGGTAAACAGAGTTATATTCAAATTCTTCTTGTATATTTTTGTTTGGGTTTTTTTGTTGTTTTGTTGGGTTTTTTTTTAATAAAAACTATCTTCTATTGGAAAAATTTTGTGAAAAAACTGTTAAACTGTGTTTTTTCTCCACAAAGAATGCATTTTCTGCAGAGACCACTTTTGACCATACATGCAAGGTGCTTTATGGCTAAATGAGAAATTGCTGGTATTTTAATATTTTAATAAAACACAACCGCGGAGTTGTCAACTGAAGTAATGTATAGTGTGATTCAGTAGAGTCCTGGGAAATACGCACTGGGTTGTTGCCAGTAATGAAACTAAATCACTGCTTTATATTACTCTGTTTTACAAGATCAAGAGTTGAAACACTTAACTGTGTTAAAAGTAAGAACCCACGTAGAAAGGTACTGGTCAAATAATGGCAGCTGGAAATGATTGGTGACATGGCAGGAAATCAGTGTTGATATTTGTATATTCAGAACTACTGCTCTCCCTATATAAAACTATGAACTCCAGTTTGTAACACAACATTAGTGTCTTTGAAGTGAGATTTCGAGATTTAAAGTTCCAAGGAGGAACAAGCTCTGCTGTAGAGAGAAGACCGGAGCAGACTGTCCAGTTTTATGCTCTGTAAAGATTACATCTAAGGAGCACCTTCTACTGCCTCTTGAGTTCTGAGAAGCCCTTGGGGACCCTTGAGTGGTGATGGAGTAGAGCAAAGAACATAGCTGAGAGCAGTCCATACAGTCATTGCAAACTGTCAGAAGTCAGAAGGAGACAATGCTGCAGTAAAATTTTATCATCACTGAAGGCAATATGCCTTTTTTTATTGTGGGTGATCATTTTAACACTGTGTTGCTAATTTGTACTTAGGTAGCTATTACAGGATAGGGGAGGAAAAGAGGTTTTTTCTCATTATCATGGTCTCCATATCTCCCTTCATTGTCATTAGTGACATATATGATGTCTATCTGCAACATTTTTATTCATATTTCAAACCTCTGTTTGGCAGAGGATTGTTAGCACTAGATATACTACATGCTGAAGTGTATTTTAAAAGGAATAACTATTAAATCTGAAGCTATTTATGGGGTTTAGTTTTCAATGAATTGCTCATATGTAAGAATCTTTCTAAACAGATGTAGTTTAGTACTTGTTCCTTTTCCTTGGAATGACTGTGTGCTTTACAGTGCCACAGGCAGTTAAGCAGTTACGAAGATGAGTTTAAACTGAAGTTATTTTTTGAGTTGTATATTTTTTATAATGAAAGAAACTAAAAAAAGAACAGACGGCAATTTTTAATTACTTGTCTAAGATGAATTAGCGTAAGTCCAAGTTGGAATCCAAATTATGACAACAATGTAATGTGCAATAAATACAGCTTAAAGTATAATACAAAAAAAATAAATGTGCCCCTCTGCACCATTTTATTTAAATGTGCAGATGTAGGAGCTTGATTTGCTGAGCTTGTTTCAAGTTGTATATAGTTAGGAAAAAAAGGCTTCAGCTTTGTTATCGATTCTCCTTTGTTTTATATTAAAGCCCCAAAAAAGCCAGACTGAAATCAAAGTAATGTATCGTTTTAATTGACGAAGGAAAAGCACCTACAGATTTTGTTAACAGAAAAAGTATGAAAATGATTTCATGCATTAAACAGCAATACTTGTATAGAATAGATGAGGAAAAACCACAGTGTTCATTTGTCCTGAATGATTTGGTTTTAAGTGGTTACTCCACACTAAAAAGCCATGAGGCAGATGCTGATGTTCTCATAATATTGCTTGATGCATGATGCCAGTGAAATCTATGGAAATAATCATGAAGCAAAGTATTAGTAAGGTATAAAGCTTAGTGAAATAGGAAATTTTCAGCAATAAATGACACATTCAAAATTACTGTGAGAAAAGTAATGAAAAGGACCATAAATTAATTATAAGAAGTTACTGTTGATAATACCTTTTTCACTACAAATCCTAGATTTCCCTGTAGGTTTTTCATTCTGTTAAAACCTCAACCTTTCTATCTAATGAAGGGCACAATGCCACTGGGTACTTTGTGATATATTTATAATCTGAAGATACATCTTGAAAACACATCAAAAACTAATGTTGAAATACAAAGGCCATTGTGCAGAGGAAACATCAGGAAGGGCTCAGGGAAATTGCTACAGAGGTGTCAGGTGATGCTTTTGTGCACCAATGTGAAGTGGGGGAAACTCCATGGAAAGGAACAGGATTGCATCAGTGCGACTGACCTTGGGGTTACTGACTATAGGGGAGTGTGTATATAGGTGCAAGGTACCACATCTCCATAGACTGTTCCTTGAGAAAGGGCAAAGTCTGGGATATATTGCAGCTACAATGCAGGCTGTATTACATCAAGGAGATTTCTAGAATACAGGGCAATTTCAGACCAAAATGGCTGGTGGTGTGCTTTGCCTTGTTGCAGCCTTTGTCTCATTAATAGTTGCCTTGTCCAAGAATCCTGAATGGTTATTGTTGTGAGTGTATGCTGGGGTCTAAATTAATTTGTATTTAGATGGTATTGTACCTAGTGACCATGTGCTGTGCATATAAGCAGCCCTTTGATTGCTGTGCAACATTATTAGCAATAGTGATGTGTGAACACAGGAATAAAGAGTGGAATATACAGCATGTAGAAAGAATGTGCCAGAATATGTGAATGACACAGCACTATCAAAGCTATTTCAACAGTATATTTTTGAGGCTGCAGCAACTGCCAGTCCTAGAATTTAATCAGAAACCAAAGCTTTGAAAAGACTCGGGGAGGAAAAAAAATGAGGTAATATAAAAGTGTCACTCAGGCCAACAGGCAGTGCTAACAAATTGCCATGTCTTTGTCAAATGCTCATCACTCATTCTAGTGTCAGGTAATGGCCATACAAATTGTAATTGTATAGATTGGGGCAAGATGTTTAGTCCAAGCAGTAACCCTTGCTATTTTATTACATGAATGCCTTGTAAACTCAGAAAATGTTGAAAGGACTGTAGTAAGTAAGTGAAAAAAGCTCAGAAATAAATGCACTGTAAAATAGGATTAATGGTATAAATTTAGGATTAGCATAAATCCTATTTACCCCTACTTAATAAAGCATTATAAAGCAAGCAAGGTTTATGTAATAGGATTTAATCTTACTTAATTTTCTTTTTTAAGCAAATATCCAGTTGACCCTAACATATATAATACAGAAGACCATTAGTGAAATATTCTGCATATCACCAGAATCTTCTGTGATTAAGGGTGGTGAATATACTTGACACAGTTGTTTGCATGTTCCAAGTTATCCATATTGCAGCTTTGTTCCTCAGTTGCCATGTAGGAAAACCTATCACTAAAATTCAAAGGAAATTGTGGTTTTGCATCAACTTAATAGTCTAGTCTCCTCTCCCCCCATTTTTGTTTAAATTTATTTAAAAATACTGGAAATTTATAGTCTAGTTGATTATACACCCATTAATATGATAAAATTCAGTTGTTTAATAAATGTGTTGCGTTTGTGTGTATTTAATAATTTGATACATTTTTGCGTATCTGGAAATCAATAGTTTTCCTACCAGTAGTTTTTTATTCTGACTATAACTAATGAAATAGCTTCAACAGTAATTGATAACAGATTTGATTTTATGTAGGTGGTGGACTTAATTAGCAGCTTTCTTACAAATATAATTTTATATTCCTGAAGAATAAAAATTGTCTTCTTTGCATTTGAGTAATACTTTTCTCTCAAAATGAAGATTATTCGTGAGTTTTAGGACATGTAGAGTTGAAAATGTTTTATTTATTACTGGACAGAGTTTCTTCTCCAAACTTTTTTAATTTTTATCCAATGTCTTTGACAAGTGTAGATAAACAACATTTGAAAGTTTGCTAACTTATAAAATTGCCACAGTTTGAACACTGACAGCAAGATATTAGTACCTAGAAATGAATCATCTCAATTTAGCTACTTGGAATGAAGTTAACATTTTTCAGATAATTTTAAACATATCTCTGCCATTGTTGCTGCCATTTTCATTGATCAGAATTGATTTCTAAGGCTTGCAGAACACTTGGAAAGTTTGTCTTTGCATGTGAAATATGAAGTAAATTTTCTCTGGACTGGTCCTGTAGAAAGTGCTGATAGTGTTTATGGCAGCACCCACATACCCCTGGACTCTGCGTGGCCATGCTAAAGATTTTCAAGACTTTACATTTGTAGTGATCCAGTGTATGTACCAACTATCAGGTCCGTTTAGTGGCTGGAATTCCTTTCACCATGTGAGTATTTTTGGTACTGCCCATGTGTTGCCTACCTTTGTAACCCTCTTGCTTCAATTGGTGGTAGACTATTCTGGAAAGTCAGGGTTTGAAGGCTCTTTTTCTGGCCATGAAAAACATTAATCTTGTTTATCAAAGATGTCTGTAGAGGAGAGCTGTTGCTTCTCAGGTGCATAAGTGATTTCTCTGCCTCACACGAGCTGAATACTGCACTGAGAAAGTTGCCAGCAAGTGTGTCCTCAAGGAAAGCGTCACCCAATGTGAGCAGAATTCTTCCAGACTGGAGGATTTGAGATTTAAGGAAAAAAAAAAAAAAAACAAACAATGAAAAACAACTCCCTGGTAGCTCTTTTTTTTCTGCCACTCTCAGGGGTTTTTTTCCTTTTCCTTCAGGAAATGGGGTTTTATGTTTTTCCCCTTAATTCTGTTTCTTGAGCAACACAGACTACAAGAATTTTTACTAATGTGTTGTTAACAGCATCTGAAGTAATCTTCTTGTGTTGAGACACAAACTTCCTGGCCCCAACTTCCCTGTGTCAGTGACAGTTTCTGGCTGCTGAAGCCTCGTGGTGCAGTTCTCTGGGAATGCTGTCCTTTCTTCAAATGCATTTCAGTACATAGCATTTTCTTTTAGTACTGTATCATTTTGCTCCACAGCTGGACAGGGGAATGAAACAATAATGAAAGGCTCGTGGGTCAGGATGAGGAGAGGGAGAGATCACTCACCAGTTACTGTCACGAGAAAAACAGGCTCAACTTGGGGAAACATTAATTTAATTTATTGCCAATCAGATCAGAGTAAGACAATGAGAAATAAAAACAAATCTTAACACTCCTTCTCCACACACCACACCCCATCTTCCCAGGCTCAACCTCACCCTCAAATCCCCTCCCTCCTCCCTCCAACCTGCACAGTGGGATATGGAATGTGGGTTGCAGTCAGTTCATCACGCCTTGTCTCTCCTGCTCCTTCCTCCTCAGGAGAAAGACTCCTCACACTCTTTCCCTGCTCCAAAGTGGGGTCCCTCGCACAGGAGACAGTCCTCCACAAACTTCTCCAATAAGAGTCCTTCCCACAGGATGCAGTTCTTCAAGAACTGCTCCGACGTGGGTCACTGCCATAGGGTGCAGTCCTTCAGGAAGAGACTGCTCCAACGTGGGTCCTCCACAGGCTCACACGTCCTGCCAGCAAACCTGCTCCAGCGTGGGCTTCCCGTGGGGTCACAGCCTCCTTTGGGCATCCACCTGGTCCAGCATGGGGTTCTCTGTGGGCTCAGGTGGATCTCTGCTCCACCATGGAGCTCCAAGGGCTGCAGAGGCACAGCCTGCCCCGCCATGGTGTGCACCATGAGCAGGGGATCTGTGCTCTGGTTCCTGGAGCTCTCTGACTCCTCGCCCTCCTTCTGCACTGGCCCTGGTGTCTTTGGGGTTCTTTCTGTCACATATTCTCAGTCTTCTCTCTCCATCTGCAGCTGCTGTTTTGTTTCCCTCTCCTTAACTGCATTATCCCAGAGGTGTTACCACCATCGCTGATGGGCTCAGCCCTGCCCGGCAGCTGGTCCATCTTGGAGCTGACTGGCATTGGCTCTGTCAGACATGGGGGAAGCTCCTGGCAGCTTCTCGTGGAAACCACCCCTGCAGCCCCTCTACTCCCAAAACCTGTCCATGAAATCCAGTGTATCACAGCTTGGAAAAATACAGTTGGTGCTTTTTCCAAGTCATCCTTGATTTTGATAGTTAATGCCATTTCATATCCACTTTCTCTACATGTTTAGTTGATGGTCCAAACATTTTGGATTGATGACTAATGACTACAGTGGGGAAGTTGCACAGGTTGTTTGACAAGCTGGTTTAGTATGTTATTGGTATTAGCAGCAGCCTAAAATTGCTGATTTCATTTTCCAAAGAGCAGACCACATTTAAAGTCCAAGTAATTTAGTATTTCCATTAATTTATTGAAAATACTAGTTCATTGCTTCCAAAAAGCAATCAATTTCGATTCTTAAAAGTCCACTTAAAGTGTAACAACTGACTATTCAGAAGACATTAAAATAACTCATCAGTAGATAATTCAATAATGGGTCATCATGAAAGGCACTTTTACAGAACATCATGTCAGCATTGTGAATCGTTGTGCTGCTACAACCTTGAGAAATAGGCCTGTCACTAATTTGGTAATTAAATATAAAAACCAAATATAATCATGAATTCTAAGTGTATTTTATAGGCTGTGGCAAAGACAAGGTGATTTATTTTAAAGAATAGGCATTTTCCTAAGCCTGTGAAAGAAATTAGCTTTTGATATAAACCTCACAGCCACCATCTGATATGCTTGGTTGTTTTAAATCTTGTAGAATCATAGAAACACTCTGGAATTTGGTGGAAGTGTTTGAAAAATCCATACAAATATGTCATTTGTGCTCCGTATTGATAAGCATATTTAGGAACAAGCTCTAATGTCTTGTTTTGTTTGCCAAAGCTCTCTTGACAGCATCCATGCTGCTCAGGGATGGTTAGCAACAGATGACTTACTGGCACACTCTTGCCATTCTGAGGCCTTTCTGCCTGCAGACACACATTCATTCTGCCTCCCTGGTCTCCACAAGATGTTGGTGGAGAGTTGTGGGGATGTCTCAATTAATCCCCTACCGCTTAAGCCACTTGGCATAGTCCAAGAGTTGATTCTCTTCAGTGACTGTAACAAGCATTAACATATTTTCACTGGGGAATGTGGTAAGTAGGGTGAATAATCTAGAAATATAATCCTATCCACTACTGAATAAAATTAAAGAAAGCCTTTTTTTTTTTTTCCCCCAGTGATTTGCTCTAGGCTTCCCTGTTCAGAGGAAATTGTAACCTACTTCAGGAGATCAAGTGATGTGCCTGATTAGCTCTTTAAAATACCACTAAGTAGTGCAGCTTCACTTATTTCCCTTGATACATCAGCCTATTGCTTGATGGCCCTCATGGAGGGGATTGTCTGTTCTTCAACTTCTGGTTTCATATTAAAGAAAAAAGTAGCTCTTGTTAATGTCATTCTCTTGGGTAGGAAGAAGGTCATGTTCTAAGCTATGTTGCACTGTATATTATAAGATTTGAGATATCCCAGGTATCCCAGACATGAATCTGAAGTTCTGAAAAAATAAAAGCAAATATTAATTGTATCATTTGCTTCTTTGTTCTCTTCTTCTCTACTGATACTTCCCCTTTCATTTTTCTTGCCTATCTCAATTTTGAATTTACTTGCTCCATTTCTTCTTTAGTGTCTTAGAGCCATTTCTTGTGAAATCTAACCGCTTCATAAAAATGTGTTGAAATTGCTTCAGCTGAGATTTCTCTATCTTTCCCACCCTTCAGTTGCAATTTTAAGAGTATCTACAGTTTTTTGTAGAAGAATAAAGGGAGAAAAGGGGTTTGGGTTTTTGTAATATATTTTTGTAGTACTTCATTTTTACCAAAAGTTTTTCATCATGAAAAGAGGTGCAAACTCTTGAGAGAAGTTCCACTCTTTTCACATACACTGAAGAAAGATGAGAAAACAGAACTTAAGACATTGATTCGTAAGTTATTCTTTATTTTAAATTGGCTTTCCCTGCTAGTGTACTAAATGTGAATTGAGTTAATAATTTTCTACATCAGACATTTTGGATAATGTATTTTTGCTACATGGTTTTAATTCATTCAGCAATATAGTACCACTTAAAATTGGATTTGCTGGGCCGATCCTTTTAATAAATATTCTGATATCTTCAACAGTATCATCCCACTGCTTCAGTCTTTTTCTTTTCTCCGTGTACTTTCATATTAATTGGAAATGCCTCATCTTTGCTTCCATGAGCATAATGTTTTATATTGCATCTTTCATGTCCTGAGGCAGTGTACTTCTCATTTACTTCTATCTCACTCCTTTCCCACTTCTTCTTCCTTTGATTCATACATGTTTGTGCTGGTGTTCCCACATCTGCCATTCCAGCCATTTTTAAGGATCTGCTTCTTCCCTTTAAATCAACAATAAAATAGTGCGTGCATGTACAATAGGAGGAAAGATAAAAATAGTAATTGTGATAAAAGACTTCTGAGAGGAATAAAGCTTGAACTAGTTAAGAGGCCTCATAATGTATGTAATCTTTTATTTAAGCAGGTATTATTACAGAAACCTGAGGTCCATAGGTATGCTTTAGAAAACAGATTTTAAACATTATGTCCAATATATCAAGATGTCTTTCCAGTTATAAATTTGAATTTTCAACATATTTGCATTTCCACTTCATCTCGAAGTCACCTATGCAATTGCATATTTAATAACTCCACCCAAGTAATTTAATAAAATACTGAATAGTACTGGACAAAGGATAAAGCTCTGTGGCTTTTGTTGCATCTTTCTATTTTGATAGTGATTACTGGTAACTATTCTTGTGAGTCTGATTTTTTCCAAAATTTCTGAACCCATCTTTAGATGAATAGATGTGTTTCTGTAGCAACTCCATGGAAGATCAATTCAGATCTTATATGGGCTAAATTGTCGGTGAAAATTCCATTTTTTCTCAGTGAACAAGATATGTAAAACAGTGCTTTCAAGCTAATTACCTCAGTCACATACCTAAAACTAAGAGGACATATTCTGGGCCTTTGTCAAAACTAAAATCTATGAATTTCGATAACCAAGAATGAAAAGTAAAAAAATTAGAATAGGGGAACTGAAGTGTCTTTCAGTGGACAGAGGCCTTAACTAAAGATGCAGTGAGTCACAGTCTTTAAAAAAAGAAAATTTAGTGTTGGTGATTGCCTCTTGAAATTTGGGAGTCCAAGGGAACACAAAATAACTTTTTTTTTTTCACTTTTTGCCTGTTGGTGTCCAGACATGAATGAAAGTTTTAACAATAGATGAGCTACTAAATAGTGAAAAACACCTTATCATTATTTTTGCTGTCTCAGAGAAGATACTGCACTGAGGGGTGAAAATGAGACAGAATGTTTGGATTTTTTAAAATTGTTACAATAAATGCAAAAGTGCATTTGCAAGGACAAATTTTAAATTTGTCTAAAATTTAGGAATGAAGCACATATAATTCTCACAGATTATATTGGTGCTTCTTAGGAAAAGAACACCTGAGTTTAGCCTGCAACAGAACTTGAGAATCAGATACCAAACAGCTATGAATATCAGATACAAGAAGTCTGTAAAATAATATGTGGTTATGTTAACAAAATTATTACTATTACTTTTTTTTTTATTTACTTGCAGACAGTTGATATTTTTACAGACTGAACTCTCAGAATAGCAAGATTTTTGAATATTGAGAAAGGAAGTGATACCCTTAACTTATGGAAGGTTTTTGAACAAAGTGAGTTCAAAATAAGATAAACTGTCAGAAAATATATATGGTCTCTTAATAAAGCAAAATTTCGTAAGTGGCAAAAATACTTAAATCTGTGTGCTACAATCACTTAGTATGCAGAGAACATGGAAAAAACTGATGCCCATGGTTGGAACAGCTCTATATGGAACAGCTGTATCATTTATATATCTGTATGGTGTTCAGCTACAGACTATGAAAAGTGGAATCAAGCCTTGCTTCTCAGGTTCTTTATCATTTCAGTAAAGTACATGGAAGGAGAAGCTGAAAGACTTTACTAATGTCTGCAAAAAGGCTTTTTGCATACACATCTAGTTTTGCCTGTTGTCTTAGTTATCCCTATTTGTCCAGTCTTCTCAGAAATAAGTCTTAATCTGTTAGGTAAGTTTATCATCTTTAATAGTTTATAGTATTAATAATTGCAGTGTTTAAAGCTTCTGTGTCTATTTCAAGCCTGATTTTCTCCTCTATTCTTGAACAACTAATAAAATATTTTCAGCTTTGAATGGGTATATCATGTATTGAAAAGTTTGTTCCCTTTTATGCTAGATCTTAAATATTTAACAGTGCCTTCAAGAGATTTGGTATGAGATTGCCTTTATTTACCCATGCAGGCATTTTAATAGGCCCTAAAAAATAATTTGATAACCTTTGTCTTTTCAAGTGCTAAAGGACCTACCAGCTGAAAGTTACCCAGCAAGTGTCCCTAGACCATCTGGCTCCCCTAAGGGAGGATATAAAGCAGCTTGTTCATTCATTTTCAAAAAACCAAAATTAAGACTGTCTCAAAGCTGCTCTGAATTACCCCAGATCTATCAAAATGAAACAAACATAAGCTTTGGTAGGCATATAGTACCAGTAATTATACAGAAACTATGGAGAATGAGAACCAGATGCAATTGGTACTTTTAGTTGCCTGTACCTGATGCCTGTCCAATCCACTGAAGCATTGCTGTGAAAAGCATGTTTTAGTTGGTCTACTCCAGGTCTTTACTACTGCAGTATAGTTTATCTGTCATAAACCTGTGTTATGTTTACCCTTCCCTTACTCTTTTTCAAGACTTTTAATTAATGTTTTCATTTGCAATGCACCCTGAAACCTACTGAGGTTGCATCAAATGGGCTTCTAATTGCATTTCTTTAAAGCTGAGTGTTCTGTTTATTACTTCCTGGCAAAGGGTACTATCTCCAGCTTGATACATTTATCAAAAGTGCTTGTAACCACTTTTTGAAGAAATATTTAATCCAGCCTCAGTCCAGGGGCAGGGACTAATCCTCCATTTTCACAGTTCAGTATAAGGATGCCAGAGAATTTTACTCTTTCTCTTGGAAACTTGTTTGGAACCCAGACACCTAGGCAGATGCTCTGAGCACCTCAGACTCTTGAGTACAACAGCATGGTAATGGCCCTTGAGAGGGAGCTTCTTGCTCTCAAGTGCAATGTATAGACCTACGGATTTCTCGTATGTCTAATCACAGTAGTCACTGCAAGCCTGAACCTGAACTTAAAAGGAATTTCATTTATAAGAAATTCTTTGGTCACTTAGGACATTTACTTGTCTTTTTTTAACTCCAACACTTGAAATAGTTTGTGAAAGTACTGTATTTTCATTGTGAGATGTTTCTCTAGAATGCAACTTGCAGGTCATGTGGCTTTTTATTAAGAATTTATTAACACCTGTGGTAGTTTTAACTAAAATTTGTAGTTAGCATTCAAGACGAAATATCTGCAAGAAACTCAGTAGTGGATGTAGTAAGTATATAAGTTATGAATATTTCTTCATGTTTAAATTATTAAGGATTGTATGTAGACCCCATCATCACAGACACCTATCTTACTTTTTTTTTTTTTTTTTTGGTCTAAGTTTCAAGGAGAGATCATCAGCTAAGCTAAATCAGGATCTCTGACAGTCAGTGGGAACAGATAGTCATGACAAGAGTATGCATCCTACTTTATTCCCTCATCTGCGATTTTTTTTTTAGGCAGGAACAGTCCAAATAATGAAAGTCTATAGGTAATACTAAACATTTGGAGAAATGCTGAATGCTGTGACTGATTGTGGTCCCTGAGGCTGCATAATGTTTTCCCTTAGACATGCAAGTAATATGGAAGAGCGAAGAAAGTCAGAGCAAATACATTGTGAGGCTTGCCATAACAAATTCCAGTGTCTTTGAAAACATTGCATGTGATCAGTGAACCTGTTAATGTTGTCTAGGAAATTTATGTAATCTCCCACCTAACAGACTGTACATTTCCTGCAGAATATTCATGTGTAATGTAATTTAAAACCAAGGAACTGCCTTAGTTTTCTAGATTGAAGAAGGAATATTATGCTTCTCATAAATCATAAAGAACCTGAACCCAGATTTGAAGGATAAATATGATACAGTGCTATTGCTAGATGTTAGCATGCATAACGAGGGCAACATGTACAAGTTTAATTGCTTTGGACAGTTGCAGTTGTCAGTCTATAACGCTGCACACCACATAGTCAGCCTTGGGCACATCAGTACTCTAATTACAGAAAGTTTGGCTCTTCACCAATGTTTTAACATTTGATTTATTTCCCGCTCAAGTTGTTCAATAGAGCCAGAGTTAATTGGTTTTCCAAATGAGTGTTAAAAATATAAAGATCCAGCTTCATTAAGTGGAGGCTGTACTTACTGCGCACTACTGAGTTGTAAATCCATGTAAAGGTTAGAGAGTGAGATTTCAGAGCCTTGTGTACAGAACCACAACTTGAATTAGTTTGTTTTGCTTACAAATTGTAGTTAATATCTGACCCTTGGTAATATTTGACCCTAGCTGCCTTTTCTTTTTTAAAGGGGAAGATAAACTGCCTGGGAGAAAAAAGTCAAGCTAAATATGTTAACAGTAATCTAATGCATTTTATTTATTTCATGTGATGGTCACCATTTATCTAAAATTATCAGTATTTCTGTAAAATCCCAATGTCCTTTCTTTATTCACAAAAAGGAACAAGCTTTTTAGTGAGTCCTTTCATTCTGTTTGAAAGATTGTTCCCAAGAATCTCGCAAACAGCAATGTATTACAAACAAATCATAATGTCCTATTCTCATGACCTAGATGCTGTTCACGCATATTCAGCAATGTCATGCTTCTAATAACAAATTTGCAATTAAAGAAACAAAGAAAGTTGGCAGGTATTGTAACATTTTTTAATTTCTATCGAGGCAATAAAACAGGGTAGAAGGGTTTTTCTCACGAGCAGCTAAAGTTTATTGGCTTTTTTGTTCTGTGTGGGTGCATATGTGTGGGGCTTTTTCCTGGGATTTTGTGGGGAAAGGATTACACTATTCCCTTGCATTACATGTTTTCTTAAAGTATGTTCAAACTTTCACTGAGAAGAAGTATATTATTTTTAAGATTCTTCGGTTTGGATCAAATAAACAGAGTGAGGAACATTCTGCAGTGTTCAGAGTGGAGTGTGGGTGTAAGTTGAGGGGAAAACCCATGTGGATAGTGTGTTTTTGTTTAGGAGCAAGGGCAGGAAGATGTGGTGAGAATATCTGCCAAGCCAGGGCTGGAGCTGATCTGCAGGATGGAGTAGGTAGTGAAGACACACAGGCACAGAACTGGTATGACCTGGGGGTGGGGGGAGTCTCCTGATAAGCTCATAAACAAGAACCTCAGAGAAGCAGCAATGCAGCTGCACACTCCTGTGGGTTCAGACTGGCTATGGAGGGAGAGAAGTGTCCTGAGGAAGTGTGTGACTGCAAGGCTTTGACAGGAAGCAAAAATCATTAGTGGGAAATTAATTTCTGAGGAAGAAGTTAATTTCTCTGGTAGGTGGTAATGGAAGACAGGACAGCAGGGAGGAGCAGGATCAGTCTCCATAAGGAGAGTTGAAAACTGAGTCGGAGACTCATGGACAAGAAAGGATGATGCTGATCAATGGATGAGACTGGGTGAGCTCAGGAGAAGAAAGGAGAGCAGACAGAGGATACAAGTTTCTCACGAGTGAAAAATAAGAATGCTGATACATTTGTTTGGATTTATCTGTCTGGAAGGTTGTCAAAGAGCTGATATACTCATCAGGTGCAGTTACCTGGGAAGGCACCGAGACATCCATGTGGTAGAGATGAACAACTTGAACAGCAAAATGAAGAACAGAAGGGAAAAGGAAACCGGTGTAAATAAAAATCATTTCAGGGAAAGATTTTTGTGTTTAAAAACTCTCAAATCTGCTGGAAGTCTTCAGATATGGACAGAGATACCTGAATGTCTTTACAGAGAAATGCCACCAAAAAACTGTGTCAGGCTTTAACCTCAGACCTAGAGATCAGACTAAATATTTCTAAACAGTAATTGAAACAAGTAGGAAACTACTTTTTAGTTAAAATATTTTAAAAATACAGATATACTAAGATTAGCAGTATGAATTGCATTAAATTCTTTTTCATGAAATTTCCTTAAACATATTCCGTATAAAAATAAAACCAAAATATCACCTTTTTCCTGTGGCACACCCACGTTATAGATTATGCATGGTCTTCAAATTAGGAGCTACTGTGAGATGTAAACCTGTCTCAATGAGGATGCGCCAAATAAACTTCCTTCTGTTTTGTCAGAAAAATATTTAGAAACTGGCACTTTCTCCAACCAACACTTGAACTTGACATTGAGTTTTCTGGATTTAATGAAAGGTCTTATCAAATTCATTGGCTTAAATATCAATAGAACACCAGCTTTGTATCTTGCTACTGATCAGGTTGATCTGAAACGGAGGCAGATTTCAAAGGTCATCTTTATATCAGACTACACCAAATATTTTAGAAAAATTCTCAAGGTCTGGTAGCTATCAGAAATTTGTCTTTGCTAAATTCTCTTACGTGGAAAATATTTTAGGGTAACAAAATTGCAGACTTTATACTCTGTCAGTAAACTAATTGTGGAAGTACATCTCATTAACAGTGGTGAATGCTGTAATAGTTTTTCCTCAGTTGCTGCTGCATTTAATGAGATGCAGCACAATGCGAGCCATAATACCGGCCTGACAATTTGTTCTATTGATTTATCATGCCTCTTTTGCTGCTGCCTACCCATAAGGACTGTAAAACATTTGTTAGATTTGTGGGTTTTGAATTCTTAGCTCCACAAATGTACAATAAGACTGTGTTTGATGCGTTGCCATCTAAATTGGTGTTGAGTCTTACCTAGATTTTTCTTCTTTCCCTTTTCCAAATTCCAGCTAGAGTCTTCACTTCAGTAAGGCAGATTGAAGAATCCATCTGAAATTTTCTGAAATTTTAAAAATGCTAGTTATGTCATAATGGATGCCTCTTCCATTTTATGAAACTGAGTTCTGCCACTATTTTTTTGTTATTACACTATTTTTGTATGAGTCTAAATATTTCACTTGTACTGTATGTAAAATATAATAGATGATACATTTAAAGAAAGCAATGCTAAAAATTCTTTGGTTTTGTGGGGTTTTTTTAGGATGTAACAAGGATAAGGCTGTACTTCCAAGCATGGAGTCGTGCAAATGTCATAAATGCCTAGCTGCAATAGCTCTCATATAATAAATGTTCCTTGAGAAATTACTCAAATGATATGAAATATCACAGAAGTATTTCCACTAGAAAATGATCATAAAAGCCTCGGACAGGAAAATGAAACTACTATTAAAATTTTACAAGGACTCAGTCTAAAATTTAATTAGAAATATGCACACAAAAAATGTGTTATAAATGCATGGTTATTCACTGGCTGATGAAATCAATGCAAAGATTCCCTTGTGAGAGCTGCCTCTAGAAGCTTCTGCTTTCATTATTGTTACCTAATGTTTGGACAGAGAGCATCCAGAGAGGTAAGACAGTCTGTGTTTCATATAGCTGCAAGAGCATCTTTGTATTTAAGCATATTTGCATTTACAATAAACTGAAAAAGAAAGAAAGAAAATTGAATTGAGACAAAGGACATGCTAGGAAGTACAAAACCCAGCCTTATATCCTAAGAGGATATCTAGATGTCAGTAGCACACACTGGAGGTTGACCATTTGACTGAAGTAGCAGGAAGAATTGCTCAGGATATGGAGTGTTTAAGAAAATTTATGCCTACATGGGCATATATGAGATTTAAAGAAGGATAAATCCAATGCTTAGAAAAACATAGGGATAAGCATTCTATAAACTTTTGCCTAATTAGAAGACTTTCTAAAGTTCAGAGTGGGTGTGGGTTCTGGATCCTTGGCAGTATGTACTGGATTCGTGCTCCTTCCCAGAGAATGCAGCTTTCAAAGCAGTGAGAAAATCTGTTTTACCACTGTGCGAGTACTGTGCAGTAGCTGAATCATCCTGGCTCTGTTGGAAAGAGATCTGAGGCAGTTGCCACAGCTCTCCTTTCTCAGAAAATCTGACTTGGCAAGAGAATTTAAGATCAGATAATTGAATAGGCATCTGGGTGAGTAGTAGTTTACAATTTCTTCTGAAAGTACAGGTGCCTTCCCTGCCTCTGAAAACTAACTGAGCGCTTCTGTTTACTTTTAAATGCTCATAACTTAAAAATGTGGCAGAAACTAGTTCTGAAACCATTGTAGAAAAAAAAATAAAATTGCAGTGATATCAAACCATAAAATCCCATACAGAAAAATTACCTGTGGCATCTTTAAAATGAGATATCTGGAGACATATTACACAACAGACCTCCCCAGATCCATGGCATTATTCCAGTAGGTCGTATTCCCCACAGAAGAGCGCAGAGAGATGTGTCGTAGCCTCCTGAGGGGCTGGAGATGGATGACAGACATGGAAGATTACCCTGGTCATGACTCAAGAAAACTCATGCCAATGCCTTGGCCTTTACATGCTAGAAAAAGAAATAGAGTGACTGCTGAATTCTTAAGTGTTGCCAAACCTTTCTATTCATAAGTCTCATAAGCTTCTAAGAAATAAAGAAATTTTAGAATAGATGTTATATCTGAAAGAACACTGTACCATAACTGTCATTTTGTAGATGTCAAAATTATTGAGCAGGTAAAAAAGCAGTAATGGAATCAAAAGATTTGAAGATGAAAGATGAGGTACAGTTTATCAGAATAGTAATGACAGTTTCCAAACTGCAGTGCAAAAATGTTTGCCATGGATATACTTAGGATTTGGCTTCTGTCTTTCGATAATCCAAATAAAGGAAAACTCACCCTACAACAAAAATGTATGTTGCCATTTATTCTTCCCTTCTCATACTTTGTTTAGTAATTGTGAGTAAGCTTTTGCCTACAACACTTTCTAGTGATTCTTGAAAAGTTATGGTAGGGTATTCTAGTTTTGTTGCATCTCTCCTGGTAAGTATCAAAAAAAGTTTAGCACTGCAGTTCATAACAAACCTTTTTCATTCCCATCGGTTCCTGTCTTTATTTGATACTGAGTGACAGTCTTTTGAGGCAATCTTCCACAAACTGGTGTTTGTGCTCCTGACAAGTACTGTGTCTTTGTAGGATTACCTGTTCCTCATCTTTACAGGTGTACTGCTCAGATTGTCATTAACTGTGAGTGAGTTTCATTCCTAAAATCTGGAGAAAAGCTGCAAAGATACAGAAAGAGTTATGAACATCCAATGTACAACTGCCCTAATTTCGTCCATGTCTTCTGAATTTTGAAGCATAAGGCTATGTATTTTCAAGCAGCCTTCCTCAATTTTCATAATGCTATTTAATGGACTTCCCTTTATTTTATTCTGAATATTATGTTGTCAGACTCTTTCAGATTGGTGATCTGCAGTAGAACAATGTCCTGACTTTCTGGTTTCTGTCTTTGCTTATCATAGTCATACAGTCCTTGCAATTATCACTTTGTGGAAAAGACAATAAATTTTATTTTTCCTTCAGAGGTAGCTGAATAAACAAATATATCATTGTCATATGTTTCTTGCATGAACTTATAAGGCAAAGGGTTATGAATTATTTTAACCAAATGTTTGACAAATTAAGGTTCCGGATTATTTTGAATATTGGAGCATTCCTATCTGCCTTGATCCAGCGAAGCATTATGTAGCCTGACGAATTCTCGACTGTAACAGCATCTTAATGTCAGTAGCTTCACGAAAAAATTCATTTACACTTCCAAGAGGTATTTAGATCAGACTCTTCTGTCATGAGCCTTAGATTGAGGCTGAGTCACTTAACGAGGAAATTGGCGTGTGCATGCAATTTTCCTAAGTCAGTAAAGAAGTTACCACTATCAACTGCAACTGATGAAACTCCTTTGCTCCTTATCAGTCAACTATATAAATCAGAAAGTACTGTCTCTTTTCTGCTAAGCATATCTACTGTGCTGATGAGAAACAAGAAGATAGTTCGGTGAGATCAATAGTTACTTTTCACTGTTGTTTGCATTTTTAGCTCTCAAAATTGGCCTAGGTTCTTGAGCAAGTAGTATCTACAAATTTTAAGAATTCTGCAGAAACAGTGCTCATCATCAGTCTCCAACCACATCTAAACTACAAGGTTTGTTAAATTCATCATGGCTTCAAAGAAGCCACCTGATGCTTTTTTTCATGAGTCAATACTCAGTACCTTTCATTTAGGATTTCTGCAGTATGTATTTAAAAAGAAAATCTAAAGGTATTACTAAGATAAAATGTGTTCCTAGTAAGGATTACTGATGTGCAGCCATGGCTCAATTTGATGAGGAGCTGTACATAAGGTAACAATGAGGTAGATAAAGAAATGTTTCTAACGTTTATCTACTTTTATGTTTTATTTATGTAAACAAAGTTTCTTGAGCTGCTTATTACATTTTGGCATGCCTGTGTAGGTTCTGTGGTAGAAGTATGCAAATGAATTTCAATCCTCCATAGTCCTGTGGGTAAATGTGCACACAAAGTTTATTTGCCCATATATCCATGCAGTCATGGTCAAGAAAATTGTACAAGAGAAACTGTATGATTCAGACCTACAAGCCCTTTGCAATTTGTTGTGGTTCACTAACCTCAAGTTTACAAAGCTGGAGAGTTGAGGTATTTGGACTCTATATTATTCTAGGGGGAGATTCTCAACTGGCTGTTTTTTTCTCCAGTTTCTTTTTGTCTGGTGCTGTATCCTTCTACTTGGCAGTGAAAGGAAGATACTGTCTGAACAAAAGTTTTCTTGTCAACACGTGGCAGTCAGAGGTGATTTTTTAGTTCTTATTTCTTTCTTCTAAACATATTCTTCCTCCGTATGTTGTGAATTACTTACTGACAACAATTCAGAATAAAATTTTCAGAGATTTTTGTTTTCAACAGCAGTCCTGTCATTACTGCCTTCCACTTACCTTGGTTTTGTTCACTTAACTTGGTTGCACTTAGCTTGGTTTCATGTGTTTTAAAATTAGGTGTTCTATTGTCTTCAGTATACCTGTTTTTCTCTCTTAAAAATAGGGTTTGCAACCATGAACTTGAACTTAAAAAGGCGAAAAGCCCACATTTTGAAAATAATCACTGCGGAATAACTATATATCACAAAATGAATAAAAGATTATAGTTATTGATCTAATATGCTGGTTGGAAAAAGAATGCATTTCAGAGACTGAGGAAGTGACCAGAGTGTAATTTTTATTTCACCATTTTGCTCCCTTTGCGTATAATGAGCACATATCTTAGTGGCCACATATTTGTAATGACTCCTTTGCTACCTTCTGTATAGCTCTATATATATATTAGTAAATGGTTCATGTCATAAAAGAAAGATTGTGCTTTTTCTTTTGTCAATAGTGTTTCTGAAACTGGCTTGAGTTGGAATTTCATTGTAATGAAACTGAGTCTAGGCAAAAATGAGACCTAAAATACTACTGAGATTGAATTTAAGACAGCTTGGAATTTTTTAACTTATGAATTGCATATTTAAAAAAAAAAAAAAAAACAAAACAACTTCCCGCTTATGTCATTGTCTTTACTGTATTTCTTATTTGGTTTTGGGGGGTTTGGTTTTTTTTTTTTTACTTTTTAAGCTTATGTGTGATTAGTGGAAGTGAGAAGCTTGCTAGCTATGTGCATATCTTGTGAAATTCATTAAATGTTTAAGAAAAACAAATATATACAAGCTAAAACTAATTGGTGGTTGAATGTCAGCTATTAGATAATTACTTCTATTTTCAAGGAAAAAATAAAGAGAAAATTAGCTACTTGAGGTCAAAGACTCTTTGAATGGGCTGCCCACTGTGCTGAGCACTCCCTCAATAGACATTATACAAGTCAGAATGTTATTTTAAGAGACTGAATTGGAGTTTAATTTGTTCTTTGCATCCCTACTCAAGAAAGCTAATTTAATACTATTACCAAGAAAGATTCCTTTAATTACATCAAACAGTCTTCTGTTTGACATTTATATCTTTAACACAAACTGCACTGGATATTTGAAGGTGCTGTGTAATAAATACAAATATCTGAGGACACAGATATTAAAGAAACAACATGTGTGTGTTATATATTACTTACAGCCATATCTTGTGATGGTCTTCCAACTTGCCTGTGCATTCACTGATTCAGTTTTATGCAGGTGGCTAATCATTTAATTGAGCACAGAGGTAAACTTTGACAAATTTGCAAAATTGAATGTTAAGGGCCAACTTGAAACCCGCCTTCCCTCCTCTTCCAGCTGTGTTCTCCTACCTCCAGCTCACAGTGCCTGTACATCTATGCTGTAAATCTAGTAGAGGCTTTCCACCCTCTTGTGACCCAACCCAAGCTATTGATGGAAAATCCAGTTAGCTGTGACTTAACTGAAATCAGAACTTGCTGCCAAAGAGGACAACAATGACATTTCAAGTCAGGCTCCCATTTTGTGTGAATAATTTATTTGTCTCTGAACACCAGTGAGTCAAGTGCACCTGATCGAAGCTGAGAACTGTACCCCCCTAACAAGTGTATAGCACACTGTAAGCATTGACCTCCAAGCTCAAGAATGTTCCATACCTACATGCCAGGAAGTAAGCAAAGGTGGCAGGAGGCTGGCATGGATACATGAGAAGCTCTTGATAAAGTTCAGACCTTAAAAAGGATGCGTAGAAGCAGGATGCAGGGATAGATGACCCAGGAGGAATACAAAGATACTGTCTAAGCATGCAAGATGAGGTTAGGAAAGCCAAAACTCATCTGGAGTTGAACCAGTCAAGGGATGTAAAGGTCAGTAGGAAGGACTTCTGGAGAAATGGCAGCAGCAACAGGAAAACTTAAGAAAATTTGGACACAGGACATGGCAATAAATGGAAAAGGCAAAAGTAGCTCTTTGACTTTGATCTTTATTTGTAATGTTTGCTTTCGGGAACGCGACGTATGGGAAGCCTGGAGAAAGGGAAGTATTAGTGGAGGACAGGAAACATTTTAAATAGTGTGAAGATACACAAGTCTGTCAGACTTGATGGGATGCACCCATGTCGGCTGAAGGAGCTGGTGCTATCTGATGGAGTCACTGTTTATAGGCCTTGAACAATGGCAATTAGGAGAGGTTACTGAGGAATGGAGAAAGAAAGTGTCACTCCTACCTTCACTTAAGGCCACGATGGAGAATCTGAGGAAGTAGAGACCTGACATCCCAACCTCAGTCATGAGGATACGATGGAGAAAAGCCTGGAAATGTTTTTGTAGCATCTTACAGACATGAAAGTGACTGGGAGTCTTCTACAGGGATTTTACAAAGGGGAAATTGTGCTTGACCAGCCTGATAACCTATAAAATTACTAGCCTAGTGGACAAGGCAACAGTGGGAATTGTTTACCTAGGCTTTAGTAAGGTTTTTGACACTGTCTCTTACAAAACATCCATACACAGACTAATGGAGTACAGGCTAGATCAATGAACAGTGAGGTGGTTTGAAAACTGGCTGAACTGCCGCGCTCAAAAGAGTGTGATCAGTGTCATGAAGCACAGCTGGAGTCTAGTTGCTACTGGGGACCTCAGGGGACCAGTAGTGTTTAACATCTTCTTTAATGACCTGAATGGTGGGACGGAAACTCCCTCACCAAGCTTGCAGTTGATACAAAACTGGGAAGAGTGGGCTGTGCGTTATGCTGCCGTTCAGAGAGATATCAGCGACCTGGAGAAATGAGCTGGCAGGAATCTAGTGAAGGTCAAGAAAGCAAAATGCCAAGTCCTAAAGCTGGGGAGGAATAACCCCATGCACTAGGACAAGCTGGGGCCAACTGAAGTTTTGCAGAGAAAAGTACCTGGGAATCTTGATGAATACCAAGTTGCTCATGAACCAACAATGTGCCCTCACAGCAAAGAATGTCAATGGCATCCTGGGCTGCTTTAGGTAGAGCGCTGCCAGCAGGTCAAGGAAGATGATCCTCTTTACTCAGCACTGTTGAGACACATCTGGAGTACTGGGTCCAGGTCTGGGCTCCCCAGTGGAAAAGAAACGGACATACTGGAATGAGTCCAGCAAAGGGCCATGAAAGTGATTAAGGTGCTGGAGCATTGACATACATATGAGGAGAGGCTCAGTGAGCAGGAACTGATCAGCCTGGAAACAAGAAGACCCAGAGAGTTCTTATTCATGCCTATTAATACCTGATAAAGAGGAGTTAAAAAGACATACATTCTTATCAGAGGCACACAGTGGGAGGTGCCAGGGGAAATACAGTGTCAGGAGCAGCAGGGACTGGCTTTGAGGCCAGTTTGGCCAGCAGAGCAGGGGCTTTGCCACCCAGAGCTTGGTCCCACAGTGTCCCAACAAGGCCCATCAGGGATGGTGCCCAGTTTCAATCAAGACTCCAGATCATCACATTGGTTTGCAGCAGAGACAGATGTGAGGGTCAGGTCTGATGGCGATGAACAGGGTCAGACACAGCTGAGTGACTGCCAGGCAAATCCATGGTGGCATTGCAGACCCAAGATCAGGCTGGGAAGCCAGTCGACGAGTTGGGATCCACATCAGCAGGGTCCATGGCCAGGAACAAGCACAGCTGTGACTCAGCTGGAGAATGGCACTCCAATGGCATAACTGAGGCAGGGAATGAAGGCCAAGCTGCAACAGGATTCATGGGCCCATGGGTAAGGGGTGTGGATGGAGGCTCCAGGTGAGGCTGCTCAGGGCCAGTAAAGGAGAATTGCTGTGAGCAAGGACGAGTTGGACTGGACAGTCTCAGGATCTAGCCTTCCAGTGTTCAGGTTTTTGTAATTTTCTGATTGCTAGAAACAAATGTGAGATTAAATTTAGGGTGAGAATATGCCCATAAGTAACTGCTATGGAATAGCTAACTTTCAATTCTTGTTCTGTCTTACCCATAACAACTCACCATTTTTCCAATCCATCAGCCCCTAAATCTCTCTCTTTTCCGTAAGTCTATGGCAGAGATACATATCCAAGCACACTTTTCATTTTAAGCTGTTGCGTAAAATTTATGATTCTTAAATGCATTAACAGGCATTGAAATGTATAATTAATGAAAAGTATGGCTATATATGTGCGTATATTCTGGAAGTTTTCACTCCACAGTTATTTTTCCCCCAGATTCATATGCATGTACAAATATTACACAGATACACTCTTCTTTACATCTCATTTACATAATATATCTGTGCTGAAAGAACCTAAATTGGGTCACAAGAAATCTTGACTCTGCTGTGGTGTTCCTGCTGACTCCACGGACCGCCTGTTGATAGCAGTGTGAGTTCTGTGTACTGAGGGAATGCAGCATGTCTGCATCACTCATGTGGATCTAAGAGAGTTTTCCCTTACTGTAGCGTATTGCATATTGTGAGCTGTTTTGTTTATACATTATAGATTAGCTGTTGTCTGATAGCTAAGCTTTCATCTTGAAGTTAAAACTCAAAAATTTTCCTAACTATATTCTTATGGAAAACTCAAATTTCCATTTGTTATTCCCTCAGCAGTATTTCAGTAAGACATGCTTTTCTTCTTTTTGGAAGGAAAAAAATGTAAACCACCAAAAAGGGATATAAAATCAGTTGGTTTTCTTTGTACAGGATTCCTGTTGTGTTGATTTCATACCTGTACTGTGATGTATGCCACAGTTCAGTAGTCATACAGTATACTGGATGTGTTACAGTCATAAGACATACACTTAATCCTGAAAAACATACTTGCCACAGTTTCAGTACGACTGCAATTCAACTTGTCTTAACAGAAATTTTTAGCTCTCCCCATGCTCATAAGGACCTAATTTTACCTTAAATATACGTTTTCTACTCTACCAAAGTTAATTAGTAGTCAAATATACTTGAGAAATTTTGCCCCAAAGCACAATCCTAATAAAACTAGTCTAAAGTATACCCAATTATGGTGTGGTGACTGGAATAACTAAAGATTTTCACTTTTTTTTTAGTATCTTCTCATCTTCCTAGGTGTCATTGGTTTAAATATACAGGTGAAATAGAGGTGAAAGACTGAGGCATCACTGGATAGAAAACTGCAGACTTGTGGAAAGTGGTGTGAGGACAAGAATGGAAGGATTACCTTCACAAGTGCCATTATTTGTCTGTGTTTATTCAGTCTATTTTTGCATTCAGTTAATTTAGCTCAGCTCCTTTGCTGTAATCTTTAGATCTTAGGACCCTCAGTCAAAAAGATGCTGCTGTTACAATTTCCTTGATTCTTCTGTCTTCGTATTGCTAATTTGTCAATGGTGTTCCTCTGGTTTTGTTTTGACTCATTTACAGAATTGCAGAAAATATTGATGATTTTTCCTTTTCCATTTTTTGTTTTGTTTATATTTTAAATTGGAAAGTATAGGCATTTTTTATAGATACAAAAGCTGACATATGATCAATAGAAAAGATACTAATGGGCTGTTTTCCTGTCACTTAGCTTTTGATGTAATTCTAGTGTCAGCACTTACTGTAGTGCTGTGCCTCCAGAAAGCCGAAAGGAGCAGAGAGAAGCGCTCACTAGGTCGGCTAGAACCACAGACTCAGATAAAAGGGCCTCTTTCCTGTGCACCACCATGTTCTACCTTTTTCTTAGGAATATAGTAGCATGAATTGTTGCCATTTGAAAACAAGAAAAGGTTGAGCAGAAATTAATATGAGACAATGTCATTGAAAGAGTAGGCTAGCCATAAGCTGCAGATGTAAGTAGGCTAGGAAAAATAGTTTTGTCCTCTTATGATTAAAACTTTTCTAATCAAACAGTTGGAACCTTTTCTAAAACAATTTTTTTTCTTGAATTCAAGACAAAATTGTATGTGTGACAGACTAGCAGATGCCATCCTCACTTCTTTCCAGATTTCTGCAATTTCAGCTTTACACACAGACCTCTGCCTTCAATTTCCTTGAATTTTGCTATGCAAAATATGCATCTTTCCTCCCGTAATGAAATCATTTGGACTCTCTGCTTGTTGATCACAGATTACAGAATCACAGAATCATTTAGGTTGGAAAACACCTGTAAGATCATCAAGTGCAGCTGTTAAGCCAGCAAGGCCAAGTCCAACACTAAAGCGTATTCCTGAATGCCACGTCTACATGAGGACTCAACCACTTCCCTGGGCCTGGTTCCAATCGTTGACAACATTTTCTATGAAGAAACTTTTCTTAATATCCAACCTGATCCTCCCCTGGCACAACTTGAGGCCATTTCCCCTTGTCCTGTTACATGTAAGGTGGAAGAAGACACCAATTCCCACCTGGCCACAACCTCTTCTCCCGTAGTTTTAGAGAGCAGTAAGGTCTCCCATGAGTCTTTTCCAGGCAAAACACCCCCAGCTCCCTCAGCTGCTCCTTTAAAGCCTGGTGCTCCAAGACCCTTCAGCAACTTTGTGAAGTGAGGGGTCCAAAACTGAACACAGGATTCGAGGTGCAGACATACCTGGTTTGAAAGTTTTTATGGCTAGAATTTTTCTGCTAGATTAATCTTTTTTATGCTAAATGCTTTCTTGTCTGTTTATCTTGTGTTAGCAGTGGCAGTCACTTCTGGGTCTTGATAGACAAGGAAGCATCATTGAAACAGAATGACACTACAGTATGTACACAGAAATATTGCCATATTCCTCGCATTTTATATTAGCGAATATGTTTCTCACTTCTGAAAGGAGTTTATTTATAGGTAATTCCTTCATTTGCTATCTTTACAACCTGCAGTCTCTGTGCATTTCATGAATTATGATCATAAGTTTCATTTGTGCATTTAAATTTGATCTGTTTTTCACTCCTGTCTGAAGCTGAAGTTTGTGGGGTGTGCCTTGGAGAGACAAATACTGCGAGGCACTCACCGCAGTCAAATGACTTGAGGCAATGCTACATTTTGCTGTGCTGCAGTTTTCTCTGTTTGCGATTGTCGGCTTCCTGGCTTCCATTGAGCCAACTCCAGGGGAAAACGCAGAACTGGAACTGAATCAGCAACCCGCCTGCTTCCTTCCATGCCAGGGTAATGAGCATGCCTGTCAGGAGGAGATAGCGAGTCTACTATCCCCCGGGAATAAGTTTTGCTATTGCATCTGAGTTTTTTACAACTCCCTCACAGGTAATTTCCTCAACCCCAGCACATAGGTTAGACCTAAATATACTGTCAGTACAAGTAAGCATCTAATCAGGTTACCTTGGCTACATAAAAGATTTCTGTTTTTAGAAATTTCTTGCATCTGATACAAGCACCATTTTAGAACAAGGAAGAAACGTACTTCCAAGCTTAATGTAGAATTATCTCATTTTGTTATGCAAGATGATTTGACTTGATTAGATCTCAAACTTCCTATCCATGAGAACAAGAGGACATAAGATTTGCATAAAATATGTAAGATGCAGTTAAAGAAAGAAGACGAGGTTGGTTTTAAGGCACTACATAAATATTTCACAATTGGACATCCATGATAATTCAGACATACACATGCAGATACTTTCTTGTGCTTCAAGACATTGGTGTGATCCATGCTGAACAGGAAGAACTGACATCATGAGAAGATGCATATAATAAAATAAGGTTAAAGAGCTCGTAGTGTAACTAGCAATTAGTTTGGAAGTTGAAAAGTTAATTGAGATGTTGTTATTTATCAACTTTCTGTATGACCAAAAGGTGAATTAAAAGCCAGTCTTGTTCTGCAGCACACTTCCTCGTGGCAATTACAAGGCATTACTGCAAAGCAGCCACATCCCAGGAAGGTCATCAGATACAGAAGTGGAAAGGGACATGCACCTACTTACATGAAAGACAAACACACACACACAAACACACATGGTTTTTGTTGAAATGCAATAAACAAAATTTATCCAAAAAAATATATTTGGAATAATCTGGAGAACTACCGATCATCACACTGGACTCTTCACTGAAAGGACTGTATTCGTTCTGAAGAACCAAACTGACAGATGAAGCTAACAGACAAAGAAAAAGCTTTGATGCAAACACATACATTGCTCAGGAAGAACCAGTGCAGCCTATCTAGAGGGAGTGAAAAAAAATGGGATGAATGTTAGTCCATTGACGTTTCTGAGAAATCTGTGATTGTGTTCTTTAAAAAACCCCAAAAAACAAACATTACAGATATTAAGCTATCCTGATATATGAGGAATAGTTTCTCATGGACTTAATTGTTGAATAAGATATAACAAAATATGCACTAATCCCATAGTTTACCAATATCCAGAGCAGTATAAATCCAGTTTAAAAGACTGAAAAAATGCATATTTTCACACAGGAAGTAATTTCTGAAATCTGTGCCACAGGATGTTACAGGTGCAAAAATTAATTTTAAATTAATTAAAAAATTATTGCAAACATTTGTGGAAAGTAAGTCCACCTCAATGCGCAGTTGCAACCACTCATGTAGGAAATCCGTACATTACTGTTGCTTAAAAGCCAGCAGACTAATTCTCAGACTATGTCTGAGATCATCATTCCTTATTTATTCCAGTGGGTACTTCTGTCTAGCTGTCTGTACTATTTATAATTTTTATCAAAATGTTTGCTACTATTTGCAGTGTACTAACTGGAGCTTTGGTGTGGTCCGTGATGTCTGATCTTTCATAGGTGGACAGACAGTTTTATGTCACACAGTCACTAACTGGTATAACCACACCTGTTATACCTCAGTCATTTTACTGCATGACAATAAATAAATAAACAATAAATAAATAAAAGGCTAGCAATTACTCTTGTAATTTTCCTCTTGTTTCCGGAGGTTTTCATTTTTGTTTTATCATGATCTTAAAGGTATTTTCCAATCTAAATGATCCTATGATTTTGCTTCACAAATTGAATCCTACAGACTTCTGTCTGAGTCATCCAGACTCAGGCTGTTCCCTTCATCTTTTCTCCTAAATAGCCTAAACTGGGAGACAGTATTTTAAGCTTTCAACAGTCTTGTTCACCACAGATCTTAAATTAAATTTGCAGACATATAGATAAGTTTCCTATTATTCGTTGTAAATGTAGATTCTAAAGGGTAGAATGTTTCCGAGATAAATGATTCCAAATAATCAGAACCTAGCACAAGAGGTTGTAATTTAAGTTTTTAGAAAACAACTGAAAGAAATTGGATTTGATGTCCTGTTAACCTGGAAAAGGAGTACTTTGGGGTTGATTTGGGTCCAATGGCTGGAATACTGATCATGTATGGCATAAATAACTGCTTATTACGTTTCTATTAGAACATGCCTTAAAGCAGTTGTTTTTTAATTTGAATGTGTATTTCTGTTACTTCTAGTTATTGTATTTAGAATCTAGCACTGGGGTTTTTTTCTTATTTTGATCTGCGTTATGTAGATTGTACAAGAAATATCCAACTTACCGAGGCTGATGAGCAAAATTATTATTTGTAGGTTTTATTTTTAAATGGCTCCCTAAGGTGCTTATGACTAAAGCAAAAAGTTCAAAGTGATCTTTGATGAAGAAAGGAAGTCATAATAGCAAAGTGTAAAGAAGCAAATTTAGGGTATTTGACAGCTTGAAGATGATCCTCTATAATGAAGATGACTGACTTCCTTGAGAAGCCTTTGGTGATTTCAGTGTCATCCATAGGAAACAGTCGATTCTTTATGCTCTTCAGTCCTTCTTGTTTTTCTTTGCTGCTTCTTGCTTCTTTCTTCTCTTATGCCCTGATGTGGATTGCCCATGGGCCGCAGTCCCACATGGGACTCCCTGTCCCAGGGTGGGTCACCTGCACCCACAGTCACATCAGAGGTGTTCCTCCTCCAGCACAGAGCACGTCCTTCCAAGAGGGAGAGTCTAGCCATGTCTCCTCCAAAACTTAGAATGTTTGAAGGCTTTCTTTATTTTTTTGTTACTGATATACCCAGGAATGGAACTATTCATATGAACTTTGCTTCCTTTGCTTTGCTATCACATCTCTTAGGGAAATGATTTTTTAATGCATTTATTCATTGTGGAGCCAGTCCACAGTTTTTTTTAAACCAATTGATTGTTTTTATAACAAGACTGAAGAATGAAACGGTCATGGTTCCTCTGAGTTTGACAGAAAAAAAAAATTGATTAACAGATATTAGTCACTGCAGGTAGTAAATTAATTTTGTAAATAAATTAAGAGATTTGTTTAAAGCTTTTTCTAGCTTTTATGCATACATGTCTAGTAGCAAATTCTTCAGAAAGATCAGTTCTCAGTCATATGTCTTCACCAAAGGATCTCAGTTTCAAGGAAAAGGTTTCACTTTTGTAAAAGGAAAATTTGAAAGAGGAATTAGACTGAAAAACTTTGTATTATGTACTGTGACTAATCAAAATAAAAGTATCATTTTATTTCGTCTTCTGGTAAATTTTGAAGAAGTTCTGGGTTTTCATCATATGCTCCCTTTATTTCCTTTACACTGTTTGTCTGCTTTTATGCCAGGATCCACTAGGAATGGTTGGCCAGACATCCTAAGGCCTAAAAAACTCTCTTGATAGTATTTTATAGGTAGAAAAATGTAAGAATACAGAAGGTGTTAATCTATAACACATACACAGAAAAATCTAGAGAAAGAAGCAAGACTCAAAAAAAAATTACTATTTTACTGAAATTAAAGCAAAATATTAGGAAGTAATATTGACTTTAAAAATCCTAACCTAAAATAAGGGTAAGAAACACAGTGAAAGTTTACAGAGGCTGTTTCTGCAAAGGGAACATTTGAATTTCCTGGTCAGATTTAATATGACTTCCCTCTGAAATTTAATGTAAAGTGTATATATAAGTAAATACTTAGAGCAAGCAATTTTCAGATGCCTATACATCAGTGCTTCTGTCTCAGAATCTGCTAGTTGTCATCCAGTAATGGAAGAGAATTAATATGATGTGATGTGAGATTAATTTAAAAGATAAAACACAGATAGAGTGACAGTAATCACAGTTTTGGTAGAGAACTCTTTACTATGATTCCTTTTCAATGAAATGATTTTTTTAAAATAAAATCTAAACTTTTTTTAAAAAAACCTTATTTTTAAATACCTGACATACTTAGTTAAATCATAATTTTCTCACAAACAGAAAGCTTAATTTTTTCCCTCAAATAATTATTGCGATTTACTCTGTTAGCTATCCGATACACATCAGTGAGTGTGGGCATCAGGGCATCACTAAGTATACAAACTATTTTTGATCTTCTTGCAGTCTTACTCATTTTTTGTTGTGCCATTACTACAAATACATGCTAAGTGAAAAGCAGACTACACCTTCTGTGTGTTAGTGAAATCAGATGAGGAAATGTTTTGACAAAGCAAAAGAATTCTATGTCTGTCAGGTTAGCTTAAAACTTTCCAAAACCTAAAGAATAAGTTTGAAAATTCATCAAATGTTATGAGCTAATCTGAAAATTGTCCCAGGGTAGGCTGTAACGAACAAAGCCACACTCTAAAGCTCCTCAACATAGAAATGTATTTCAGTGCAATTTTAACTCATCTTTTTGCAATACTAAGTCGCATATTCTAAGGTGACATAAGCCCCTTATTGTTGGCCATGGACTTCTAATCATGGATCTTAAAGTGCTTAAGTTGGGGAAGCTGTTTGATAAGATATTCATAAAAGGTTTATAAAACAGCCTTTTCTATAGCATCAATATCTCATCTCCTTTTAAAGCCGATATGAGCAAGGAATGACTCATACCGTTTAGGAAGGTGGTGATAGGATCCATATAATTCTGAGGGGTTTTTTCATTGCTCTGACTCAGATTTTCACTTTGATTTTGAGCATGTTAATTACATTAACACTTCAAAATGCTGTTTTCTGCATCTGTATAACGGGGATAGTGGTAATTAGTTATATCACAGGTTTGCTTGAAAGTTGAATTCCTTAATACAGTAAACAGAATCAGTATAAATATTTATATGATTTTTTTTTAATAAATAATGGCAACTAGAGTATAACACATTTTTACATTCTCTATTAGTAATACCTATAGTTGCATTTCCCAGCTTTAAAAATAGAAAAAATTCCCACTTACATGTTTTTCTGATTTTTATGCAACTGAATTCCATGCGAGTTTTCCCAGTTTTAAAGAGGAACTGCTCTTAATTCAGTGGATAGCTTGTTGTTGACATGCTGCAACTTATAAAAATATAAAGACCAAAATGTCAATGATGTTTCTGCCACGGGGACTGAACAATCCAGGAGACAGATTGGTCATGCAGAAAAATATTTTTCTCTTCTACTTGTCATTTCTGTGATCAAGGCTAGTTTATATGAAAAGTAGAGAAGCTGATTTGGGAAACCCATATGCAGTAGTTTTTGCTTTTGCTTTCTCATTGGAAGTGAAAGCGGAAGCATAGTATGAAGTATTTTTTTCTCTTTATGAAAGTAACATTGCAAAAGCAATTAGAAGACTATCTGTAAACATTCAAAACCTTTACAGAGATATTATATACTGAAGTACCAAGATTCGTATCTCAGATTCAAAAATACTTTGAGAATGGAAATCAAGAAGCTTAAAAGATTGCTATTTCAATTTTTTTCCATATTAAAATGATGTGGTTAACATTGCAATTGCAATGTTACGGACACTTCATACAATATGCTTGAATTTTGCTCAGTTATGAAGAAACAGGTATAAGTATTTATGAAGTCCATTGGGGATAATTATGATTTACAGCCCTGAATCTTCTGGGCCTAGAAAACTAAGGGAGAAAGAGGTCCATTCGAAAGAGAGAAAAAAAGAGAGGGAGGGAGGGAGGGAGCTATTAGCTATGTTTTTTGGGGAGATTGATCATGGATCTATGTATTACATGTTTTTGGAACATTCCAAGTGGCTCAAAACCTTCCTGAATGATAAATGGAGAACTTAGTAGATAGTAAATAGGTGTTAGTAGTATACAGTTTTTGAACTGTTCAACTGTTCAGTTCTGCCAATTTGAAACTACAAGCCTGCCCAGAAGAAGAGCTTTAGGAATACAGATCTCAAAGTCTT
>JAWWEW010000112.1:89620591-89648677 GCA_035583185.1 Anabacerthia variegaticeps
TACTTGGCACTGGTGAGGCCACACCTCGAATCCTGTGTCCAGTCCTGGGCCCCTCACTACAGGAAAGATGTTGAGGTGCTGGAGCATGTCCAGAGCAGGACAGCGAAGCTGGAGAAGGATCTGGAGAGTAAGTCATATGAGGAGCTGGGGTTGTTTAGCCTGGAGAAAAGGAGGCTCAGGAATGACCTTACTTCTCTCTCTAACTACCTGAAAGGAGATGGTACCAAAGTGGATGTCGGCCTCTTCTCCCAGGCAGCAAGTGACAGGACAAGAGGAAAGTGTCTCAGGCTGCACATGGATAGGTTCATATTGGACATAAGGAAGAATTTCTTCACTGAAAGGGCTGTCAAGCATTGGAATGGGCTGTCTGGGGAGGGGGTGGAGTCACCATCCCTAGAGGTGCTCAAGGAATGACTGGATGTGGCACTGATGTGGGTTAGCTGACATTCTGATATTTGGTCAAAGGTTGAAGCTGATGATCTTGGAGGTCTTTTCCAGTGATTCTGTGGGGATGAGAATAACTTTCTACTGATTTTTTAAATATTCAAGCAGTGTCTTAGAGTTAGCTGTTCTCTGCTCTGAACTGATAGTGAAAAATGTATCTATATGCTTCTCCTTTTCTACTTCAGTAAGTGCTGCCTTATCCTCTTTGTTATTTAGCTGTGAACACTTTCCTTCAGTACTTCCAAAACTGACATAGTGGCCTTTTGCCGCTTACTGCTTAAGACCTGATATACATATCAAAGAATTCAATTTTAAAATTCCTTTTAACATTGTTGTTCTTTAAAACAAAGAAAATTTGAAGCAAAAGTAGATTTTTATCTTATCTAGGACAAGGTTTTATCGTGGCATGAACAAGATAAAGGTGATTGTGTGAAATGCTGAAACAATGTTTAAAGGGAAATAGTAATCAACAAGTTCTTCCTTTTCATTCCATTTCCATAATTTCTGAAGTAGAATTGATTAACATATACTACTATTTGTATTTCATACAATTAAAATATCCCTGTATAAAAGTAAAATAAAAAGAAAGCTGAAAGGTGAACATTGTTATCAATAAAAATAAAGAATAAAGTTATATCAATAAAAATAAGCAAAGGCTAAATATTTTTTTATGGCTTACAGGGAAGTACAATAACTGAGGATTTGGCCTGACTGGTAAGTAAGGATGTAGAGATTTTTTAAATAAAAGTATTGGGTTTTTTCCTTGAAATCTGGAAAAACAACAGAAATGTTTTGATTATTACATGATTTTCTCTCGTGTGTGTTATGTTTTTTTGTGTTATGGGGACACACAGACATAATTCTTTCTAGAAGAATAATGCACATTGACTTGGCATGCAAGCTTTAAAATTTAAACTGTCAAAGATCTAAAACCACACAGAATTAATTATTTTCAATGCTGAATAACGGTTATGAGCTTAGTGAGACATTCTAAGGAATAATAAATAAAAATTATTCCTTTAAGAAAAACAGCAACAACACAGGAGTTGAAGTCAAATGTTCACTGCAATTTCTATTGTGCTTCCACATCTATGGTCAAACAACAATCTATTAAAATATTTTTTTCCTTTAGCAGGTAGTCTGCCTGTCACACTTCATGCTCTTAAATGTAATGTAGTTGTTAAAAAGAGGAACTAGAATTTACATTCTCAGTTATTGTTCTTGGACACCATCAGTAGACTGCACAGTGACCAGGGCAGGATGATCTGTACTGATTTGAGAATCCAGCCCTACATATGCTTGAGAAGGTTGTTGAATTCTGCTTTTGGTGTCTCCATAACAGTGTTCATCAATGTTTTTAATCCATTTTTGTTCTTCATTTGTTGACAGACTGTGTCAAGGAAGGTCAGAATCACTCTTCTGAAATGAATAGTCTTGCAGCAGAGAGAGCTGTTGGCTTTTTTGACTTTTCTTGTGCTTTTTCTGCCTTTTTATTCCTTGGCAAGCATCTTTAGTGCATTTAACACAGTTAATGTATGAAATATCCTGTCTGTTTTCTGAGTTTTCAGCCATGAATGACTGGCTGCTGGTGAAGACTAAGCGAGAACAAAGTGATTACAACTGCATGGTAGAAAGAGTGTAGCGTTCAGTAGGGGAAACTGTTATTATTCCTTCTTCTTTCTTGTTTCTTGCTGCAGTCTGGGATCACAACATATCTGTGTTCATAGCACGAGAGTCAGGCTGCTCTGAAGTCTTGGAATATGCCATACATAATAACAGGATTTTTGTTCTCTATTTAATAGAAATTTTTTTACTGTGTCCCATACCTGCATCAATTTCATCACCTTAAAAAAATACATAAATTTGATCTGGGGCTTGTAGAGTGAGCTGAATGGGTTGCTGTGAAAGTCATATTCTGAACTCTCTACAGGCTTTCCCTAATTTTCTGGGTGGATTTTAATGCAATAAAATTCCATCAGACTTTAAGGGTTTAATTCAGGCAGGTCATCTATCACCTCTGACAGACACTTCTGTTAGGAGGCTTTCACTTTAGGATTCTAATATAGTATATATATATATACATATAATCTATGACACTCTTCTTCCAGTACAGTCAAAGACAACTGGACATCTTTTCCAGTACAACCATTTCCTGGACCCAAGGCAAAGGAAAATATTTGTGAAGGCAGGGATCTGTATAAGGTATTTATGCAGATTTGGGGGTCCTGATTTGTTACTCTGCTATCTGCTGATGAATATATCTCTGTCTGTGTCAGGGTTGCATTTGACTTTGAATCTTTATATTTGAATAATTTTTAAAAGGAAAGAATATAGTACAGACATCAGCAAACACTGAGAATACTGAGTTGGGAGAATACATCTCGTTGGTACAGTAGGATATATTTAGTCATATGGGATAAAGTTAGCAGAGGTGTCTGACACAAAGATCTATTAGGCTGTCAGACAGTCTCCCAAGAGAAACGGAATCCCTACTGCTGGCAATATTTAGCATTTGATTAGAGAAAGCCCTAAAAATGTGCTGAAAGGAACAATCATATTTGACAGGAGCTTCTAATAGAGGATCTGTTCTTTTCCATCCCTAATTTCTCTAATTGCATGCTCAAACTTGAGGGAATAATAATTTAAAGATTACTTCTAAGAATCTCAGGAAGTATTAACTACTCTTTACGGTTTTGCTCATTATTATATTCACAAATGAGAAGTCCCATTACATTCTATGCGGGTTTTCCTAATTATACCTGGCCTTTCTGCAATAATTCCTGTACAAGGTTGTGCTAGTTGAGTTCACTCTTACATATTTTTAAAATCCAGGAATAAAATTCTGCAATTCCTTTAATCCTTGTGTTTCCTACATGATGCTAAGCTGCATTTCCTAGTCGGACAATGTGTGTTAGAAAATCAAATATTACTGGTAACAGCAAGCCATGAGTAGGTACTTTGAATTTTACTTCTGTACTGTACACAGGACCACGAAGAATTTCCAGGAACATTTTGTTCAAAGGTGATTAGCAGCAGTGCAAACATTGCTGCATTCACTGTAAGCAACACTTTTATAATAAGCTTAGTCGTTGTCATAAGCAGGAAATACAAGTTCATCTCTTCTCCAACTAGTATCAACTTAATATTTAGTTTCCCTAGTGCTAGATTGATTTTCATAACTTTTAAAAGATTTTTTTTTCATAGTACATTTCATTACCTCAACACTTCAAAACTGAATTTAAAAAAAAGTTTGATCAAGCATATATATGTGTGTATATATATATATATATATATGTAATGCATTTTTCAGGTTGCATCTTAAAAAATAAAATCAAAGGTGTTGTGGTGATGGTGAAATACTACTTAGCTGTATGGCTTTAAACAATATCAAATAAGAGTTAACATTTTTATGTCTTCTAAATACTCCTGTAAGGTCTTTCATAAGACAAGAAAAATAAATGGAAGAGTTAAAATGTTTATGTGAAGAGTCAAAAATTATGCAAAATGCATAAATTACATACACAAGACAATTTAAAATTTATTGTCCACATTTATTTTCAGAAATATGTTTCTATAAAATTAGATTATAGAAAACTCTCTTTGTAACTCTCTTTGTAACAATCTAGGACATGTGGAATTTGCTTAGGCAAGAGCTGTAATTTATGAAAGAGGTATGGAGTGTCTGTCAAATATTAGGATGTAAAGATTCCAACATTATGAATGCCTGAACTCTCATCTAGACCAGTTTCAGAATTAATAAATAAATAGGTCTTTATTTGCCTTGGGTTTTGAGCACTTTAAACAAGTTTGTCTATAATTTCACTGTGAAGATTTGTTACTGTTATATATTATTAATTCACGAAGTCCTTAATGGTTATATATATTTAAATAGAGGATAAAAATGGATCAAAACCAATAGAATTGCACAAAGAATTAACTGACATATTTTCTTGTCTTTTCTTGACGTAAAAAATAAAAGGCTAATTTTGTAGAACTTTTTTCTTCAGTGCTGCAGTAAAATTGTACAGATATAGGTGTTAATCATGATGACTCCTGCAAGTCTTTTCCTGAGAGAATTTTCTAAATTCAGAGACATGGGCAGCTTACAGAATTTGAGGATGTATTTACTAGAACACAGTATCTTGCATTTGGCCAAGTCGTATTTAAACAGCCTACTTCCAGCATCAATAATGCATCAGAGTTAAATTTGATCTAAAATTAAATTCAGTTCAAGGTCCTGTAAAGCCCCTGTCAAAGTATTTCTTCTCTTTGCTGGTACCACAGCACTTACTTGCACATTACAAACAATGGACAATCCAGTTTTTAACAGCTGGAAAATAAAAAATAATTTCTTGGCATTCTCAACCATTCAAGGCCTGGAAATTTGATTTTGTAGATTATTTTAGAGCTTACTTAACATATTATAGAATTTATTTTAACATAAAAGGCATTGTGTCTACCCAGTCAAAGCATTGTGAAGTGCTTTAAACCATCAATAAATCGGTAAACTTTGGAAGAAAAGTTGTCACCCTTAATAGATACTTGTAATTATAGTGTTCCATGGACACATCTTTGCCAGCTTCATCTATTGCTTCTACAGCTGGGGGAGCATCAGGATGTGCAAGAAGTTCACCATCTGCTTTGCTGGAAATTTTGTAAAGAGAAATATTAAATGTGAGGAAGGGATTAAAACGTATAGTGGGTGTATTGCAGCCCATCCTCCCTTGGCAGCCAAAGGCTGCTTTCTGCTCTACTCATTTCAATTCACAGGAAAAATAAATCTTTCATTTCAGTGATATATTGTCACCAGTGCAACTTGCTACTGTAATACATCATCACTCAAGTACAATGTAAAGTAGTACAAGTCATCAGTAAAAATAGCAATTAATCTTTTCTTCAGGGATCCCAGAGTCATAGATAAATGCAAAAATGCAACTTACTGCAGATACACAAAGAAGTTACACTGAATTATTTTTCGCCTGCAATTGCTGCTTATTACTAAGTCATTTTATTGATATTAGAACAAAGAGATGTTTCTTCAAGACATTCCTGTGGAATGGGAATTGAGTAAGGGATTGACACTGGGGTTAGGATGCTACTTCATAAGGAGAGGCAATACAAAAATCATCACAAATAAATGGGAGAGGAAAGGGTTTCAGAGTCGATGATGGCAAAGTTCGGGGAGAGGGAAGGTGCAACAAGTTAAATGGGTGTAAGCAGTGGCTGTTACACAGAGCCTTGACACATGAATTAGAAGTTTTAATGTGGCCTCATGAGCATGAGAGAGCAAACAGAAGGATTTGAAGAAAGATGTTATCAGATGAATGCTGTAGTATAATAATTGCAGCAGCAAATTACGTTGTAGGCCACAGTCTTGCAAATATGCAAGGAGTAAGAAAAGCCTCTTTTCTATTAGATTCTCTTTTACATTTTCATTCTGTTTTGATTTTCAGTGCACCAAATTGTATTTTAAGTGTTATTCATTCATTTTGCATTTAGTTGACAAATTACATTAAAAAAAAAAAAAAAAACAGAAAAAAGAAATTAAACTTACATTTATATGAGTACATAACAATCTTTTGAACTATCTGAGATTCTCTTACTGTGCCTGCTTTTGCAGTGCACAGGTGTTTATTTCCCCTGTCCTATCTTTATCTGACTAGGAAACTTGTTCAGTTTCTCTAATTGTTATGCTTATATCAATGTTGGAATACCCCAAGGATTACCACAAGATATACCTATCTTATGTATTATCTTATGTCAGTATTCTAATTGTTCCACATGAGATTTATTTGAAGCATTGAAATATGAAGACATATATGTTCTCTGCTTTGAATTTGTAAAATCTCCATGACTGTGATTATATTGAAATTTCAATTATATTTCTATGAGTATATGAAAAGTGTTAATCTCTTTATGTTTTACCATTCATTTATAAAGGTGTTTCCCTCTACTGGTGTGAAGACTGATTTTGTTAAGAGATGCAATGTGTTGAGGTCTGTTCATTGCCTGTGGCAAGCTTCCCTACTCTAGGTTATCTCAGCACTGTGCACTCTAGTTCATATATTGAATTTATGAAGTCCCTAACATAGAGCTCTGATTTTTCAAATGATTATTATTCCCATTTTAATTTCAACATTATTATTGCGATTAATTATAATTTTGATAGATATAATGCCACTATACTTGCCTTCTAGTTCATCTGCAAAATCCTTGGTGGATGTCCCAGTGCAGGTGATATATATCATCTTTGGCAAACTGATAAGATGTAATTTTCCCTTTTTTTGACCCTGCAGGTATAGCTGAAGAATTCATGACCAGCTATGACAATAGGCATATGCACTTACAGAATAATTTGGTTAGAATTTCAGTTTCTACATATAAAATATAATTTTGGGAATCCTTGCTGAGCAAAAAACTAACTTCCCAGGAACTTCTATGAGATACATCTGCTCTAACTGTAGGTTTTCAACACTGAATAATCCAAATCCAAAGTAATTGCAGTTTTTACTACACTTTGTAGTAGGTAGAGCAAAATTGCCATTTATCTAAATTACAGAAAATGAATATATGCAAATGTGTTCCTCTATGTGTACTTAGAGCTGCTACCACTTTAGAATCATAGAATGGTTTGGGTTAGAAGCGACCCTAAAGATCTTCTAGTTCCAAACCCCCTGATATGAGCAGCGATACCTTCCACTAGATCAGATTGCTCAGAGCCCCATCCAGTCAGACCTTGAACACTTCCAGGGATGGGATATCCACAACTTCTCTGAGCAACTAGAGAAGTTCACCACCTTCACCACCTCCACAGCGAAGAATTTCTTCTTAATATGCCATTCTCCCTTGTCGTGTCACTACTTGCCTTTGTAAAGAGCCCCTCTCCAGCTTTCTCATAGGCCCCCTTCAGATACTGGAAGGTGTTCTAAGGTCTCCCCAGAGCCTTCTCTTCCAGGCTGAACGACCTCAGCTCTCTCATCCTGTCTTCACTGGACAGGTGCTCCAGCCCTGTGATCATATCTGTGGCCCACTCTGGACTCTCTCCTACAGGTCCATTTTCTTCTTACGTTGAGGGCCCCAGAACTGGATGCGATGCTCCAGGCAAGGTCTTGCAAGGATGAAAGGGGGGGAAGAATCACCTCCCTTGACCTGCTGCCCATGCTGCGTTTGGTGCAACACAGGATGCTTTTGGCCTCTGGGCTGCAAGTACACACTGCCAGCTCACTTTGAGCTTCTCACCACCAGTACCCCCCAAGTCCTTCTCCTCAGGGCTGTTCTAAATACATAAGCAATAAATTCCTTCAAACGATAACTGACTTACATACCTTAAGGTCAGTTATCTAAATCTAACACATTCATCCTGAACTCCCTTTATAGTTACTGGAAAGAAAGTTCTCATTTAAAGAGCAGTTCAGCTTGTTTTCAAATATGTGCAAAAAAAAATAATTATCCTCTAAAAATGTTTTATTTCTACCCTGTGACTCTTACGGCAATCTACTGCCAGGTTACTGGCAAATTACTGGCTTTTAACTTTCTAAGCTAAGGTGATACGGATGTGTGAGAAAGTTTGGATGTGGCCAAGTCACAACAGAAAAGAGAGTGAGACAGCAACATAGAAGCAAGGCAAACAAAAAAATAGCGAGAACTCTGCAAAGGTCCCTTTCCTGGGAAAAAACTGCTTCTATTTAAGAGTTACAGTTAGAGCTGGATATTTATAGCCTCACCTACTCTGAGGTACAGGACTAGTTTTTGTGTACTGCTGGATGCAGTTAATGAGAAAGGCTGCTCTGGTTCTCTGGCTGCAGGTTTTTTTCTTGTTCATATATTTGCCAAGTAAAGTGCTGGGTTACATAACTCACTTTATTTTGACTTACAGTTGATTGTGTTTTGCTTATTTTTTTCTAATTCTAGATATTTTGCAGTTTGCTACTTTAGAAAGAGTCAAGCTATTTTCTGTAAAAAGCAAATCAGTTTCAACTTTCTCACAATGTATTTTATCATGTATTACTAGGACATATATAAAACACCGTGAGTACAGCAGTTCTCATTAAAAGTATTAGAATTATTTTCCTTCCTTGTTTCACAGAGTTGAAACCTACCATTTTTCAGAGCATGCTGTGAAAATTCAATTTTCTAAGGCCATTTGAGAAGAGATTATTTAAACTTGGTGCATTTGAATGTGGCCCATTATTGTTTGAAGCAGAGTCTTAACACTATGAAGGAAATTCATATTTAGAGAGATCAGATTGTGCTGTATTAGGATACCCTTGTAACTCATGATACTTAACATTTTGTTTGTATTTCTAATATCTCAGCATCTGCAAATTGAAGAGGATTTGAGTAAATCTAAATAACTGAAATCTTTTTCGATATTTTGAGTGTTGAATTGATACATAATTTTTTCTCACATAGTAGAATATAAGCCTTTTTTCAAATATGTCCCTTTTTATTTCTACACCCCTTTTTCCCCTGACTATAATTTTCTTTATCAGTGGTAGAGTAGTATTTCCTCCTGAAGTGAGTGTTCACAATGCTAATTTCAGATGCTCTTTTGAGATTCTTCTAAGAGTTTTTTCTGACTGTGCTTTGTGGAGAAAGACTTAAATTTGCTCATTTTCAAATTAGTCTTTTTTTTGAGCTCTATTTTAATTTTTTTCTTAACTTTTCATCTTCTTTTTATTATTACTTCTCAACTCTAAACAACACCAAAACTCCTCAGAAACATCTACAATTATTTATAAACATTCTTAGTGCCGCTGCAGCTTCAACTGTGAATTTCTTTTCTTTTGTCTCTAGTCCAGGTTGTATCATTTTAAGGCCAGAGCAAACTCTAGGCATTGGAAGACTTTACTTTTCCCTGACACAAAACAAAGAGGTCTTTTTTTTTTTTTTTTTAAATGTTTTGGTAAGTTGTCTTATTAAGAATAGCCGAGAAAAGGAAAAGATAGGCTGGCACAAAAACCTAGCCTAGAAATGGCTATCAGTTTAATTTTGAATATTTCTAATACTTCCCCCATTGCATTTTTTTTTCAGTTCTTTGCAGTAGTCTTTTCTTTTGAATGATGGTGGCAGCTACCATGGGAAGAAAAGACTCCTACAGAGGAAAAGAGTCTTCCCAAGTACACAACGACAGTCCCTTGAATATCCTTGAGAATCAAAACTCATCTGTAACTTTTTGGAGTTCAAAGAATGCTGTTTCCCTCAGGTTATGCTTATCTTCACCCTCATTAGTCTCATCAAAGAACTCTGAAAATTTAGGGAAGTGCTTTCTTTCCCTTCACTGAAATTGAATGGCTTGACCCTATCTACTTTTCATACAAGTTTTCTAATATTCTGGTGAATGTGGAGATCTTGATCAGATCAGCCCCAAAGACACTTTATCTGAGATTATTTCTGCTTGAAAAGCACAGACCTCAGTGAAAAGGCATTAGAACTTACCCGCAGAAGGAAAGATCTACATTTTGTACACATGTATGTAAAGATTTCTGGTGAAATAAATTAGACATTTTAGAAGAACAAATGTCATATTCAAATCACTGACACCATAGGTAATCCTTTTCCCTTCAGTGTGGTGAGGGTAAAGCACTAGTAACTTATTTAGGTTCTCTCAGGGGACTGCTCTGTCCCTGTCGTCATACATATAGAGAACATTTATCAATTTAGTATGGTTGGTTGGTTGGTTTGCTTTTAATATAAGGACTAATAGTCCTAGAGAGTGCATAAAACAGTTTGACTCCAGTGCTAAGTAAAAAGTTGCTCTGCCTTTGGGAGCACCCTCCTTATCACACACAGAGCGCAGAGTATGTTAATTTGGACACCGTCAAACTGATGGCCTCTGATCTCAGCAGGGTCTGGGTGGGAGCTGGGTGTTTCATCTCTCGGAGTGCCCATCCAGGAAATACTTTCAAATATTAAAGTTGTAGGTCTGGGGACCTGAAGGTTAAAGAGAAGAAAAATGCTCCTTAAGTTTAAGGCACTTTAAGGATGTGAAAGGAGCTACTTTGGGTCTCAGTTCTAGACACCTAAAGGCTTGGTAGGTGTCTGGGTACAATGCGTCATATTAAACTTTTAATAAATGCTTGTATGTACCTTACCTAAGCACTTCACCTGTGGGATTAGAAGATAATTCTCATACAGATTTACACAACTAAAAGAACATTATTCAGAAAATAGTTTTTCTTTATTAAAGATATATTGTGCTTTTTTTATTTGTCTCTGATTTCCAAGCATTGCAGTTGAACCATTTGCACTGTATTGACCTGCTCTGAGCCTTTAGGGAGGCTGTTAAAATCTGTAACGTGAACCCACAGAAGTGTCAAATATTAACAAGTGTTCTTTGCCCTGCTGATGCTGAACGTTGATCCACCTCAGGCATCAAAAAACTGAGAGACCTAATTTGTAATTGTCACTTTTCCCACTCTCTCATATGGTGGGTAAGCAGGCTGAAATGTCTTTCCGCTAGCTCTTTGACTTCATGTAGGAACTTGCATCACCCTTGTCATCCCAGTAGCATGATCCCCCCCCGGTAGCATAGTAATTCATGTAACTAACACCTGTCTCCTAGGGTTCATTGTTTCTCTCATCCTATCCCCAGAAGCAAAATTGTGTATTTAGCTATACAATGTTCAATATATCACTGTAGTCTGCAGGGATATGTTTTTAACTGTACTTTTTGCTATGAGTTTACATACACTAATGAAAGCAAGTCAAAACAGTGCACTTCCACCCAAAATGGAAGATGATGAGGCTTGATTGGACTTCAGATTCTAGAAGAGGCCATTCCCCTGTCCCAAAATGAGACTCTCCCTCCTGCCCAGAAAGGCTTTCCCTTACTTCAAGCTGACATGATGCCTGAGAACTGAAGTCACCATCCGGAGTCCTGTCCTTCCTTCAGGCCATACAGCACTACAGGGATGAAGTCTGCCACCTGGAATCCACACTTGCCCTCCTTGCTGGGTACACTAGAAGAACAGGCAGATTTAATATGCTTGACCTAAGGAGACATAGCTGAATGCTTCCTCCACTAAATGTCTTATTTAATTTGGGAGTGCCAGTGAAGTCTTGTTCAATACTGTTACGGAGTTGAATTAGCAGAAATAAGGAAGTACCAAACTAACACTGCACTTTGGTTATGATAGTGTAGTAGAGTGATTACTTATTGGACTGCTGTTATTTTGGAGCTGCCTCATGCTGTCCCTTCTCCCCCAACCTAATTAAATTTTGCATAACTTGTGGAGGGAAAAAATTGCCTTCTACTGTAATTAATATTGTCAAAGATTTTTAATCCTCCCATTTCCTTTAGCACTTTCCTTAACAATCAGTTTTTCTTGTGACAACAAAATGTTTAATTTCTTTTTAACTAAAAATACTGGCTCCTGAAAATCTCAGAGAAGAAAAAAAAATGTTTCCATACAGCCTTCTTCTTGCCCACATTGTTGTCCTGTAATATGAGAAGAGCATATCAAAAGTCATCCTGTGGATTATATCCTTATTTGTTCAGTATCTGGTTCCTGAGCACTCCTGGGTTCAGAGTCAGCTACAATAGATCATAATTACTCATGGCACCTTCAGTGGAAAATTCATGCATTAGATGAGCTGAACCACCTTCTGAAGTCACTTGTGTCTCTGCCTTGAGCAGACTGAGCATTTGTCTGAGCCCTTCAGTGAGGCCCCTTAAGTTAGGTGGGAGGAACCTGTAGTGAGGTGTCCATTAACTTGTCACAGAAAAGCATGCCTTTAAAGAGTGGGATGGTCAGTGAAGGGAAAGGTGCTTACTGTATGTTATTTATAAAAATGATAACCCATTATTTGCTTCACCAACATTGTTTCTCATAGGTTGTTAAGTTTTGTCTTTTTTTTTTAATAGACTGAATATTAAGATTTTATCGCAATACCATTCTTAATAGTGTAGTACACCTGCCATTTGTTCATTTCATCTGTAGGTATTTATGGAACTGTTTATACAACAGACTGCCAAGTGATTTATCATTTTTATTATCATCCATCAGTATTCTACACAGATCCCACTGGAGCTGTGTGGTTTGGACAATGCACCACAGTTTATCAGTGAGTAAGCTGAGCCCTTAAATGAATAACTGATTTCTTTACCCTTGCAATGCACAGGTTGTGCTTCATGATTCACAGTTCTCTTCAGTCGGCTGCGTGTTCTACATGACACTGGGCAAACATACCGTGCATATGTTGATGCAAGTTATTTTCACAGCTTGATAATATGCTTTGATTTATCACTCTTCTAAGCTGTGGTGTTCTGTTTTCCCCTTAGGGATACGATGATGGGTATGGGGGTGAATATGATGATCCAAGCTATGAGGCATATGATAACAGTTACGCCACCCAAACACAAAGGTAAGCGTTTATATTTTTACTTTTTTTTTCAAAGTACACTTTTCTGTCTTAGTTTTTCATATAAATTTTGTGTTTTATTTTCCGTGTTAAATTTTACAAAGTCTCACAGTACTTAAAAAACCTGTCAAAAAGTAATAATGGCAGTCAGATGTTATATACAGAGATTCAAATGAAGTAAAAATGTAAGCAGCTATGGGTTTAAAATTGGTGCAAACTGAAGGTATTTTTTTAAGAAACGATTACATCGTTTTCCAAGCTGATGTCACTCTGAACTTGGTTTTGCAGTTTTTTGCCTTTACTGTTGAGAAGTGTTCAAGGACATCTCATATTTATGGCTTTTACAATGTTTTGGGCAAAACCAGAAGGAAATAAAACAAACCATTCATGATGGTAAATACCTGTTTCTGTTGTCACCCACCACCGAGGTAAACTGTAGAAGGGAATTACATGCCAGAAGTAAGGCTGAAACTATCTGTTTTCAGCCAGTTACTTTCTCAGCAACTCTTGGAATTGATAAGTTTGAAAATTTGTTTTATCTCCTCACTGTGCAATAATGGGAAGAAATTACATCCACATCTTATGTTGATTTGTGTCACTAAAATGTGGCAATAAAAATGATCCTTTTTCTTATACATATACACCACATGCACTCATCCATTAATTTGACTCTTGGTCCATGTTTATTAAATATGGAATGACATCTTCACAGTTCAGCTGAAGGATAAAAGCATGTTTTGGATATGTATTTAGAAAGTTCTCTTATGGGTTGCTAACAGTACTTTTAAGACTGTGGAAAGGCAAATGAAATTTTAACAAGAAAAGACACATGTTTCAACTGAGTTAGTGTGATTCTCACTGAGCAAGAAAGTGATGTGTACATACAGAGTTCTGCATTCCACAGACCAGAGGACCTTAAACTTGCTTTTTTATTTAACCATCTATTTTTGTTGAATGCTTTGTTGATGAAAATGCCTGTCAGAATTACATTCAGCTCCAGAACTGCTGTAGTGAGCGGTGCTGGAGCTGATAAAAATACTTTATAAGTATTTTTATAACCAGTGAAGTATGTTTAAAAGGTTTTGTCACACTTAAATGTGAACCCCATCAAGTATACTTTAACAACACTTTCAAGTAATTACGCATTACTAGCTGCACCCATCATGTCATTGTGTAGGTAGATATTCATGTTGTCAAATGTACTCCAACTTTTTTGAAAAGAGTTCAGCTCATCTTTTGCTGCAGGATTGAATTGTCACAGGAGATACTGGCTGTGATGTAAAAACAATAATTAGTTGGAAATCTCTCTGCTGTGACATCGCTTTATATCATCTGAAATAACCTGTAATTTTTTGCAAGTTGGTGTCCCAGGCAAGTAAATGACAAATATATCAAGTTTATGAGGAGTGTATTGTAATGCAGCTAGAACTAGCAGTGATAATTTGACTCAGGAAAGAAAATTTATAGTCACATAATTCAGACAATTAAACAGCTATTAAGTTTAGTCATCAGATATGCTTTCTACTAACATGAGCTACCTCAAGGATACCTGATCTGTTTAACATCTGCAACTAACACATTTCCCTTTGTGAAATATGTGACAGGACATGTGGTCATACTTATCCACGTTGAGTGGCACTTAGTGCCACGAGCACTCTATTGATTCCAAAAAGAGCACTTTCGGAACCACACACTTCTCATTTCAAAGATTTAAAGAACAAATGGACTATTAGATACACAGTTTGGATTTCTGTACCTTATTGGCCATTTGGCTTCACAGAAATGCTTTCCTACTGAGGCAAAAATACTACAGTACTATGAAATAATGTGGCCTAAATATTTGGTTAGATGTGTATATCAAAGTGTTTTCTCCAAGTCTCAGATCTTGTTTAACAGTATACTCCAGTATATGAGCAAGACATACCATATGCACACCTAAAAAAGAAGATAAGTAGTGCTGCTTCAAAGTACTTATTCCTCTCATGCAGTGTGTGATTTACAGGAAAAAAATTAACAAAAACTTGTTGACAATGTTCATGCTCAGTCAGAAAATTGTCATTACTGCCCTCTGCAAGGAATGACCGAAATTCTAAAGCATGAGATGAGAAAAAAATTGCAGTTAGTGGCCTAATGCAGAGCCCCAAGGTTTCTATTCATGTTAAAGGCAGAGTTTCCCATTGCTTTTTATGGTTCATTAAGGAACCAATGTGGAAATTTATAGATTAAGTACAAATTCTTGTCTGACTGTCTCACTGTGCATGTTGACCAAGCCTTATTCTCTTCATTGCTTCAAATAGAAGAATGTGTTGGGATGAGGGACCATGAACAGGCAGGTTGTTAGGGATGATCTGAACACGAGCTGAATTCAGTGTGCTTTAGAGCTGAGCACACACAGTAAGTCATGCCTTGTTCCCCTGCTTACCCCATGTGAAGATAGTGTTTGGGCAACCCACCACTACCACCCCTGTTATCCCTGCCTTTATCTTCCAGACCTTGTATCTACTTCCCATTTGCTCACCAGAACCTTTCTGTCCATTTATATTTCATTTTGGAGCCCATCGTCCTTTGTTACCCAAGGGGTCTGACTTAGAATTTTACAAACTAGACTGCCAACAGCAGAGAAAATGAGCACACTATCGACAGGCAGTGTGCTACAACATAGGTTTATGGTTTAGTAGAAGGAGGACTAAAAATACCAATCCCCAGGACCATTCAGATGCAGTACTTTCATGCCCTATTATTTACAAATCTGTACTAAAGGTCAGGGGCGGCCTTGCAGGTCCAGCAATACATTTTTTATAGGTCCTTCTCTAATGGACTTCTCTAATGACCTTCTCCAGACAGAAAGCTCTGTCCTTTGTGACAGCAGTCTGATTTTTAGGCTGAAAACAGTGGGATGGGGTCACTTGTGGAAGAGATTGTGACAGAGTCTCAGAATCAGGTTGGCATGAAACCCACAGTAAATCTGCATGGCTGAATGAGCTAAGAGGCACCTCAAGCACACTTTGAAATGGCACCAGAAGCAACTTGAAGAAAGAGAAAAGCAGGACTCTCACTGCGGTAAGTAACATTTGTACTTTATTATGTTTGGGGAGACATTTTAGAAATGAAGGAATTATGGGCTATGGCAAATACAGTCTATATTGCATGAGGTATGTCCTGCTTTAAGTAGCAGAAGATATATTTATAAAGCCACCTGTTCCCTCCTTATCTTCCTGCCCCATAGTTACAACCCAGAGCACAGTATGGAACCTCAGGACAGAGATTTAAATAAACAACAGGCTGCCCTTCCCCGCTCTGTCTGTAACCGTTATTTACAGGATTCCATGAAAGACTGCACATGTACTGAGGACATTTAGAAACCACGCTCATTTTAAAAATTTTTTCATACTAATGTCAAAATACAGTTTTTAAGGTAATTAGTTTATCAATACCAAAGAGAACAAGGAAACAACCATTTCAGTGGGTAGGAGAAGACATCAGATCTGACATACTTCCCATGGGCAGTGTTGCACTGTACTTTGAATTTCTCTGTGAAGCCTCTTTTTCCTCACTCTTGCTCTCCGTTCCATATAGTGTGAAGATAGTTTTCAGTGATGAGTATCTGCATGCCCAGACACCCCAAGAGATACTCAGTAGTTATTTTCCTGCACTACTCCCTGTGCACTTAAAAGTCAGACAGAGGACACTCAAAACCTTTCTGCCAGCTAGATTTGCCTCCCAAACCCGTAGTCTGACAACTCTGTTTAAAAATATAAATCCTAGACATGCTATGCAGAATGGTAGAAGTGCCCATTTCCAATTCAGCTGTAACATAGAAAATGTAGGAGAATCCTAGTAAGCTTTCAAATTTTAATACACTTTTTTATTTTCTTATCAGGGACTTCTGAATCTGTTAAACTACCACCACTCTCCAGGATTCATGGGCGGAGAAGACCAGATCACCAGGAGAAAAGAATGCAAAGTTCTGTGAGGGGATCTAGAAGATTAGCTTCTTTGGTTCTCAGAAGGTGTTATGGGATCAGACTATACCCCATGCAAAGTGTGGCCAAACTCCTCAGCCAAAGCCAACAGAATAATTTGGCAGAAATGAATCAGTTGCTAATTAATGAGCTGAGAACCGTGATGGCCAGCACAGCCATCTTCAGTTCTGCTACCACATTTGTAGTCATCTCACTGACCTTTGTGTCTTTGCCAGCATGAACAGATTCATTTCAAAGGTACTATGTCTTACAGCCAAAAGAGACACTTACGGAAATCTGGGCCTGACTGGTCGGTCATGGGATGAACCAGGAAGGGTATGTTCTCTTTAACCCACTTGTGCGTAACCTATCCAGCCATACGTAGTGTAAACAATGGTGCCTGGCAGGGAAGAGCAAAAGAGGTCAATTGATTGTCTGATGAAGCTTAAAATTTGGGTTTGATATTATTTCCTTGTTCCGCAGTGTCTGGCATGAACACTCACACGTGAGTTCTGGGTTTTGTGAACAGTTAGATGAAACAATGGCAGTGGCTTCCAGGTCTGGTTGCTTGGCTTTTCTTCTGTCTTTTTTCTGTAAGGCTTTGTTAAAAACATAATTCAGCAGCAAAATGCGTTGCCGAGTGTGTGCTTTCTAAAGAAGAAAGAGTCTATGGCTCCCATCCTAGGGTGGAAATAGATTTGTAAATATCAGAAAACCCATCACTCACTTACTGACAAGAAGAATAAATAATTCAGTGATAAAAAATAGATGAAAATGCTGTACAACATTGCTGTTACCAGTGCCATCCCACAGCGACACAGGCCTTGTAATGACATACTGTCACCCTTGCTGTGACTGCAAGATGACATAGGTAAAGAGCATTTCTCTTGCCTGCCTGGACCCAGCCTCACTAATGACAGTGACCCAATGTTAGGGCCTTGGAGAAATTCTTGGGAAAATATTTACTGTTAATCTTGCAAATAATTTATGTAATGCTATAGGCAGCAGTCCTCTGGACACATATTTCATGCGGGTATGCCAATAATTTTGGGCTGATGATTTCTATCTGTCAAAACCACACTGCAAACCCATCTTGTGTCTGCTGAGCAAACAAGCATACTTCTGTTTCTGATATAGAATTGCCTATTAAAGGCCATGTTATCTCTGAACTTCCCTTCTAAGAAGCTAATGATAGTACAGAATCTACACCTTAACACAAAGAAAGATGGCATTAATATGTCTGAAGTAAATTCTAAGTTTTTCCATGATATGAAGACTTAGAAGCCTTGTGTTAAATGCTAAAATGCAATTATCTTAGACAACTGAAGAAGAGAGAAAGAAAAGGTAACAGAAACTCAAGTGGACTGATAGTTTTCATCTAACTGAGTTATATTTAATTCAAAAGACACAATTATCATACCAATAGCTGTGCTGTCATCTGCAAAGTCCCACTGGAGTCCTGTTTCTCAATACTAGTAACAGAAATAAAAGGAGAAAAATGGTGCCTGTGTCCACTGTTCTACTACAGTAGATAGTTGAGCATATCAATGTAGTATTATGCCAGTAACTCTATGTTCGTAGCAATACGTATCAATTCAACCTGTAAGAGGCTGTACAATTCTGATACACATTCTTCTAAGGACTCCGTATCCACAGAAAATTTCAAGAGCGTATTCAGCCACTAAGCATATTCAGAAGTTGAACATAGGACAAGTTACTGACTTTGAAAAGACACTTGTTTCCCTGGTTATTCTTGTTTCTGTTGCAAAGTTCATGTTATCTACTGTACAGATTGTGTTTACAGCTTCTTTTTGTGCAGTGTGGGCTGCAAGTGCAGGAGCTGTAGGGAGCTTTATTAAGGGATCACTTACTTGTTTCTGATCTGATATGCGGGACTACAGAATAGCCCCCAATTCAGTCCACGTCATTTATGTGGCTTACAGTACAATTACTTCGCAAAGACATGCTGCAAAATGATTTAGGAAGAATATTTTATTCAGATGTATCTGCAGGAATTATTTGCATCAGCAGGGTATATGTGCCTGAGCTCCAGTTCATCCTGGTTACCCTTGCTTAACCTCCAGATATTAAGAATTTGTATGTACATCTGTTTCTAAAGGTGAGTTCTTCAAAAACAGTACTGCAAGTGAAATAACAGAGTAGTACACTTGTAAAGACAGCAGTACAGAGTTCAGCTGGGCACGTCCTTTGGTAGACTCTACCCCGTGATCCCACTGGTTTTGACTGCTTGCTTTGTAAAAAGTTACAGCAGACTGCTTGTGAACTACCCACAATTAAATGAAAGAATTTTGTCCTTAGTTTAAAAATAATGGTTAGATGAGAATGTGAATAATCATTAATTAATTTAATAGATTATCACATAACTAAATCTTTTGGCAGTATGATTGGAGGCACTTAAATATAGTCCAAGCTGCAATAGGTAGAGTGGTTACACTGATTCGTTGCAAAATAAGTTATTCATTATTATTTTCTCTACTACTCACTTTTTAAACCCTATACATTGTATTTATATTTTGTCATGTTTCATTTTGGCTTTGTGCTGATATCCACTTGTCCATAAATAAAGATTTCCCTGTGTTTTATTTCCAACCTGTTGAAATTAATCACAGCAGGAAGGCTAGAATATGACATTTTATGTATCTTCACAGCAATCTACTTATGACATTCATCATCAGAACCTTTTTTCAAATGCCACTTCTCATTTATTTGATTCAACATTTAAAATGGAATAAAATTTCATTACTCTGAAGTGGGGAAAACTTTTACTTCTAAAACTGAGTAGGATTCCTAAAATTCTGCATTGTTTCCTTTGCAAAAGCTGTGTCTGCAGACATTTTGCATTATATTCTAAAATGCTTGGTCCTAATTCTGTGTCTATGAGAAAGTAACAGAGGATTGTAGAATATGTGAACAGAAATAGCAACACGCAAATGAACGGCAGATTGGTTTCTGTTTCGTGTTTTGCGAAAAGTTTAGAACCCAAAGTCATCCTGCAATTATGATGGCTCTCCACTCCAATGCTTGTCTAATTTTGCTTTCATTGTTTATTATACTTTTTTAATTCAGAGTTGCCGCAGCATGAAATCAAACATATGGAAATGCTGGAGACAAATGAAATCTAGTTTAACTTCAGTCATGTTGTGAGCGACTAAATAAATCCAGGAGTACGTTAATGGAGACATTCTTCTCTGTTAAAAACATTGGATACAATCAAACTTGAGCTTTCAGAGAAAGGGAGACTTTAGTCACCAAAATATTCACTGTCTTATTCCATTAGTTCTAAATATGTGTTCAGTAAAGGACTATATTTGTGATTTAAGGTGAATCCTACAAAAAGTCCCTTTATTCAAAAGATTTGTCATTTTCCCTATAAATATGATGCTCTCTTAGGTAGACATGTCCCAGTTAGTTTCAGATTCCTGGAAGCATTATTCCTTTATTCACACATTTTCACTATGAAATATTATTTTGTAAGAATTTTGTGTATTGCAATTCATGTGAATGCAAATCTTGCTCACCTCTCTTCCAAGCAGAATTATACTGTTTTGTGTAAATATCTTTTCTTTCATGGCCAACTGTGTGTTAAATCCTGCTGGCTCCTTCCCCCTGTGTGGGAGGGAGAAGCACTACAAATGCAGTCTTACATAAAACAACTGCAGTAGCATTAGACAGGGTCCTGTTAGCACAGGAGCTGAATATTTGATTGTACCAGTTACCCATGTTGAAGGTTGGAAACTCTGAATATTACTGAACAGAAATTATATAGGCAAAGAGGGAGATAGTTGTATATAGGAGACCAAGACTTCAAAGGATCCATTTGAGGATGTGAAAAAGAATGAGAGTTGTCCCACCTCTAAAATACTGAACCTGACCTCTAGGGATCCTTGTGAGCTATCCTGGGTGTTAGCTTGACTTGAGAATCTCTCGTCTCAAGGTAACCCTGGCTGGGATATATCTGTAAGGAGTGCTAAAGTTTCATTCATCTGTACCAATCTAAAGTATAGATGCTGATTGCAAACTGAGACAAAAAAGGCTGGAAATCCTTCCTCAAAGAGTCCCAATCCTAAACTACAATGTTGTTTCACTCTCACATTGTTGAGTGCTTCAGCACAAAGATAGAAGTATCTCTAGTTATTTTTACTTCTTCAGAAGCTAGTGTGGAAGTTTTTAGTCTGTTTCTGTGAAACTTCACTGGCACCAGCTGAATCTCCAGTGTGAATCAATTCATATATTTCACAAAAGAAGCCTGAATATTATCTAATGGCAGAGTTAAAACTTCAAGGTTGATCAAAAAGCTCTTTTCTAAATTAACCAGCTCTTTCCCAAACATTTCCAAATAAAAGATGCCTATATTATACTAAAATATACTGTACAAGTTAATAAGTACAACTATTAGGAAGGAAAAAAAGGGGTTTTACAGGAAAATATAAACTATTAAATCTAGATCTACTGGTCTTCATCAAAGGCTTTCTGTTTCTTAGAATATATCAGGATAGACTAAAGAACATGCTTCTCCTATACAGATTTAGGTGTTTAAAGCAGATGAACCCTTTCTTGTACCTTTCTACTTTGGCTTTAGAGGGTCCATTGTATATCTGCAACTACAGTTTGTGCTCCACAATTAGAGAATAAAAACTTTAGATGCATCTTTTGCCATGTAAAAGCAAAGAACAGAAAGAGAGAAAGGAAGAACAAAACAAAAACCCCACACAATCAAAAAGCAAAGGGAACAAGAAGTACTGAAGTTCTTCAGTTCTTGCAGTGTTCTGCTGACTTACATCATTACAGCTGTAAGAGCAGCCAGGGAACCAGATGGTGATGTTGCTAACCCATGGTCTCTTGCCAGCAGCTTCCTGCAGGTGCAGGAAGAACTTGGTCAAAGGCTAATGCAATCTATTCATCACTGTCATGATTTCCTATGCCTAACCCCACTGACCTCTGAGTGGTGAACATCATGCTTCCCCTGGGTGGCTTGCTGACCCAAGAGTCAGGATTTTGTGGCTTCAATCCTAACTCTTTTGTCTCTACCTAAACAAACTTAGTGCACTCTACAGCCTTTTGGGTAAAAAGCTGTGTGGTTTCCTGTGGCTGTTGACAGTCAAACTGGATTTCGCTTTTTCCTTAATTGATATCAATTTGGAAAAGTCCCAGTTAATGAAAGGTTGAAAACCTCTCTCAGTTTTTAAGGTTACTGTTCAGATACAATCTCTGTACTTGAGCTTTTGTCATATCATAGGAGCCCTAGATAATTCAGGTTAGAGGGCACTGAAGGGGAGTCTTCTCTCTCGCATAAGGAACATCTTGTGTTGGTTTTCTGCTTGTTTGTTGGGTTGTTTGTTTATTTGTTAAATTGATCTGGCTTTATCTGCATGAGAAGAGATCACACTTCTATGGAAACTTTGATCCCAAATCTTTAAAATTAACAGGTTCAAAAACATTAACCAAAATGAAAGGTTAAAAAATAAGCATTAATATGTTAAAATTATGGGGATTAACAATATATGTGTCATTAATTTCTTTGCCTATAGAGTAGGAATTAGGACAGTCTTATGTCTTTGTTGTAGAAGTTTCATATAGATAGAGATCAGACCTTCTCAGATACAAAACCAGTTAAACTACTTTTAAGGTACACGCTCCAGTGTATATCAATTTTTTCATAAGTGGCGTGTGTAGAAGTTTGCTAAAGTCTAAGTCATGGCACATCGAGACCTCTATGTTTCAGAAGTCTGATGTTAAAGTACAGTGCAAGTAAATCTGAAAAGCCAGTAGTGAGTTAATCCTGTCTGCTTTATAAAATGTATTGCATCCTGCTTTCAGGTGGGTACACGTATTTAAGTAAATTGCACTTCATGTTGCTTGAAAGTAATGAATACTAATGACGGATAATGGTGTTTTGTTTCCAATTAGCACTGCCAAGAGAGTCAGAGGTTTCCAGAGCTCATGATCACTGTGTTTTCCAGGAACAATCTGAGAACTATAAAATTATATAAACAAGTTTTATTTATTCTGAATGCATTTCCTGATTGTTTCCTTCTCAGTTGGCCATAATGCAAATTAACTCTATTTCTCTGTAGTTTAATGATTTTAAAAAAAAAAAAAACAAACAAAACAAACAAGTTTGTAAAGTCACATTCAATCAGACTTTTATAAACATCACTTGTTGTTCACTTTGCTGGAAAACAGAGAAAAAATTGTTACAACTAAATGCATTATAGTGAATATTCAGAGAAGTTTAAAATAGAGGAAACTAATGGATAAGCAGTCTGGCTCACAAAATAGGAGTTTAAATCTGATATTTCATACTAAGAAATAAGTTTTTTTCACTTAGGTATTCTTCAGAGCACTTTCTAATATGAGTTGGCAAAGAATTTGAAATGCCATTTTGGTTCAAATCTATGAAAAGGATGTATTATTCAGGGAAATAAAGTTGGAGAACTTAGAGGACAATCACGTATTGTGCTGTGAATTACATGTTTTCAGGAATGTAAGCATTGTGCTCACAGACATCAAACATGTAGTATATAACAAATTACTTCCTTTCTACAGTTGCAGTACAGGTTGTTTCTTATTTTGTAATGGTGTGTGTATTAATTTAGTATTCTGTTGATAATGTATTTCAATTCCGAGTGTTCACTGCTGGATTTTTATCTCACATCATTATTATCTCTGTGATTGTGGTTTTTTCTCTAATAAAAAATGTACAACAACAATAACGAAGCGATGAATTTTTTCCCTGCTGTTGCAAGTCTTGCATTCTGCTGGATGTTGCATTGAAGGGTAATAACTCAAGGCCTGCTCAGTGATCACTGAAAGCAGGACTGCTGGTGGTGACCTGGCTGTTGGATCAGGTCCCAAATGCTCTCCTTTGAAAGCTGACCTTTGGTTGCAGCTGCTTTAGTTTGTAAAAATGTATTGGGAAGAAATATTAGCATCTTATCCGCTGGCAGAAGATGAGACTTCTTGCATTCCTTCTTCTGTAACACCACTCACTGGTCCAACACCCTTCTCTACCGGGAAAGCAAGCAATATGCCAAAATACAGCTTCTTAAATTATATTTTTCATACAGTTGTCTGCCAGATCTGAGTGGTTTGTCATCTGTCTGGTCTGAACATTGCAAGTAATTTCTTAAGTCTAAAGCATGAGCCATGTAGATATGATCAGATACATGAGTTAACCCTGATGCTACCAGTGCTTTCATTCATCTTACATAATCCTATAATTTCATTTAACTGGCTACTAAAATCATTGCAAAATAGTACAGAATTCTTATTATCTTCTACAAATACAAGGCATATTCCTCCTCTTTGTTTCTTGCACTACTGAGAGTTTATAAATTTAGATAATTAATTTTCAAGCAACTGGATGGCTCTCATTATCCAGGAAGTCAATGCTCTACAGTGATTATGTCCTGTAGAGCTCAGTTGGCTTTGGGAAAAATCTTTAGAAGTATTAACTTCATTTCATTCATGTCACTTGTATGTCCACTTTCTGCAACTGCTTTACAAATGAATTTCATTTCTCTGAGATACTGATGTCAGTGTAATTCATTCACTCACATGACTGACTTCTGGATAAATTACTAAATTAATGCACAGCAATTACAGTTGAATTTTCAGCTTAAAAAAACCCCCACAGGTATTTGTAGCTGAAAACTGTGTTTGAGAGTTTTGCCTAGCCAGTCGGGGGATGACATGATCCAATTCAAAACAGTTTGACTCTCAGTTATCAAATATACGCAATCAGTGTTCTCAAGTGAGATAGAGCATATGAATTATTCTGAGAAATTATTCCAAGAATAGTTACAGATAGCTATTAAGTCCAAGAAATTAAAAATCTTATTACAGGCTGTTTGTGAACAAAGAAGTCAAAATTAGTTTAAGAAAATTATTGTTACAGATTACTTGTTTGACTCTACTGCGCTTGTGAAATATTTCTACTTGCCCTCCACTGTCAACTAAGCTTTTCTCTCAAATGTAAACTAATATTTCTAAAACATTAATCCAATATGGAAAATGGCCTGAGCAATAATGTTACAATTAATGCAATATTGAGCTGATTGCCTGCTTCTGTTCATTTTGCAAGAGTCTATCTCATGTGGTGTCCAAGGAAAAAGAAGCAAAAGTGTCAACTAAAAACTAACAACAGAAAAAGTGTCACCTTTTCTGTTTGGTTCACTGCAGATCAAAGAAACACAGCATAGTAGAATTCATGGAGTTCTTAAGTTTTTCTGGGCAGAGACTGATTCTTGTTATGTCTCCCTGGTACCTGAGAACGGAAGTAGTATGTTCTTGAATTTGGTATCAGGTATCATGAACACAGTGCAAACTATAAATGAAATAGCAATCAAGCAAATGTGAATAATTCCATTTCCACTTAATTATGTCTTAAAGGTTGAATTTTTTGAACGTCCATGCCACATAATAGCTGGGAACGGTGATTATCAGGATGTAACTACTATCTGAAATATTTTGATAACATTTTAGTGTGTTACTTATATAATTTTGGAAAACAGTGAAAAAGTGAGTTTGAGACTCTTAAAGTCTGATTTTGCACTCCTTGACCCCATTTCTTGCAATATGCATTTTATTGATTACTGTATAAAACTTTCTGTGGACGTCCAATAACTGTGTAAGGAGGAAGGCTGTGGAGAATTAGGTTCCTCTCTACAGACAGTGGAAACATGCTTTCTTCTTCAGGATCAAAGCTGGAAACCTGTCAGTGTTTTTGGTAAAGATAAGTAGTTTACAGGTTCCCCCCATACAATGCAGTCAGCTTTGTGAAAACAAACTATGCTGAGTTTGATAACGCATGAATGTTTGGAATTACAGGTAAATGAGATTAGTACCTTTTTTGGCAGTTTAACAGTAGTGAATGATATAATGGATGGTCTTTTTTTCAGACCTTATTTTTGCAAATAGAATCTTTCTCAGTCTTTGTCACATCTCCTAGGTTTATGTATTTAGAACCAAATTTGTTTTATGTTGAGTAGATAAGAAATGTGATGTACTGTGTAATAGCTGTTGTTATCACTGATACATTTTCCTTCATATTTTTAAACACTCACTTTCCCTGAAACTAGCTGGACTAAGCTATCATGTCAAAGTGTTAAAATACATTTCATTTGCTGCGCTCTGTCTTTGTTTTGAGTTGGTTACCCAGTATAATAGTGACATGGCTGCCTGTATCTGTTGCAGTGTGCCTGAATATTACGACTACGGTCACGGAACAAGTGAAGAGGCTTATGACAGCTACGGTAAGGTCTATTCTATCTTCAGCAAATGTGTGAAATCAAAAGAAAATATCTGTCACTCACAACTCAGAAATTATTTCCATATACTTTTCTTTCTTTCCCTGCTTTAAAAAAAAACCAAACAAAAATAGATTTGTGTAACTTTAGGGTGAGTTTTGACTTACTGAAGTAGAACCAGAAAGTTGGACCGATCAATTTCAATCAAAATTGCAAAGCCAATTACTCATGGTCATAGGTCAGTTTAACAGCAACACTACAGGTTCTGATTAGAGCCAGAGTATATTTCACAGTGTTAAATTTCAGTCTGCTTGATGTGCGAACAATACTATGCATGTGCTGCTGTCATGTGCATCACTTCATCCAGCAAGGTTTGTGAGATAATTGAAGTATAGGCTTAATCAAAGCGGAAGGAAGAAGAGGGTGCTGTACCACCATGGGAACCCCCACTGTACTAAGATAAAGGTGTATCTCATGCCACACTAGGCAGTCTGAGTAGAAGGAGTGTTGTGCTCTTTGCACTTCCCCACTGAGTCTGAGCTGAAAAAGTTCCACTTCATGGGAACCAAGGGCATGAAAGGAAACGAAGCATTGCTCCGATGAATACAAACCATTGTCTATGTCTGTTGCTTGCTATTAGTGCTATGTTTTGATAACTGGAGTCTAGTCCATGTTTTCCTATCAGTAATTATCAGTACACTGTGCCATCAGATGGCACAGTGAATCTCACTCTGAGAGTTTCACTGAAATAATAAAGCAAAGCTGACTACTGTCAGCTTAAAGAGTAACCCCAGTATATTCAGCAGAGATGTCATGCTTGATTTACTGCTACTAATAAAGTATCCTTTGTCTACATGGTGACTTCTGAAGCATTGTGAAAATGAGAGCTGCTGGAAATGATGCCGCAAATCAAAGTTACACTAAGGGGTTATATAAGAGTAGCTGCTTGAAGTAATTTTATTCATGCAGCTGTGAAGTAAATGTCACTGTAGTGCAAACTTGCAGTTTCCTTTGTAGTGGTACAGAAATAGACGTTACTGAGACATTGTCAAAATGATTGCATTGCATAATCAGAAAAAAACTTATTTTTTTTGTTTTACCAGTTCTCACAATACATTTGGATAATACACTGTGCAGTCAAGCACATTTTCAATGCTCAACAAGTAATAATAATTACTTATCTCTATGAATGTGAGTGGTTCAGTTACCCTTTGTTTATTTCCTTTTTGCATATACATTTTTAATACCTGCAGCAGAAAATCTTTCTTCCTCTCTATAGAACCCCTTTGCACTGCTTTCCTGGATGCATCACTAAGCTTTTGGGTGATGCAGAAAAGCATAGTCTGAGCTCAGCAGTAAGAATTACCCACTGTTTAACTTTTAATTACATTCCACCATGCTGAATCTCCATGTGTTTGGGCAAGACATTTAAAGTACTGTCACTTTCCTCCCAGTCTCTCATTTGTAAAACTGGAAGAATATTACTTGTTTTCCCAGCAGGGATTTTGAACGGACTAATTAGCTAAGGCTTAGAAAGTGTTTGTAGAGTGGCATCATGACTAAATTTATGTTCTGCATGCAGCTCCTTTTCTTTGTTTCCATTCAGCAGCTGAAACAAACTCAAAATGCCTGGGGTTCCTTTACTAGACTTTTCTTAAAATATGTGGCAGATAACTGTGGACTTGCTTTGGTTTTCTCTCGAATTATTTTCTGAGCTCACATTTGAACACAAAGTTCTGAAATAGTATTATCAAAAACCGGAAACACACTTAAAATTGAATAATATTTAAGTTGCAATTTTTCTGCTTTCTGTAAACAGATACATTTTTATATAAGTGTGCTCCTGTTGGTTAATTTAATTTAGCAAATTAGTAAATTTACTGGTTCTATGCTTTGGAAATCTGCGTATGAACTTCCTTCATCCCGGAGTCACCACTGTTTATCTGAGGAGGTAATCTGAGTGTACAGAGCTACAGAGCTATAGAATATATGCTTCATTTCCTTGCTGTCTGAGTTCTTGGTGCATACACTGATGTTCCCTCTGTATC
>JAWWEW010000112.1:89648777-89736928 GCA_035583185.1 Anabacerthia variegaticeps
TACAGAGCTATAGAATATATGCTTCATTTCCTTGCTGTCTGAGTTCTTGGTGCATACACTGATGTTCCCTCTGTATCTGGTCTGGGGCATCACCCCTTCTCGTTCTCTCACCTAACTTTACCCTAATTCTCTGTTACCAGTTCTCTACTTGTTTTTCAGGATGTTTTGAAATTCATTCTGAGTCTCCTGAATCCATCCCACTGTATAAAATCAGCTGCCCCTTCATTTCTCACCATCCTGTAGAAATCAACAGTCTTTCTTTCATCTCAGTTCAATTTCACACCTTGTTTTATCTTCCATGACGAGGCTATATTCCTTCTTTACAATTCTTTCTGGCATGTCTCTGCAATTCAGAATTCCCCCAAACTTTGCAAGGCCACACACAAATGATACGTGAACACAGAACTGGTTTCCTGTTGTCATGTCTTAGGTGTTTTGTGTAACAACTTGACTTTTTACCCTTATCCATCCCAATAACAATACCTGAATTGTCAAAAATTTACTAGCTTGGCATTTGTTTACTTTCTCTATGCATCCTCTTGCTTCCAATTTATCTTTAGAGAGGACAGTTCTCAGTCCTGAGAAGGTTCTCTTTCATTTTTCATTAAGCAGAATCAGTGAAATAGTAACGCTGCTTCGTACTTACAGTCTCAAAATAGAGCTCTCTGTCGCTTCTTAAGTATTATACAGCACCATATTACTCCTGTATGAGCTGCATTCTAGGACTTTCTATCTGTGCTCCTGAGAAGTAGCAGGTGGTTTTTGTCTCTTCTATGGGTTCTTCTATGCTCCTTTTAAAATTCTGATTGGGGGATCTGTTTCCACAGAAGTTCATTAAGATTTATATGTTTATGGATTTTCCCCATATGGTTAGAAAAATCACCCAAACACCATGTAATTCTCAGGAAGTTCACATATCTTTTGATGAGATGGAAATACTAAACAAGAAAGGGCCTAATTCACTATTCTGAGGCTGGTCAAGATGGATTCCTACACACTATTCACCACTGTAAAATCCACAACTTAGCTGCCTTAACTCCTTGTTCATTTGCTATTGTGAAGTTTCCTGAGAATTCCATCTTGTCCAAATCAAACCAAGGAACACCCCAAGACAATAACAAAGTCACCTGGTAGGGGTATATGTAAAATCGCACTACTTGCCATGACTTAGGGATGTTCCATGAATGAAAATTCACAGCACAGAACCCTCTCATGTAGTTAGACTCGTAAGCTCTATTGTGATTTGACATGCTTGTCGCCCAGTCTCTCAGAAGGATCAAAGTAGAGACACTTCAAAGCATTCCCTGCAGCAGTCTCTGGGCACATGGAAATACACTACTGAGGAATTATGAGATTCCTACAAATTTTTGATAGGATCAGGACTATGCAGCTACTGCTAGAGAATTTTGAAGGTCACAGTTCCAGGCTGAGGAACACAAATTTGGGATGTAAGCCTGAAAATATTCTTGGGAATGTACCCCTTATAAGCTTCCTCATGTGAGTTGTAAAGAACTATCTTTAGCAGGCACTTTAAAAATAAAAGACCAGTCATTTAAACTATTGTACAGTTTTCAAAAATGTAAATCATCCTCACTTCTAATCACAATCAAAAAACATTTAAGATACTTAAATCACCAAAGGTTTTGATGTCTGCAAATAAGGTTTTAAATCTAGGAGTCTAAACCAAGGTGATGGGTTCATATTAATTTGATGCTTATATTTTAAGAAAGAAGGCATGAAATTGTATTAATTTGTGAGCAAAAGGTTTATATTCCTTGCTCTTCTTATAATTTAATAATTTCGTGGTTTCCCGTCTGGCACTGTTGTCATCTGAGGAGATATCTAGTGAAAACATGAATTTAATGCTTTTTCTTATAAATTTATTAGGATAAAATGTACACCTAAAATTTGGTAACTACAAACCTTTCCTACCCATATGTAATGTTATGCCCAACTCCAAAAAGCAGTTTCCCTGGACAGAACCACTGTAAATGAAAAGTCCTTTGCAAACTGTTCACGTTCTTGTTTCTTTCTCCATTTCCCTGTTTTGTTTTGTTTTTTTGAGAGGAAACAGCATTCTTGATAAACTGTTGTGCTGTGTTAGGCCACATTAGAAAGATAACAGAGAGACTATGACTTGCTAGCAAGGCACATGGAATACCATAGAAGCTGTATTAATTACATCTGACCTGTCTCACAGTTGTTTCATCTGAACCCTTTTTCACCCTTGCACTGATCACTGAAGGCTTTGTTTATCAGCTCCTATTCCTGGCTTTGTTCTTCCAAAGGCTGGGGATTCCAGCAGTAAGCTCTGCCAGTTGCTGCTGCAGAAGGTTCAAGAGGCTCCTGCTCCTGCTTCCAGAGACTGTCACAACAATAAGAGTGTGGCTGTTGTCAGATGCTTTAGTTCACAGCCTGGTGCATATCCTGCCTTGTGTATTATCTGAAAATGATGGCGATTATGTTTCTATGTCAGGTCATGAACTGCAGTATCTGAGAGACCAGTACACACAGACCTTGTAGCTACTACCCAAAAAGCAGAAACCTTAGGTAGAAAGTGAAAGGATAGGGTTAAAGCCTGTAACCTCCTAAACCACCGCAATTAAATTAGAATAACACCATCTGCCAAAGGCCTTAGGCAAGAGTTAGGAAGGTTAATCTGTAGCTTGCCACCTACACAAAGAGGGAAGACATAAATGAACTCCGCTCACATTCCTGCTGCTTTTCAGGAGAAGCTTGCAAGGCTGTTTACTGCATGTGCTGCCATTGCATCAAGGAGATGTTGTTTAAATGTTTTCTGTCTTCACCAAAAATTTTCAACTGTTCAGATTGTCTCTAGTGATCATGTTTTGTTGTGCATATTCTACTCCAGTTTAACATTAAGTGCCTGTAAACAACCGGGTATTTGGCTTTAGGATAATTCCATCTTTAATTAAAATTGGAGAGTGTAACTGTTTAGTATAATTCCTTTTAATGTAAGACATCATTTAAGTTCTAAAATGCTGCCACAATGATTTAACCGACTATTTCACAAATAATTCCCTGCCAGTTACTCTGAGAGCTTTGCAATTATGATGACAATTAGTTTACTAAGTAATGCTCTACAGAGATAGTACTTCAAAAACAAATTCTTTATAGGCCTTTATAGTGCTAAAAAGTAAAAATGTACAGCAGTATTCCATTACTTTTTTATTATATTGTTTATTTTTTTCATTCTGTGTTTGTCCTAAAAGTGTATCATCTAGTAAATTAAGGGGGGTTTTACCATAACAATGCTTTCTGCTGAACAAGTAAAACTAAGTATATAACGATCAAATTTGGGGAGGAAAGCATGTGTGGAGGGTTTAAACTTCAGAAACTGATAAATAGGTTAATTGAAGAGATGTTACCTTAGGAGTCATAAATTCTCATTCTTCATTAAAAGACATAAGCCCGCTCTTTTCATGGAGAAACTCAAGTAACTTTCATCCTACTATGAAATAAACCCTGTATTGATTAATCTATGGCAATGACAAAGTAACATGAAGCCATGTCACAATGTATATATCAAAAATATTTGTAAGTTTTAAGAAAGTACTTCTTAGCAATTCCTCTGCAGGTGAAGATATGTTTGGGTTTTTTAGCTATCGAGTCCAAGTTCCTTCCTCGTTTTTAATAACTTTGTTATTGTAGATCATTGGCCCTAATATTCATTATGCTCAGCATGCTAAGGGTTTCTTACCCTATTTTTTTTCTAGTCTAGTCCCATTTAAATGGTCAGCTGTTGGAAAACAAGTGCTCAAATAGCTCAGAGTGACTGATCTGCAGATGTAAGAGACATAGGTCTGATTCTCCTGATTACAGCATTTGACTTCATGTAGCTTGTGATTACAGACAAGATCTTTACTAAGACTAATTAACAAAGGGTTGGTAATATGCACTGATTGTTCGTTTGGTATCTGTTAGAAAATATCACTGCAACATGCCAAAGAAAACTTTGTTGTCTGGATCTTAGGATCGTCATAGACTGAATCACAGAATCATCGAATGCTTTAGGTAGGAAGGGAGTTAAAGATCATCTAGTTCCAACCCCCTTGCCATGAAAGGTGACACCTTTCACTAGACCAGGTTGCTCAGAGTTCCATCCAACCTGGCCTTGAACATTCCCAGAGGTGGGGAATTCCAAAGTTCTCTGGACAGCCTGTTCCAGTGCCTCACCACCCTCACAATAAAGAATTTTTTCTTAATACCTAATATAAACCTACCCTTTCAGTTTGAAGCCACTCACCCTTGTCCTGTCACTCTGGTTAAAAATCCCTCTCCATCTTTCTTGTAGACTCCCTTCAGGTACTGGAAGGTCATAATCAGGTCACCCAAAAGTCTCTTTTCAAGCTTCTTCTCCACAGCACCCCCAAGTCCTTCTCAGCAGGGCTGCTCCTGAGCTGTTCATCCCCTGGCCTGTATTGTTACCGAGGGTTGTCCTGATCTGGGTGCAGCACCTTGCACTTGGTCTTGTTAAACCTCACTAGATTCCCATGGACCCACTCCTCAAGCTTGTCCAGGTCCCTCTGGATGACATCCCATCCTTCAGGTGTGTGAACTGCACCCCTCAGCTTGGTGTCATCTGCAAACCTGCTGAGAGTGCGCTCAAACCCTTTGTCTATGTCATTAATAAACATGAAAAATAACACTGGTCTCTATACAGACCCCTGAGGGATGCCACTTTTTACTGATGTCCAGCTGTCGACCGCTACCCTCTGGATGTGACAATCCAACCATTTTCTAATCCATCATATTATTAATTAAGCATATCAGAAGCAACAGGACAGGGACTGTGCCATTGTGGTGGAGTTTTTCTGCAGTGTCTCAACAGAGCATGCCCCTGGCCAGCTGTTTAGTGAATGCTGGGTGCTCCTGCACTAACATAGGAGCAGGAATGCTCTTTAGAAACAGATTTCCCGATTGTATTTATTGCTCTTCTTTCTGCAGCATTGAGTGGTTTCAAAGTACATGACTTTTAGTTTAAAAGTAAAGCAAAAGCTGCAATCCCAGCTGTTTATGAGAATTCACTTTCAGAGGCTCAAACTGGGGCCAGTCTGAAATGAAAAAATCTCTAGAAGCCCTATAGTGTGAACATCAACAGTCCTCAGCATCAGTTGTTTCACTCTGCCGATCATTGCTATTTGTATTAATGTAATATTGATATAGCACCTGTGTCCATATGCCCCCCGAGCAGTCCTGGCTGACAACCTTGCCACATGTGCCATGGTTCTGCAGAGTGTGCCATGCTCCTGCATGACCACCTTTATTCTGGGGTGGTAGAGGCATCTGGTCTCTTTTTGAGCATGAGGCAGATGCACTCCCTGCCCTGGGAACTCAGAAGTGCTCCCGCGTCTTCCTGTACAGCACTCTTATTTTTTCTTTCACTGAAAACAGGAGGCATCGAAGATTTCTACTGCATGTGGACAGAAGATATACCAAATAAATTGCCCTCCTTTAATCTTCTATTTCAGTCATTCCTGTACTGACTTGATAGCAGCAATCCTGTTCCTACTGTGGGACAGAATGAACTGTCAAAATCATTTTCTTGATTTTCTGCAAAATTTTATCAATTCTTTTACTGGAGGAATCACCTTAGCTGTATCCCAAGTAGTATTCATTCCCTCAGAAGGGATTTATGATTTTCATAAAAACATCATTTTGAAAGTTTTCGGGGAAAGGAGCATGTTTTGAATTCAGCTATGATGACTAATGTGGGGATGATACTAGAGTTATTGCTGTTTTGGCAAATCAGTGTTTTAATTAGGTTATAATTCTTTAGAAAGTTCCCTATTTAAACCCATCACATTCTTTTAACTGTCTGTATATCCTAAAACTTTTGTAGTTCGGTTATTATGCTACAACACTAAAAAAACCCACATGTAGCATGAGAAAAGAGATTAGTTTTAATTTATAGTGACTTGTTATGCTTCCTCTATTACTCCTGAATTATAAATCATTTTCTATGACAGAATAAGAATAAGTAAATCATGCAAAACTTTCCTATGTAATATTTCAAATGGTAATTTCCCTGCCTTGCACCATGGGAACTGTAGAGTTGGAGAATCTAAGACAAAAGTCCCGTAATACTAATGTGCATCTATTTAATTCTAGATGCAATATATCACTGCACATTTAATGTTGTATGACCATAAAGTAATAGAAAATTAACTTTCATTGAAAATAAGAGAAAAATAAAACTCCCTCCACAGTGTCACATTCATACTTGCCTCACAGCAACACTGATAATAGTCTGTTTCCTCCCTGCATTGCAGTTTCCCAAACTAGTTGCCAGTGTACTCTGATGCTGCTCCTTTCCTGTCTGTGGCAAGTGTTCACTGCAAAAGTGGCTGAAGCCTTCCAAGAAATCACATTTCCTGGGGTCATTATTGCAGCTTGTGCTTTCATTACTTAACCTGCAGGGAGGGCTGGCAGAGGGGCGTGCACCAGCTCTTCTCATCTGCTCCAGTGCAGCTCCTCAGCTGGAGGATTTCTGTGATTCTTCACTACCTGTTTAAGCCAGGGAAGCTCACAATACTAAAGTAGATTTAGAGTAGTTATGCCATTTAATTTGTTAGCCCTCCTGAAAAGAAGGTACTGTCAAGCATAGGGGCAATAGTTTCATTGTTTTTTAATGGCTGCAGCCATGTTCAGAAACTAGACTAATAAACTACAAGGTTTTCCATTAATTTCTAGGTTTTAAGCTCTATATCTATATAGATATATATATGGTTTTTTAAGCATGGTGTAAGTAAGCATAATAGTTTTGAGCCTGTGTTTTGAAAACACTTTTTGCCTTCTGAAGATTCCACATGTCAAATAAGAAAGGTACCATTTGTGATTTGAAAGGTAGTCAATTCTACTGTTCTTCTCACAAAATTATAAAATGCACAGACGTCAAGTCAGAAAATCCTGTGTGTTTTGCAAGCTTTGCAGATAAGCAAAAAGAGACCAGAAGAGTGAAAAAAATAAGTGGATGCTCTCCTTAAAAAAAAAGAAAAAAGGCAAAAATCCTTTCTTGAATTTTTGTCTAAAATAATACATACTTGTCCAATTATGACACAAGGAAACTGCTGCTGTCTTTTCTGTGTGGATTTATGGGGTGAAATACTGACTTCGTCAATGTTAGTTGAGTTTCAGTCATTACCTCGCGTAGGGCAAATTTTCCTACCATTGCTCAGTACTTTTTCTCCACCCATCTTTTCATGGAGGGAGGATTTTGGATGCTTACTAGAAATACAGCACAAATTGAATTGTCCAAAGAAAAGCGTTCTAATTTTCAGTGTTCTCATTTTAAAGCAATATGTTTGGTTTCTATTGGGCCTTCTATTCAGCACATCTATATCACTTTTCTCTTACTGCTCAGGCAATTAACTGCATCTTAGAACACCCCAGGGAGGCAGGTATTCCTGTCTCATTCTACCAGTGAAGAAGCCATACCACAAAATATTGAACAATTATCCAAGGTCACTGAGCAAACAAGGAGTAGAGCTAGTAATAACAATTCCTGAACTCCACTTCTGCTCTATCTTGAGTGCAGTGTGCTCTCTCCACATGCATGCAATACAAATGACCTTGCAAAAAGGATAGAGATTTTTCCTCATAGGAGAGAAAAATACTGTACTCTGAATTAAAAGCAACTTCTGTTTCTAAAACACTGAAAGCTAAATAGAAAATGAAAATAAACCATTATACTACTTGCTGCTATATACATCTTAACTATCTAAACAGAATAGCTGTTTTTAATCCCTTCCTGGCCACCTGTCCAAAATAATTGACCAGAGATTAATAAAATTGTGCCCAATAATTGTGGGCAATACTCAGATGTTATTATTGCAGGACTAAGCAATGAATATAAATCACAAAATTATTACAAAGTAATGCATTCATATATAAATCACATGCTGTTAATTTATGTATTTTAAAGCATCCATTAATGTGATCTGCTTTTTAAATATTGCATTGTTTCCCTTTTTGCATTTGTGAAAGGGTTTTATTCAGTGCTGGATAATTCCATGTCAGGGTTGCAGATTGCTGACTGAAGAGCGGGGGCGGGGGGGGAATAGTGTCTGAACATGTTCTTTTCTCGACTCTTGTACTTGAAGACATTTAAGCATGTGCTGATAGGCACATGGATGGGCCACTGACTTTGTCTGTACTTTCAATAATACACAGGTAAAATAGGAAGACAGAAACAACTTCATATGTACCTCTCTCTGTGCTATAAATGTTACCATTTAGGTCCCATATTCAAAGGAATTTCTCAGGTTAAAAAATATATGGCCTTTTTTCATTCTGACTCTCTAGAAAGAAAAAAGTCTGACTAAAATTCTGTATTTAAACATTAGATCAGAGCTACTGAGTCTCCTAGCAATTGATCAGACAATAATCTTCAAAGATAGCCTCAGCTATATCAATATCAATAGTCTGTAATAGGTACTGAAAGCATTTATATAACTCAGTGAACACAGTACAGTAAACAAGAGTCAATCTGAACCATAAAAAGCACTGCAGAAGTACTAACCTATAATTTCAATCAGTCATAAACCAAGGGTGATGATTGACTGTGATAATAAGAATTAATTTGATATCCTAAAGGTAAGCTCCAAATACCAATTGGCAGGGAACATACAGCAAACTGAAAGAAGTGTGCAGTGTAATTAAAAGGGCTTTTCCCATATCTTCACATTATTTATTAAAGTAGCTACAACACTTATGACCACATCCACAGCAATCCTCATGCCCAGGCATACTCACCTGTAAACTCTGTTAGGTTTCCATCATGCTGCTATAACTTATACTTTTATTTCTGAAAGCAAAACATACAGTATTCCACCTTACGTAAGAACGGCAAAGGTGGCAATAACACCACATTCCTGAAAAAGCTGGACCCTCTGCCCTCAGTTATTAAGCTGCCTCTGTGGATTTCTTTTCAATCACAGTCTTGACACCTGATAGCTCTGGGGACAGTCAGGAGTGAAAAGGACAGGGCATGATGGGAGCCTTGAAGGACTGGATGGAGGTCTGGACGTCGCAGAGGGAAGGGAAAGGTCAAGACTGCACAGGGTTTCTTTTAACAGGAATCAGAAGGAGGAAAAGGAATCAGTGTTAAAACACAATGACCACCCTGTACATTTCTTCAGCTCTCCCTTGCAGTTCTCCCAATTACCTTTCTGTCTCCAAAGCTACACCTATCACCTGCTCTTCACCTGAAATCCCTCCGTTTCCACTTCATTAACATGTCACTTCACTAAGATGAAATATGTCCAGGCTCTCTTTCCTTCTTTTGGTACCATCTTTCAGAGAAAGGCCAGGCTCCGGTGTTCTCCTGCTCTCAAATGCAGTGAAACGGAGCCTGCTAATCACTCTTTCAACCCTTCTGCTATCCAGCGAGTTACTGTGGGAGTCTATACGGCTCCAGGCTTTAAGGCTGTTCCTGAAGATAAGAGATTTCCATTTTTTTAGGTGCTCCATTTCTTCCCTCAGTGCTGAAAGAAGAAAGGTTACATTGGACTTCTGAAATGGAGACATGAAAGAGCAGCTTTGCACATCAAGGAACCTTTAATTAGTAGCATGCAGATATATTGTTGTTCATTAAAAATCCCCATAGGAAAAAACCCACTAGTAAACGGATTTCTTCTTAGGTGTGGCTGCATCCTGTAATTTATTGACATAGTGTGGTTTAGAGATTCCTGATAGTTCTGCTGCCTGTCATCTTGCTTTCTCCACAATAAATATATAATCATTTACTGCTGTGTGAGTGGTAGATGCCAGTGTTTTCCCATGTGAAAGCTGTAATCCCAAAAAATACAGTAGGGTCTATTGTGCAATATCAAGAGGAGCTGTTAGCTGTCAACCACGATGTCAATGACAGTGTTAAAGTTTGAAATCAAGCAAGTAAGTCCACCATGTTACTGAAAATAAGACTTGTACCACAAATGATGGTCCTGTTTTTGTACTGTATCAAGAGATGGTGCAGCCACAACAGTAATTTGCTTTAAGAACAGTCAAGGAAAAACAGCTTCCTCCAGTTGGTAACATAAAGTCATTTTTTACTGTATAAGTGCTGCCAAAAATACTGTACATTTCACCTTTGTACGAAGGTGTTTCAGTCAGGATGACAGTGAGGGAACTAAAAGGGAACAAGAAATTGGTTTGTCTTTGTGTTGTACATTTAGTGAGAATTTTTACTACTTCAGTCATTTTCATTTATATAAATAAATCTTCTCCTTTTCCATATAAATCTCACTTCTCCCCCAGACCTCTCTGCAAATGCAGTGACACTTCAGCAAAGGGCAATTGAAGCTGCAGTAAATTTACAGCAAAATGCCATTTTTAAAGGGTGTAATGAAACATACTGCAAAGGCAGGATTTTTAAATTCACTATATGGAAACTGATTCCCTCTAGGAACGAGAGACCTGAGGATTTAAAACTATATTGGCTGCCACTTCTTCAACCCTATAGTCAATAGCTTTCCACAGTAAACTTTGGTTTCATGTGACCATAAACCCCTTGATACTCAACAAGAGAACATCCTGAAGAGCTAAAACAAAAAAAAGAAAAACAAAACACAACAGGAGTGTTTCTTGTTCCATAGCAAGATCAGCTGCTTCCAAATCTTCTCCAGAGATGTCCGCTCCTACATGCTAGCCTGAGCCTCATTTTAAACTACATAGCTTCTATTCCACTCACACCCCAAGCTTTCCCCACATACCCCAAGGCAACAAGATAATGAAATGCAGTTGCAAGAGGACATCTTGTAGAGAAGAAATAGCTTTCAGAATTTTAACAGGCTTTTATATTTTCATTTTTCTGTTTTCACATAGCATTATCTTTTTACAAAAGGAATCTTTGTTACCTGTTTTACTCATTCAGTATTTTTGTCTGGTGCCAGCTAATTATTTTCTTAGCGACCACAGAAATCATCAGTAATTAGCAAAAACAAGATACCAAGAATGTTGCACTATGATGTGATATAAGATATATGATAAACTATGGTTTCTGCATTTCCATTTTAATCACTCTGTATGATCAGTTGAAATCAATAGAAGACAAAAACAGAAGTCATTTGGTGATCTAGTAGCTGATTTAGGAGAGAATTCAAGTTTTGAGTTCAACTGCTGGACCACAACTGATTGCTCCTTTGGAAGGGTTAACTTCCAAAACACTTTGTCGAAGACAGGGAGAAGATTTGCAGAAGCTTTGTAAAAGCTGAACTAGACTTACAGTTTTTATCTTGATGTTTCTGAGCATACTCCATTCACAAAATTTGAAGTATTCTAAAGATAATGCAAAAGAAAATATCTTTTTGCATAATGTAGTAGGTTCACATCTACACATTATTTTTCTTCTATTATTTTCTTTCTTTTCATCTCAAATGGAAGATGAAAAGTCAAGCATATTTCTCTTATCTTTTCATGCTTCAACTTCTCCTCTTGTTACCATACCAACTGCATTAAATACTATTCAAATTTTTGCTTTAACTTAAATTCTAGAAACTCAAAACATCAAATAAATTCTGAACTGGCAGACTAACGCAGTAATTTTTCCAGAGCTGACTGTACCAGCATCACAGTAGTTATTCATTCTCTGCTGAAAGAGAAGGTGTAAGGCTTTTTTTTTTCTTTCTGAGATAGACAGATTGCCTGTGTAGAGAAGTAGGTTAGTTTTCTGTAAGATTTTTGTGGGAGGGTAAAGAAATGGATGATAACACCATCCTCATTTTATTTTTCTGAAGGTTTCAGCCAAAAACCTCAAGAATTTTGACAGCCATTAGCAGTGGCATCCCTTTGTTCTTTCAATTTTAGGTATTTACAGAATTTGTTTTTCTCTTCTTTTTTTTAGCACAAGAAGAATGGGCCACAACCCGTTCCAGCCTAAAGGCACCACCTCCAAGGTCAGCCAGAGGGGGTTACAGGGAACACCCCTATGGTAGATATTGAAGGTCCTCCTCATCTCTGACCTCATCTCAAAGACAATTAATAGCCTGTGGTCTCCACATAAACAGCAACAAGACAAGTAATAGTCCATTTCTTTTCTATCCTAGGGATTACTGCTCATTATTATCCTATGTACTACTTGTATTTCCTATAACATTGGCGTGACATTGGCATCAGTATTATTTTATAACACGGACTTAAAACAGAGACAAAAAACCTTTGGCAAACATTGTCTAAACTATTCAAAGATGATGTTCTATTGGTTGTATTCATTGCTGTGTGTAACTTAGAAAGCATGATGCTGTTACAGATCTTGAGTCTCTCTACATACTAGCTAAGGCTGAGTTTCTGTTTAGGGTTGCTAAAAGACTGTAATATGATTATTTTCTTCCTTTCCTTTTTCTTTTTCTTTTTGAACCAGACAATAATCAAGCTGTAGATAAGATGTTTAATCTGTCTTTTTAATATATGTTAGTTTAGATTAAGATGTTCGATATTAAGTTTGTAAATTTAATTTTAAATGCTGTTTTAATGGGGTTGAAAACAAGCAGCTACTGTATGTATGTAGCTAACTGAAGTTGTTCAGTGTTTTAACCTGTATTTGTTAAAAAAAAATCACTTAAAGTTCCATGTGTAAGCTTCTCTAAATAGGAAACCATAATTTTGTCAAATATGTTTGCCATAATTTGTCAATAAAGCTGAAACCTTTTGTAACAAACTAAATTTGGAATTACTTGTTTTCTAGCTTTAAATGCCTGCTTTATTTCTTTTTCAAGAGATGCCTAAAATGTTTTTTATATAAAAATTACAAAAATGAACCCAAGCCTGTTTTAAGATTCTTTGTGTAAGACTTTAAAAGTTGTATTAATAACTTCTGGTTGTTAAATAATTTAAAAGTTAACAAACTAAACTGTTACATGAATCATGGTTAGTATCCACTAATGTATAACATGTTAATGGAAAAAATTGCTTTAGAACAATAAATGGATTTTAAACTATCCTTTAAGCTTGATCTTGCTAAACACAAACTCTGATTGACTTGTTTGTATTAGCATGTCTCTCGTGAGAATGTAATGGAGTTTAAAGAGGTAAGATTACCACTTACCACTGTTAGACTGTCTAAATGCTAGTTCTTCAACCTTTGAGTTTCCCCGCACATTAAATATCCCATTCAACATGTAAGCATTGCATAGATTCACCTATTTGTTTTCACTCAGAAGAGTGCGTTGACTGCATTTTTCGTAGTATATAACAATTTGTCTTGATAAACAAATCATCAGTGTCACTGCCCAGTTGTTGGTACTCAACTTCAAAAACTTTATTTGTAATTTTCAGTGCTAAATATCACCGCCCTTGAAGGCAGTTTAGAGGGCTGATATTCTTTTGAGACTATCAGACTTGATGGCTGATGATTATTAAGGAAATATGTCGCAGGACTCAAAGGATGACTAAACGTTAAACAGGTAACACTAATAGTAACTCTGTAATTTTGAGTATGCAACAGTAATGTAAAATATTCTCAGTTATTAAGTTACTGATAGTTAAAAAAGTAAACCTACCAAAAGATAACAAATAGGTATATAGGCTATTAAAACAACTAATTAACATTAACTAGTGACAACAAAATTATTCTACAATATATAACCCTCAAGGTAATAAACAGAACTAAAATTAACAATAATAGTAATGCAACTCTTGCTAACAACAAATATATAACCTAAATTTTGATGAAGAAAAAAAAAAAAGAACAGAAGACTTGATGGTAGGGATGCCAAAACTGTTAATCCTTTAAATACAGTCTTTTTGTTTACAGTGGCTTTTTGTCAATGTGATTGGTTTACTTTTTTGATGAGACTAAAGTACGGGCCGATTGCTGTTCAGTTTGTGAACAAAATCTCTTGCAGCTGGAGTTGCATGCTAGCTCTTTTTGAATAGTTTATGATGAGTATGTTTTGTTGTTTGAAGTGTTAAAGTGAGTTTAGTAGACGATTTGATGGTTACACTGAGTTTATTCTGTCTCACTGTTTCAGGGACTCACAGGCACTGGACAGCTAAGCAGCAGGTCTACTGAGAAGTGGTCAGGTAAGCTCTGCTGCATCTCAGGGGGTTTTCCTATTTCCTGTTTTATCTGTGCATTTGTTTTACTAACAGATGTATTCACCTACAGTTTGAAAATAAGTACTTCTTTCCACAGTGTTTCTCTGCATAGCAACATAGTGATTATGGTATAGTGGCAGTCAAAATATTTACTTCTACATGTCATGATACCCTTCACTTAAATAAAAGAAGTTTTGTCATCTAGCCTTTTAATGGTAAATATTAAGATGGTATACTTTATAACTGTTTCTGCTAAAAACATGGGCTTGTGTTTATTAAAAGTATGCTTACATTTTGAAAACAATCTAGTCAGGTAACACAGAAAAATACCATACTAGCTTATCTTTGCTTCTGAAAATATATATAATTTCTTCTTATGAAAAATATATTGATGTAGCAATGGAAGTTTGTTATTTTTTCTTATGCTTGGTGTGTTTTTCCTTTTTTATGCTTTAGAATGGTAAAGACATTAATGGTATTACTATGCAATGGCGTCGATCAAGGCATCACGTTCTATATTTCTCTGTTAGATTTAAACATAAAGATTTATCTTGGATGACCCTCTTAAATAGACTTCATCGATTTAAATAGATTACATATGAGATTTTTGACTCAGAAATGTCATTGCTGAAAACAAACAAAAAAATTCAGTTACGGCATTGTCCACAGACTCAGAAGTGTAAACCTAATCACAATACAAAAAGTACAAATTCTCATCGTCTCTTACGATTGTTAAACTAGATAAGAGTTAATAAACAAAACTGATAATGTTGTGCACTAAATACATAATTTTAGACACATTTATTACTTTGGCATCTTTTCCCATAATTGTGGTCTGGATGATTTAACATTTTCCAGATATCAGGGTATTCAGTGGTTACTTATAAACCACAAGTTGTGTTGTATAGCAAGATATAAAGGGTTTAATTTTCCTCTCCAAAGGGCTGCCTCAAGATCTGTATAAATTGATTTTATTTATGTGCTGTAACCACTCTAGAGGCCAAAGTGATATAACATGGAATTAAGGTTTGTCTGCGTATTGCAGCCACATCAGTGTGAGTGTACCACTGTAGGAAAAAGCTTCCATCTACATCCACCTTGCATGTAGTTATGGAAATTTGCTTCAGTCAGTATATATCTATACAGACAAGAAAAACACTTTCCACTCCTATAAATACCATTTCATACTGGTATAGCTGTGATTATAGATTAATACATTATAGATTTTACTATATAAGTATTCCAGGAAATGCTCATGTGCCTTACTGAAATTATTAATTACACAAAACTGTGAGCAGTTCGTACCTGATGTAAGTGAGATCCAGGCAAAGTACATAAAACTAATTTCTCACTTGTGCATCACATTTTTATGTGAGGGTAACTGCTCTGAACTCCTTGAAGACGGACTCCAATAAATATAGCTTTATAGCAGAACAGTGTCCTTTAATATTCCTGTCTCCAAGTCCACTTTACAGCCATTATGTGTGTAGATTAAAAACAATGGCAGAATGTGTCAGTAGGACGATGCATTGTGAAATATTCTTATATAAGAATTATTTGAGGAAAAGTAGGTTAATAATTCAGTGTAAGCAACTGTTCATGCAACCATATTTTCTATTGATTTTCAGGAAAACAGTATGAAAAATTACCCATGGCTGCATGTGTTGTTCTGTGCCAACTACAAAGTATATTTCACAAGTGTTTCTGCAGTCTTGCAGTTAATTAGCTATGTCTTAGAAAAGCAAAAATCCACCTTCTTAATTTTTGAAAGAGTAACAGGAGAGTCTGGTTATTCTAATGAACAGCTATCTTCAGGTCTTCCATGGAAAGGTGTGACATACTCCACACATCCGTCAGTCAGGTCAGCCGTAATTCTGAGATCCTGAAAACTTATGTGCATCATCAGAAAACACTCATGCTACAGATCAGTCCAAGACACTAGACACCAATCAAACATTGCCTTTGGCTGAGTTTACATACCAATTAGTTTTGTTTATAATAGGAAAAAAAAAACCCCGCTATAAAATATCAAAACAATGAATTAAAAGCACTGGAAAAGAGAAGTTGAAAAAGCAAAATATCTTTTAAAATATTTTTAAGATTCTTTTTTTTTTGTTTGTGGAGGTTGACCTCATCTCTAGAACAATTTGATCTTTAAAAGAAAATAGTGCAATATAGGTTATAGTACTTAAATCAGCAACTTTTATTTTTTCTGGTAGATGGTTTGCATATATTCAAGAGCCATTCTAACTGAAAAAATTAGATATTCCTTGAGCTGCAACCTTTATTAGAAAATGAAGTAGGACCACGTAATTATTTCTTTCAGTTTATCTTATGCTGTTTAAACAAATAAGGCCTTAAATCTTCGTATGAATAAATGAAGAACCTTAGGAAATACAGTACACCCGACCTCACCGCAAAGGATGTTGGCAATGTTCTTCTAGCTCTCAGAGGTCCTCAACCTCCATTCAGAGTAACAGAGCTACAGCCATAAAGCCAGGAGATCTCCATCTCCTGACTCCGTGCCCTGTCCACACTGCAGCCCAGCCATAATTACTCCATTATAGTTAAACATGCTGACTTCTGAACTGCAGAACACTGTTGTTACTGAAAGTGAGTGCATGTGAAACAGATCACTGTGTGGTAGCTCTGAAGAAATGCACGTGAAGACCTTGTGACTGAGCATGGCAGGCTGGAAGAGTCTGGGTCTGTTGCCAGAGAGCTGCCAAACCACAGCCAGGACTGAGGTACTGAGCTGGGTATCAGGAATTTAGTAAAGCAACCAAATTACCATCAGAATCATCAGTGAAAAGGCTTAACATTTTATTATAATAATGTGAATTTACAGTAGTCCTCATGACATATCATCCAGGACTATTATTATCAGGTTAAAATCAAGAACAAGTAAGTGATGTATTGTGTTCAAATAAAAAACAGGTTTATCTACATTAGTGATGTATTGCCTTCATGTTTGACAGTAGGAGCATTGTTTTGTGGACTGTCTTTCTAAGAATCCCAAAGTTTTCCAGGAGTCAAATATTGCAGTTACAAAATCATAAACGGAGGTAAAGGAGAATCATAGAATAAGCTAAACATTGGAGAGAAAAAGTCTTTGTTAATGTCTGAAAGAAGCATATGATCCATTAAGGAAAGGAAGTCCTAGAGCATTTTTCATATTGTATTGTGTTAAAATGCAGAAACAAGTCAAGATTGCATAAAGGTTAAGTAGAGACACCACTGGATATCAGTGTTCTTCATGCAACCTCATATTCATTGAAGTTTACTGGTACACTTCCTGTTTTTTATGGAAAAGTACTGTGTTAAAGGAAAAGACTACTGAGAAACTCTACCTGAATTTCCTAAGCAGATACATATTTTGACAGAAAATTGTTCTCCTGTAATTTCCTGTAATTTCTTTTGTGAAAGAAATACAAAATGTAAACTATTTTATAATCTCTGTGCACAATCTATTTGCTACAACTTTTTAGCAAGGATATTAAAGAAGATAGTGGGGGTTTTCCTTAAGTGTTACCTGAATTCTTTTATAATGCTGTAGAACTAAAGTAAATGATTTAAAATAGTAAGAAAATAGTTTGGGAAAAATATTCATACAGTCTGAATCATAGGTTATAAATTAATCTCAAGTTACAAAGAACCAATTTATCCCTATATGAGAATGCATGGACTTGTAGGGTTCACGACAGGGTTCATTTTTAGATACATTTTTTCCAAGGTAGTATTTTTTAAAAAAAAAATTTTCATTAAAAAATTACAAAGTTTTCACAGGAAAAGAAAGGTCATAATTGAAAAGGTTGCCTGTAATTAATGTCCAAAGAAGAAAGATCATATTTTTTATTTCAAGTCATCCTCTGTTGTCAGCAGATTAATCAAGGTACAAAAAGAACTCCAATTTGCAAGTAAAATCACAGGAAAAACTGAAAAATATTTGAATGCTAAGCAGAAAACAATCCTAATGTTCTCTGAAGTTTTTTGTCCTCCACTAAAAACTTAGATGCTCTGTGACCTCTGGCAGTTATTAAAACCCAACAGTAACTGTGCCTGCCAGGATGAGTAAAGGAAAGATTTTCTGTCCTTTCCTGATCTTTGGTTGACTAAATAATTTGTATTATAACTCTGCAGAACATGTTGAAATATATCTCTAAATCACGCATATCTGGAACACAGTTCTCATTCTCAAAGAGAAGCAATTTCTGACAAGCATAAGAAATGCAGATTTCTAAACTTCTACACAAACATGTCACTTTTAAAGGTTTGCTTTCCTTCTGTAAATCCTATTAAGAGGCTGTGTTTGGTACTTATTGAAAGGCATAAATGCCTCCTTGCCTAAAATAATTGAATTAACTTGAAACCTTGGATGCTGTACCAGAGAACAGCAAAATTCACTGAGAACACAATTGCAGGCTTTCATATTTTCAGTCTGTAAATGAGAAGGAAGTTGCACTGGAAGAAGATCATACCCATGCTGTAATGGTATAGATCATCATTCACATGTTAAAAGGAAAAAATAGGAAAAAAAAGGATGTGTAGTTGATTGTGTAAATCCTGCATGTGCCCAAAGGATTTTTCAAGATGCTATATGGAAATGATCAGAACTTTCTAATATCTTTTAGCAACATTTGCATGTTCAAGTAGGATAACAGAAATGCTTCAGTGCCCTAATAAGAGTAGAATTAATTACAAAAACAATATTTCCTGTTTATTTCTGTAGCTGCTATACCTTACTGATTTAATGGATGTATAGTTTTTTGTTATACAGTGTTATTATATTGTGTGAGAGTACTTTCTTATATCATGTCTGGCACTGTTCTTGCCATGCTGGATGCATTAGCTCATGATGGATGGTTTCCTCGCAGAAAAACAGTGAATACCTTTGTTACATGCCCTTGCATTGCAGGACCTTCACACTGTGTTACTGCCACCGAGTCAGAGGTGCAAACTGCTGAGCTGCTTATCTGTGGCTTGGCATTCTGTGTGCGTTTTCCTCCTTTACTTCTGCACAGTAAAAAGAATGTGCACATATTTTGTATCATGGTTTACTATATTCATTTATAATTCCATATTCATTGCTCAGCGAATAAGTCATTATTTTTCTTCTTGAACTTTATAACAATCCTGTACAACCAGTGGCAAAATTCAGTGAAAAGGCATAGTGGGTTGAGCCTGGCTGGACAGCAGGTACCCCCCAAAGTTGCTCTATCGCTTCCCTCTGCAACTGGACAGAGGGAAGAAAATACAACAAAGAGAGATAAGAACCAGGAGAGATCACTGTCACGAGCAAAACAGACTTGAAGTGGGGATATTAATTAAATTTATTACTGAATCAGACCAGGATAATGAGAAGGAAAATAAATCTTAAAAACAACTGCCTTCCACCCCTCTCTCCTTCTCAAATTCTACGTCCTCCCCACTTCCAGCAGTTCAGGGAGGCAGGGATTGGGGGATATGGTCGGTTCATCACAGGTTGTTTCTGCTGCTGCTCAGGGATAGGTTAGTCCTTCACCTGATCCATGGGGTCTGTCCCATGGGAGGCAGTTCTCCAGCAACTTCTTCAATGTGAGTCCATCCAACGGGCAACAATTCTTCACAAACTGCTGCAACATGGGTCATTTTTCCACAGGGTGCAGTCCTTTGGGAACAAGCTGCTCCAACATGGGTCCCCCACAGGGCCACAAGTCCCACCAGGAAAACCTGCTCCAGCATGGGCTCCTCTTTTCATCTTTTTCAGGGTCACTGCTAGGAGCCTGTTCCAGCATGGGCCTCCCACAGGTTCAGAGCCCTCTTTGGGCTATGCACCCACTCCAGTGTGGGCTCCTCCACAGGGTGCAGGTGGATCTCAGCACTCCTGTGGTGCTCCTTGGGCTGCAGGGGCACAGCTGCTCCACCATGGGCTGCACCACGGGCTGCAGGAGAACCTCAGCTCTGGTGCCTGGAGCACCTTCTGCCCCTCCTTCTGCACTGACCTTGGTGTCTGCATTGTTGTTCACATGTTCTCACTCTGCTCTTCTCTGGCTGCAATTTCATCTGCACAATAAGTGGAGGTTTTTAAACCTTCTCTAATATGTTATCACAGAGATGTTACTGTCATTCCTGTTTGGCTCAGCCTTGGCCAGCAGTGGGTCTGTCCTGGAGCCTGTGGGCATTGGCTCTGCAGGACATGGGGGAAGATTCTGGCAGCTTCTCACAGAAGCCCCCCTGTAGTCCACCCTCACTACCAAAACCTGGCCAGACAAACCAAATACACGAGGTCTTGCCTATGTCACTTCTTTCTTTGTCTTCTAATTTTTCTTCATCTTTTTCCTCTTCTTCCCAGAAGAACATAGTGTTTCATATACCTACTTTGGCTGAAAAGACAATCAAGGACACTGCCATTCAAATGAAATGCTGGTATTCTCTGATAATATAGGGATTCACTTTAGTATTCTCTGAGTATTTAAAACTGATAGGGTTCTTATTCTGTACGGTATTTCTAGTATTATGTAACTTTTTAATATCTCTTTTCAAGTTTATGATATAAAGGTACAAACAACTGACAGGAATGTTGTATTTTGTTGAAATCCAGTTAAGCAAAGTAGGTTTCTGATGGAGAATGTAATCCTGCAGATCTTACTCAGGTTTCATTTACTAAAGATCCATGCTGACATCAAGGAAGGAAAAGGGAATATCAAATTCAGAATGTGATCTGCAGTAATTTTTATAATTTAATTAAATTCAAACAGAACACATATCTGTTAAGGACTTTATTGCATCATTTCAGCCCTTGTCCTGCTTAAGGAGGCAGTGTGAAATTACCTTGACCTAGGAAGAGTACTTCAGTTACAGTGCCAACATCAAGACTGTACTTTTTATATCATCATAACTAATTTTCCCATGTAAAAGAAAAGTATTTAGTTGAGGATACTTGCTTGGGACTGTCACTCACTCCAAATCTGAACTTGGCAATAAAGTTCATCTGCTCATGGCGGTCACCACTTTATTTTCATGAGAACTAACAAATAACTTTCTGAAGGAGGCACAATACTTTTCTTTACAGAGTCTTTAATGACAGTATTACTGAACTTGTTTGCAGATCTAGGGGAAAAAATGGGTTATCCACTAGACTGAAGGCCTATGGAATATGTGCTTTAGGGTATCTACTGCTCAATAACCCCAAGAATAATGTGTAGTTCTTATAAAGCTTAAATAGCACCTGCAGAGCTTAAAAGATAATTGCTGCGTAGAACTCAAAATGCTTAATGAAGGCAGTAGATATTTTAATCTCCACCTTGTAATGGAGAATTAGGAAAACAGTGAAGCTGAATGACTTGGCTCAGGTCACTCAGCAGGTCAGAGTGATGTAATAATTACTTTTGCCATTAGCAAAGCAGCAGGTGAGGGTAAGAAGCTGCGTCAGGAAATGAAACAGAGGATGTATTTGGAGCTGTGATTTGTTTTGGGAACTGAACTCCCTTGTCCCCGGTGCAGTCAGCACTTGTCGCCTGCTGGACTTTACCAGGCAACTGGATGAAGCAGCCAGCAGAATGTGTGTGTGTAGGGAGTGTACATCCATGTGCCAGATTTACATTGAAGAAGCCTGTTATTATTATCTTCTTCATTTCCATTATAACTCCATTTTTCCATGGCTGCGTCAGCTGTTGCCATGGTAAGTTTCTCGTGCTGTGTGTCTTTGATGAACAAGAAATACACCTCTAAATGCTGACAAGGGCTTGAGACTCCTTATGTCCTCCCTATGGCACTGAGCACTTTGGAATTGGAGCCTAAAAACCTGCATATTCTTAAATTTTATAGTACCGACAGTACTAGAAATACCAGAAATCCTATTTCAGACCATTTTAGGGATAATTTTAGATTCAGAGTTGTTTGGGGTTTTCTACTTTGAAGTCTTCTTAGCTAGATTAATGGAAATAAGTCATCTGACTTTGTAATACATAGTCAACCAAAAATAACCCTAAGAATGTGCTTCAGGATCTAGAAAACTCTGTTAGTTTTCTTAATATGAAAACATTTTATACCAGGTTCTTCATCTGGACTTGTTTGGATGACTCATTCACAGCTCTCACAGATAAAATACAGAACCCCAAAGCAAGCTATTCAACTTTAATCTGTCATGCCTCCATTTCTCATTTATCTTGTAAACATACTTCTGGGCTGGTAATACTGGCTACCATTAAGATCGCCAGTACATTCTATACATGCAACTTTGTCTACTTCAAATTAAATTTTCCGTGATGGGCATCTGCTCAGTTCAAGGATTTTGGTCAAAATGCTAAACAGTTCCAAAAAATAAAATATTTTTAGGAATTTAAAAAATAATAAAAGTTCATTTTTTGTTACCAAATGTCTTTGAAAGTGTATTGCAAAATATGTCTCACAGTACACTCCAGTGCTGGTTTCTCGTGCATGATAAATAAAAACTGCCTTCCTTTGTCAGACCCTGAGTGTATTCTAACCCGTATCTTTTTTCTGTCAGAGCCAGAAATGGATATTTGGGGTGCATGGTGGAGGGGTCAGGAGAAATATGTAGAACAAGTAGAAGCTCAATCCATATTAGCAAATTAAACACCAAAATGATCCTATCTCAGACTCTTTTTCCCGGTGCCCATATTTTTAACTGCACTGTCTTGCCTAATGTATGAAAAGACTTCTGTGGTAATGTGTTACAGTTGTGCTCCTTAAGGTTAGGTGCAAGCCTTGGGTTTTCCAGGGTATGTAACAGTGATGAATCTTTTATTTTAACTCAGAAATATAATAAAAAATTAGTCCCACTAATGAAGTATTCATATATTGTAGCCACAAGTGACACAGAAATCCAACTGCAATATTCATAATTTTGTCACGAAAAATTGAGGACTTTAATAGCAAATTAATAAAGCAAGCAAATTAATAAAGGAACAACATAAATAATGAGGATAAAAGAAATACTGAAGAGCTGGTTTTCGGTGCCCTTTCTTATGCATGAAATCAAACAGGGAAAAAAATATAACTCAAGCATTGTAGACTCAATGATTGAAACAAAAAAATTAAAACCAAAATGTAACTCAACCATTGACTGCATGAAATGTATACATGCAAAGACCCAAATTAGGGTTTCACTGGCCTGTAACTGATACTTAACTAACTTCGGAGAGCTTGGCTTATTTTTTAACCATTTATTTTGCAAGCCTAATGTTTATACCTACCTAATATTTTCCATCAAGGGAAAGTTTATGGAAAGGCTTACCTAATTTGCAGATTACGAGTTCCTGTATCAGAAACTTGCTTTGGATATGAGGAATTCTGAGAGTCCAAAAATTATTTTCTGATTCTTTCCTGAAAATCTGTGTGTTTTGTAGAATACCATACGACATCCACAGTGCTGTTGTTTGTCCCAAATCTTCGTTCACGAAGCCTAGCCATTATGGTGAAACTTGCTAGAAGCTATAAAAAATCGTGTCTATTCCCCTACCCCACTGATGAGGATTTTTCGCTTCTGAGTGAAGATACCGCAGTGTGACACTTAGGGAAATATTGAGCACATTCATCACCTAGCTTCAAATAGCCAGCTGTTGCCATTACATGTACTTAGGGTTCCTGTACATTCAATGGAGTGATCTTTGCTTACAGAAAATAATTCAGATTACCTAAGGCACGTGCTCTAAAACACCATCTGGATTTACCTTGTCTCCATTGGCTGGCTGAAGAGACTACCTAATGCATTTTAAAAATATCCTTCCTTTTGCAGCCTAAATCTTCAAATTAACTCTTGACACATTGATTTGAATAAGAACTGATTGTAATTTGTCTCTCATAGACCTGATTTTGTTAATATTATCAAGAAATGAAACACAGCTCCAACCCAACTTGTTCTCACAAGTTCCCATTCTCATCCATACCAGCACTCAGAATTAATTTACTCAGGATGAATATAACTGTTCTGCTGCGTTATCTGCAGTGTTGGTGTTCATAAAATTCACTGCCACAAACCTCCTTTGTTACTACACTGATAAAAGCATACTCATACTACTGTACATGGACCATGAGCCGGCACGTTAAGTAGATGATTGCAGGTGCAGAAAAAGGTATTGAGGCAGCACTTGATAAATTTGTAGCAGTATGAAAAATAAGAATTTAAATGAGAAAGCTAGATTAAAATGGTAGCTTAAGTTTCATATGGTAACTTTACAAAAAGGTTCAAAAAGTTAAAAAAACCATAAAGTAGAAATACAAGTGTTTAGTTTGTTCCTTTCTCTCTTTCTTGCTCCGTTGTGTGCAGTCATCATTTTGGAGACCCTAAACAGGTGATCACGTGCTCTCCCATTGTACTTGTGTTTTGTAGGGCACAGGAATGTGTTAGAACTGTGTAGTAAATTCTGTTGTTATTTTTGTAACTGCTTTATCTCGTAGCATGCTGAATTTGGAAGGTAATCTCTCCCAAGAGTTTTCTGTCATCCAAACTAACCCTGTGTCACGGAGATACTGTGTGAAGCTACATAAGTCATTTAAGCGAAAATATTAATGTGACAACTAATTTTCTGTTTTTCATTGAATATGTCTGCCCAACTTTATCTTGATTTTCAGATTTTTGGAGCCGTAGGGAAGTGCTGTACCTTTTGAATGGTGTTCAGGGAATTGAGAGTGCTCAACATCGTTTGCAATAAATCACTGGGTTCTGAAAGACTGAGCCTCAGGTTGGGATTGTCCACAGCCCTGAGTTCTGGACCTACCATTACCAGCCTCTCTAGGATATGCCACCACTCAGACTTACATTGACTTCCAGTCTGTCAGGTGAGCTGTGGTATTTTTCTGTATGTTTTTACTCTATGTCAAATGTGAGATAATTAGGTCACCTCAGTCTGCAAAAAACAGGATTATTTTAATCTAGTTCACTTTATGTTTGCCATTAGAAAAGAGCTCATTTGGAGATACCTATGGTTCATATTACTTTGAGACAGGATAGTCTGATAATGTATCTAAGTTCTTACACTCCTGTCATAAAGAAATATAATATTTAATCAGCTTTCTCACAGAAGTAACATAATAAGTAACTATATTTGTGCAATATGTTGAGCATACAAATAGTTTTTTAAAAATGGCAAGTATTTGAAGAAATCATCTCTCCTTGGTATGAGTTAACTCATTGAGAAGGTCATATTAAAACCAGATTTTGCAGATTCTGGGTGTTTTTGATCTGATCTCCACTTGTTCATCTATGAAAATAGTGGTACCTGGAGTGCATTGCTGTGAGCATACATTTATTAATGTTTATAGGGTTCAGTTACTGTAGCACTGCTGTGATAAGCTATAGGCAATGAAAATCTGTAAGAAAGTAAATAAATCTGTGCCAGCAACCATTTGGGTGAAAAAGAGTAAACAAAAAAGAGACATGCCACTCGAGTTTAAGACAGATACAAATATTGAATTCAGTCTGGTATCCAGAATGAGTTAGGTCTTGTGGAGAGAAGGGTAATAAGGCATCCTGTAATTAAAGGCTGTGTCCTCTTGTATATACTAAAAAACATCATCTAATTACATTGGAAACTATAAATCTAAAATTTCCTAAATCTTCCATGCTAAATACTGAGTTGTATTTTCCTGTAATAAGCTTATCTACAGACATATGTCATATAAAAATGCAATTATTGCATTTAGTTATTAGAAATGAGCTTGTTTTCTTCAGCAAACAGCTTGTGAAACAAAAGACCATTGTCAGCCTTTGTTGATGGTAGCTAGCGACGTCCAGAAGCTTTCAGCTAACTAACAAAAGGAGCATCGATAGCTAATGTGGAGTCACACCTTCACTTCCCATACCTCTGGTGCTTCCTGTCCTTCACCTGCTCATCCTGACTGCACACCAGAAAACAGATCTGAAGCTTAGTCTGCACTGCAGAGCAGCATGAAGTCATCATATGGGACCCCATTCCCTCTCATCACGTGTTCTGAAAGTGGTGACACTGTTTTTGGCCCGCACTATTTTTGGATTTGCTCTTGCAAATAGTGATAAAAATTTAAACTGTGCCCTGTATTAGATGTAGATTTTTTTCTTTAGAGAAGGAGCTAAAAGAATGTGTCCAAAAGCTATTCAAGCCTAACACTATTCTAGACTTGAGAAAAAAAATCAGTGTATTTTTCAATAATCCTCCTCCTAGCTAGAGCTGAAAATAAACTCTAAGTGGCATCATTCACACTCCAATTTTAAGTAGGCTGTGAGTGAGATAAAGACACGAGGCAGAATATGCAGGTTTCTTAAGAGTTTACTTAGATCATAGTTTGTCTTAACACTTTGTAAATAGTAATCTAGGGCTCTTAGAAATGTTTTTATTTATTATTATTTGTGCTTTGCACGTATCAAGTGAAACAAGAAGGGGGAAGCTGTTTGCTCTGTATCACACAGAATACTATTCTTCAGAACCAGAATACCCTTAGAGCCCAAATACCTAACGATTGGACTGTCTTTCCTAAAATGGCTTACAAGTAAGACTTGGAAGTAGGTGATCATTTTCACTCCTTGCCTAAAGAAAATGACTTAGTGTTCTTGGAAACTTGAGATTAGCAATTCCTTTTCACTTGGTAACTACAGGTTTTAATAAGTGATAAAGAGTTTCAGGAGGTTGGAAGACCCTGCTTATATTTCTAGAAGGTGAACAAAAATCTACAGAAGAAGAAAGGGAAGTCTGATTTTTCCCCATCCTGAGCAAGCTAGGACTTCATAGCAGAACAGCAAGGTTCCTCTGCTTCCATAATGTCCTTGCATTTTCTGATTGTCTTCTTTTTCAGCTGTATATGTGTATATATATGTATGTATGTAGATATGTGTGTATGGGAGGTGCGTATATGTATATATGGGGGGGAGGGAGTGCGTATATATATATATATGTATGTATGTATATACACTCAATTCAGGTCCAAAGGGCAATTTAGCCCCTTTTCAGGTATGTGTCAAAAAACCCAAATGGGATGAAACACCCTCCATTGATTAGAAAGGGTGACTAAATGCCTGGCGTGGACTATGTAGCTGTCTTTTGGGTAAGTGAAATTGGGGAAAGTTAATCCCAACCTTACTAATTAAACTTCTAAGGACAAAGTTTTAAATTTCAGTTGTGGATGTTACTTTCATTAAAAGCTGCAGATTGTGTGTACCATGTCATATATCATGTCACATCATTAATTAAATTGTGTAGAGCTAAGAGAACACAAGGCTTGACACATATGTCTTTGGAGTTTGAGATAAGCCTGTACCCAATGCTCTGTTGTGGTTGAAAAGTGGGCATAGAGAAGCACAGCCCAATGTACAAGAGCTTTGCTGCTGTGATAGAACAGTCTGTTCAAGGTTTCACTTTGAGCTCCCTCTGTGCATCATTCACCTCATGGAAACTGTCCTGTGGAATTTCCTAGAAGTGAATTTTCTGTACTTCTATAACCTTTGCTAATTCTCCACTGGCTTTGTTGTTGAATGACTTGTGTAGTAAAGTAAGAGGTTTGTTTAGGAGAAGGCACTTCTGTAGATAACCCTCAACATATTCAAAAGGTCAGACACTTCCATCTGTATTTGAACACTGAAGACACACTTGTTTTCCGAAGCACTGACAGCCTGCAGGTTTCACTAGCCTTAAATTCAGGCTCTCAAAAATCAGGATTCATCACTGGAGTGCAAGATGTACATGTCCTGACCCAAAACACCTATTTTGTACTTCTTGTCTTGCATCTTTGTACAGATACTGTGGAAATTAATATATTACAGATTTTGAGGCAGCCAGCTGGTATTAATGAAAGCCAGAGAACTATGAAGATGCATATATTACACTAATGTTTTACTAATAGATGCAATTGCAGCTGAAGTGAGTCTCCTTTATTTTTCTAAAAGCATCCCTAATGACTGGGATATGTTGCTGTAGTCATATGCTATAGTGAGGATCTACAAAAACAGGTAAGTAAATTATGAGATAAATCATGTAAGAATATGCATTTTTCACAAGATAGATAAAATTAAATGTAGGAGAATACTCAGCCTGAAGCTAATAGACATAAGACCCTGTGGGCCATACTAGTAATATACAGACATTAGGGTGCCAATTATTCCCAGACCTTACTGGTGAGTTCTGTAGGTACACATGTAACCTCTCTGCAACATGTATGTTTGGGTGACTAATCTCTCCTTATAACACTGATACAGTCTAGTTAGGGCTGAATCTAGCCTTTAGGCTGTGTTCTGAACTCTCTTATCTCTCAAAGTCAAATATTTTTAGCTTTTATTGACCTGACCATCTGACTCCACTCAGCATTTGTTTCTGGTCAAGTGCACTCCTCCCCCTCTATGTCTAAACTGACTGACCAAAGAAGTTGTGTTGCTCAGACATGAAATGGATTTTTATTACTGAGCTCCACAGCACAAGTCATTGGAAGTTATGTAATAATATGAAAGGACATGTAATTGAAAGGCTGTCAGAACATACAAGTGTACTAAGCTTTCCAGAGCATTCACATCTGTAACTCATGAAGTCTGATGACATTGAAAGAGCAATGCAGTGCTTAATGTGTGCAGCTCTGTGGCAGCGCTCCTCCTCAGCATGGGCTGTTGAAATATCACAGTCTGGAGCATAGGATTTAATGCAGGAGTTTTCCATTAAAGATGTTAGCTGTTGCAGTTCGCAGTAACTTCTAGCTCAGCTCACCTGCAGGGGACACAGTACTTTGTCCTTGAATAAGCAGGATTGCTTTCATCCTGTTCTTGTCACTGGAGCAGAGAAGTAGAGAGTGAGTACATATGGAGCAATGTACAACAAGTGAGTAACGGCAATACAGGCATATATTATTACTGGATCTGTTTTAAATGTCAAGCAATAACACGTGAAATAAAAGGAAGACTGTAACTATCCTGACATTCTCCTAAATGTACAGTAAAACTGTAAAAGATACCTGTATTTACTAAAAATAATAAAACTCTAGTGTTGCACTAATCAAATTCAAATCAGTTCAACTGCATAATTTTCAGTGAAGAGGTGCTTATGAAACACAGAATGAACTCCAGAAGGAAAGGTTCATTGCTTTCTAATCGAAAGCAGTCATCTTTAAACACCAGCCAGTGAGGTGATAGGTTTGTCATTTCTCAGCTGTGCTCTTGGAGGGAATTTGCCAAGAAGGCTTGACAGCCTTTAAACTTCGCAGAGCATTTTTTGCCTGTTTCTGAACGTCATGTTGATCTACAAAAACTCCAGGGAGACTGGGAGGAGAGGCAGAGTAGCAGCAGTTCTATTAAAATATATTTGCTGCAATGAATGTCAGTCAGAGTTTATGGTGTGAAAAAATGCACGTTCCCTGAAAAGAAATTTTCACCACCCCTCAGATCTGATTCTTTCTTGTCTAATTCTCTCCAGCAACTTTGGGGGACTGGGGAGTGTCAGTGATTAATTGTCTGGGTGTTAGAGAAGTAAAACGGCTTGTAATGCATTGCTAAAAGCCAGAAATCAGGGTGTCTGACTTATGATGGAAGGCTTTAAATGAATATATTACTGCTACATATAATTAACAGCCCAAGCCAGAAATTTTTTACTTTCATCATTTAGAACAATGGCAGCTCTCCAGTGAAAACATATTTACAGTAGTTTTACATTGCTTTCTAGAGGTTTAGTACAAAAGGGAGAGACAAAAATTAATATACACCAAGGCAGTTACGGAGAACCCTGTCTTTGAACTGTTCTTTCCTTTTAATCAGCATGAGCTCTGCTAAATAGGGGAAAGAATTATGAGTAGGTGGCAAGCATCTAGGTTACTGAGGTCAAATCACTCTCAGGGGAATAACTTTGTAATTTGAGCAGTGTGATCTGAAATGAACAGGTCTTCTCCGTTTTAACCCAGCGTGAACATCAATTGCAAGTCAGCCAGCCTGAAGTCCCTCAACCATCTTTCCCTACACAAAGGTCTGTTCTCCCCTCTCCTGTCAGTTATGCCACTGTGCTGGAAGAATGTTGTAATGTCTTCTATTTCTTTTTTTTAATGTCTTTCTAGTGTCTTCTATTTCACATCCTCAAGTCTGGGACCTTATACATGTCATAGTAATTTTTGGTATTGGTTGAAGTCCCATTAAGCTTCTGAAGTTCTTAAATTGCTTCCTGGAGGGGTTTGGGATTTTTTTCATGTAACTTAGGTTATAAAAGTAGCACCATAAACATTAATTGAAGAGCCATTAAGTAGTATGGCTGTTTGTTTTGGGTTGATAGAGGACATAAAGCTTCATACCCTGTGGTGGAAAACAATTAGATATGATGATGAACATGCTATTAAATATACCATTACCAGACTTCTATCAGTTTAACTTTAGAAAATAGCAACCAGCTGTAGCCAAAGCATACACAAGTGATAGAAAGTCATATTTTAATTGTCATGTCATAGCCTATTATAAATATTGTCGTTTCTAATGTTTTATGCTAATGACAGTGACTAATAGTAGTCATTACCTCCGTTCATTCTCATAAAAATTTCCTCAAGAGGGGATGATCACAACTAGAATGCTGTTTAAAATTAAACTGTTTTTCTAAAATAGAGAACATAAAAAACATTTAAATACCAAGAGGTTGGCTAGCTAATTTATTTTGTAATAGCATGTGCTTGACAACTCCAGCTTTTGTTAATTGTGCCATCAGTTGAACAGATACTCCTTTTAGAAACATTTTTGGCATACTAATGTGTGTACATGTCATGTTGTCATATGGTCTCCGAAGAGTGGGATAAAAGGTGAATCTCAGAGAAGTCAGAATATAAGTCTGATGCTAGCCCTGTAGAGGCTTAATATTAAGAACATTGAATTTCCTCATCCATTTCTTTTTCAGTTATGAATTCTGCTTACTTGACAGGTACAGAGTACTTCATTATGTGCACGAACAGAAATGCTTAAATGGATGAAGCAGCTATTTACGTCTGATAGGAGCTAAGTGGGACATTAAATTAATGCCAAACAAGTGAGTGCTCATTTTAGTTTCATTATAAATGGCTGCAGCACAGCAGTAATGTGTTGACTCTCATGTGCTGACAAGTTCTATATTTCTTACAAACTTCCCTTAGAGCTCAATGTGGAAAGACAAATTCACACTCTGCATGATGAAATTAGCAGCAGATGCATTAATAATTGAATAAGGATCTCTGGAGACATACCACAGTTCAGAAGGAGGGTTGTTGACAGGCTGCTTTAAGTAGAGGCTTCTGTCATATATATCTGCACTTACATAAGCCCTGAGTTAAGAGCTGCTGCCTGAATGTAGCCTTTGGTATCAAATCCGCTTCCTGCTTTTAGAAGACTTTGCATAGTTACATTTGACAGGTCCGTGAACAGACTGACGACCATTAATCTGGGCAGAGTGTGCACTTGCTCTCCCCTCCTTCCTCTCTGACTGTTCTCAAAGTTAGAGGAAAATTCAACACAGTTCCTTCTGGATTTGTCTCCGGACAATGAGTGAGGTATAAGGGACTGAAAGACTTCCACTGTATGTCAGACTCTTGCCATAGACCTCCATTCCCGTAGCGTGGAAAGTTTCCTGAAGTGCAAATCCCAACCTCTCTCACAAAAGGATTAGGATACTGTACTGCCGTCTTCCTTTCCAGCAAAGGTGATGATCTTTGATGTAACCGCGTGCCAAGGTTTGGGAAGGAAGGAATTTCACAGAACGGGTAAGGTTGGAAGGGACCACAGTGAGTCATCTGATCCAACCTCCCTGCTCAAGCAGAGTCATCCTAGAGCGCATGGCACAGAGGAGCCCAGAACTGGACACAGCACTCCCAGATGTGGCCTCACTAGGGCTCAGTAGAGGGACAGGAGCAGCTCCCTCAACCTGATGGCAATGCTCTTCCTAGTGCATCCCTGAATACCATTGGCCTTCTTGAACACAAGAGCATACTGTTGGCTCAGTTTGTGGTGGGTTTTTTTGTTTTGGTTTGGTTTTTTTACAATAGCAAAGAAAACAAGAGGATTGCTAGAAAAAACTCCACTTTTTAAAGATACCACCAAGACCAGCCACAATGCAATTCCTAATAGTTACACTGTGGTCACTCCTAACACCAAGTAATATTATGCTCAGTTGATATTGACAAAACAGTGTGACATTTCTTACACAACAGTACTATTGGAGCAAATTCTCATGGGTTTAAAATCAGAACTTTATTGCACTAGTGCCAAGAGACTGATAGCAATTGGTATAGTGTGAAAATTTGTCCCAGTTAGAAGCATGGCAAAAATTTAGCACACTATTACTAGATTAACTCCACACAGCTCTCCTAACTGTCCATGCAGACTTCAGCCACTGGTTTTGAACTGCACAGGTGGAAGTCACTTCTGTGGTTTGCCTTCCTCCAGTTACAGGCCACTTTATAAATCTCAGGATCTGGAAGACAGAGAAAATTAGCTTAAAATATCCACCACTGAATTTTGTGGAGTTTCATCAGCTAAAGGAAAGCTAATTTTAATCTTAGTTTTTTTGATATATTGCAATATTTTGCATAGGCTTATGATATGATATGATTTAATCAAATGGCACTGTCCTTAAAACAATACTCAAGACTCAACCTTCTTTTAAAACAATACTTCAATTCCTTCTATTTAGATATGCAACTCTTTTATTCAATAACAGTGCATATGTTATTTTTTCAGTTAGAGTTTAGTATGAATCTTGTCATAATGGAAGTATTGAATTTGAGATCTTTCTAGTATGAGAAACATTTAAACAGTTTCTGTTGTCAATTGAAATAGGAGTTAAGTCCCAGAAAGTTCGTATTTAAATAATATGAATAATACCATATTTATATCATATTTATATAAGTAATGTCTCAATCTGTTAGACACCCTGAAACATCCTTCAAGGGGCTCAGCTGAGGAAAGTACAGTACACATTTTGCTTTGTGATACTGGACCACAATGCAGACATTAGCGATCAGATACCAGATGAAGGAGTAGGCTTGCTAAAATAATACCCTGGTTTCAGCATCACATCTTCTTTTGGAGTGCTTGAAACAAAGATGTGAAAATTAAATTGGATTTAGATAAACTTTTTTAGTGAAGAGAGGTGCCATTTCAGAATTAATATTTTTCATTAGATTCACACATTTATAATACATTTTACTGCTGTTAAAAAAAGTCATGGTACCATAATCTGAGTTTTTAAGAAAAAGACTAAGTACTTAAACAAGGTCATGAACTGTTTGATGAGAATATACATGAATTACATAGACCAAAGAGGAATAAAGAAACTGTATAGATGGACACAGGGTGAGAGAGATCATGAGTCATTAACTATAACTTTATGCTTCACATCTCTCTACAGTGGGTTTAATCCTATTAACTGCTTTCCATTCATTTCGTTATTTCCATGGAATAAGATTCTAAATTTGCTCCAGATTAGAAGTGAATATTATGCAATAAGTTTTGTACCTATTCTTAGCATATACAAGGCACATCAGTGATGCCAATGTTTATTCTTAACATTCTGAAGTTAATTTCACAACCAGATTTCACAACTCTGGGCAGTTGTCACTCCTGTAAAAGCAGAGATATTTCCAAAACCTTCTATTGAGTGATTAAACCAATGTCTTTTATCCAGATTTTGCAGGTCACTGTATGTTAAAAACAGCAAAGCAAATTAAAAGAAGCCCTTCTCTTTTACTATCACGGTAATTTTGCACTTGAGTATATGAGGATGTGCTAATATAGAAGCTATTGAAGAAGATACGGAGGCATCTTCTAACACTGCATTGAAAGGCGGAAATAAATGTTACATATCAAATCACAGCTCTCCTTGAAATTTGGTATCATTTTAAAAGGCATCTTGAGCACCTGTAGTGGGTTGACCTTGGCTGGACACCAAGTGCCCACCCAGCCCCTCTATCACTGCCCTTCCCCACTGGAAAAGAGGAGAGAGAATAAGGTGGGAAATGACTCGTGGGCTGAGATAAAGCAGTTTATTAAAGTAAAAGCTTGCACACACAAAAGTGAAGCAGAAAATAACAAGGTTTATTCTCTACTTCCCACCAATAGCGGTGTCTGGCCACTTCCCAAGAAGCTGGGCTTCAGCAACATGCAGTGGTTTCCTAGCAGGCAGCCATTGAAAACAACAAATGCCTCCCCTCCTGCTCCTTTCTTTAGGTTTTATATCTGAGCTGAAGTCAGATGGTATGGAATATCCCTTTGGTTATTTTGGCCTGGTTGTGTCCCCTCCCAGAATCTTGTCCTTGATTGAGGAAAGAATGTTGCAGTACTGATGCTGTGCTCAGCACTAACCAAAACACTGGTGTGTTACCAACACCCTTCTAGCTATTAACGCAATGCACAGCACTGGGAGATCTGCAGTGTGAAATGAACTCCATCTCAGACACATCCATTACAACATCAAATTTTTGTCCCTTGGTGACTCCCAATCAGATGAATCCACTTAGAAGTAAAAGCATAATTTTCTAATTGTCAGTCCTGTAACCTCAGACTGAAAATCAAGCGGCTGCTTTTTGATTTATGCCTCATCACTACTATTGCTGCTTCTGCAGGCTGGAATTGTTTTCCCCTTTAACATTCACAACCTTCTAGTCTTCATAATTTTCCTCAGTTGCCTCTTATTATGCCTCTCCCAAATTGTTGCCCAGCTATTGTTTAGATGCACCATTTTTTTGCCTAAGTTGGTAAGTTGGATATTATTGCAGAATATCAATTCTTTCCTTGGGATCACAGACTAAGCATGGGCAGAGAGTCCTGGCCTACTGTGTTCAAGCAAAACAAATACATAGAGAGGCAGTCACTGTGGATTTCTAAATTATCCTCTGATGGCTGTGATATCTGTGCTGAGCTAGCAGGGCCAAATATTCAACACAGAATTCTCAACAGAATGTCTCTTGATTTCTTTCTAGCCCACCCTGAAAAGAGAAAGGGTGGGTGCTTCCGTGTATTCTCTGTAAACCTTCTTTGAATTTAATAAATTGGATGGGATGCCAGTTACACAGAATGATCCAAGCTTTTGCATAAAATGGTACCACTTCATTCATCCCAGCAAGTAATACGATAATTCTACTTTTTCTCCTTCTGCTATTTGAGACCTATTTTTTGAATGTCCCATATGAGAAATGCAGCCTTCTCTGATCATAGAAAAATATGTGTATTTTTACCAGCTTTTCCCTTCTACATTCCAGTCTACTGAAAGGCTTTCCTCTCCCGTCATGGTTTTCCTCAGTTCCCTAATACTTCTTAATCCAATTAGTGTTGTCACCTTTCTTGCTTCCCTTCTTTCTGATAATGCATATATAATGCACAGGATGTCTACTGACTTTGAAATTAAATTGTCTGTTTTGAACTTCAGTGTGCAAAAATGTCTGAAACTGGGCAATAACAACACATGCAGTTCCAAAGTCTTCTGCATTGCATAGCCATTAAAGAAATAGATTTGTTTTCTGCAAGGCCTCATTTAGGTTTGGATTTCCCACTGCTGGAACAGTAAACCAAATTCTGTCTTTCAGATATTCTTCTGAAATGCTTATCTTCCACACAGCTGCATTTTCCTGTCCTTTTTGTTACCATACCTTTGCTAATCATGGCTCCTGTGGAATTGATACGAGATTTGAAGATTTCACAGTCTTCATGGGACTGTGAAGAAAGTAAACCAGACAGAACCAGCACGCAGTGTAAGTAGATTGTGGTTACAATCCTAATCCAGGCTGGAGATTCAGTCCATGCACTGTCATGCTCTTGTAAAGTAATGTTTAATACGCATCTCCACAGTTGTATTTGTATGCTCTGTCTCCTCTAATGTACTTCTAAACTTGTCATTTTAAGATATAAAACTTCTTTGAACGTTGAACTTCTTTGATGGTGCAGTAAAGGACTTTCAAAAGATAATTACACATGCAAAGACTTTAGTTAGGGCAGCAATTCCTGAGTACAAGCAGCTGGATTCTCTTAGTTATTCACTAGATAAATGCACTGCGGAACATAGAAGGGCAGTAATCTCAAGATGGAAGTGGAAGATGGAAATACAAAGCAAGAGAAGATGGAGTACTTTTTTTCTCTGAAAAATAAAAAGCCATGTGTCTCACATGCTACTTACCAGGGACAAGTGAAGTTCAGGCAGGGGACAAGGGATATTGTACTTGTGTAACAGTGCTTGCATAGAAACTACCCTTAAAGGTCCAATGAGTACCAGTTGCTTCAAAATCAGGTGATAACACAGACTTAAAAGGATGACTTGGAGCAGCTCCTCAACACTCCTGTGCCCAGACATGAACAGATAGCTAGATTTAGCCCAGGAAATTTCCTCACCAGGGCAACAGATTTTGCATTCTCTATAGCCTGGACTCCATGCCTACATGAAGTTAAAACCTTCAAACTGAACTGAGCTTTTGGCTTGTTTGCTTCCTCTTAAGCAATGGTCACATACAGGCTGGTAATGAATACATCATTTCCCAGAGTATTAAAACAGGGTTAAAAACTAAAACCATCAGCATGAACCATCCTCATCTCTCAGGGAATGGAGCACAGGATAAATACTGTGTATGTTGGAAATGTGCTGTATATTCACCTTCCACTTTTGCATGGTGGACTTGGTGAAATAAGCGATTACACTGATAAACAGAGGACCTCTTTCAAATGGTGGTGTGGACCCAGGAAGAGATGGCCTGTTGAATAACTGATGCCAAACCTAAGCTAAGGTGAAAACTCAAGAATTTCAGTGGGTTACAAATGTAGGGATAGTTTCCCAGGAGGAATAACTGAGTTTCTCCCCAGTCTCAGGAATTTGATGTCTCACTTTTGTCATAAAGGGGAAGAATTTACTTTTTTTTTTAATGAAATATCACATTGCTTTAGAATTTTTCTCTGTTAAATGTTAAGAAGAGTACATTCCCCTAGAAGATTAAAGTGGGGCTTACTGTGTTCATTCTTATTGAGGGGTTAGGGAGTAATGTTTTCACCAGAATTATGGTTGTTCCTGCTGCACATAAACACATATTTATGATATGTATTGGATGCAGTTCAGTTCAGTGCTTACTAGTAATTAGGCTTAGTGATTTGTTTAAGCTCATTTTGCATTTTTTTAAAATAATTGTTTTTCTCTGAACTCTTCTGGTTTTGCTTGTTTCTAAATTAATAGTAAGAGTTTCATCAATAGGGAGCACTGATAGTTTAGCCACTAGAGTTTTTCAAGTATTTTATATGCAGATTAAAACACACTTTTTGGGCTATAAATCAATCTAATATTGTGATTGCTCTTCCTGAAAGTCAACTGTTTGCTGTTTCTTGGGCATCTGTTATGCATTGAGCATCTTTTTCTATTGTGGTGGACACAATGACTTCTGGATATTATCTATGGATCCAATGAATTTAAATTCAAGGAATATATATTACTATCCAGATTTCTGAAGTATATCTTTCCACATTTTGTCAAAATGCATGTTGGGATATCAGTGTATTTCTCATTTGCCCACTTTAACATATTCTCTGAAATTTCTTGAATGTCTTTTCAGATCTATCCTACTTACATTTGTATGTACTTCCTATATTGATATTTCAATTTCAGTCATATTCTTATACCTCAATTAGAGTATATTCAGCATCAAAATTTATATGAAGACCAAGGCAGTGCACTATTAGTCTTTTAATCTGACTTTCCAGTCATTCCTATTGCTTGTTATCAAAGTCTCATCCAGCTTTTTAACTTCTTACAACCAACCTTGGTCCAGAGAGATTTTTAAAGCAGGACAATAATGACATTGTACGGAGAACAAGATTTTTTTTATGACTGGTTGTTTGATTGGTAGTTGAGTGGGACGTATTTTGAATACTTTCCGTAAGAGCTTTTTCTGTGAAATCAGAAAAAATTATACCTCTGCAGTGCACCACAGAAGCGTCTACAAGGACTGTGAGCCTTTTGCAGACTCTTCTAATGCATCATATAATAACAACACTGGAAAAAAGATCCTGAATTAGATAGAAAAATGTTATCTATGTCTACTGTTCTGGTGCTCTAGACCTCTTTCTAAGAATTCCTACTAGGTCTGTACCACAGAAATTATTTCTGTGATACTGTAATATGTTTAGCATTCTCTTAGATACACTTTTAAATAAAAAACTGTTATTTTGTAAATAGTTGTAAATGGTAGAAAACCATTCAGCTCATCCCAGTATATGTGGATTCAGCTTAAAGAATGAGCAAAGTGTAACAATACCGTAGAAAATAATTCACTTAGACAATATAATGTATATGCTTCAGAGGTACACAAACCTCAGGAGAATACTGCATATGCCTGTCCTATCAAGAAAAGGTCATGTATTTTCCATCACATGGAGAATGGTTGGCCTAAGTAGCTGTCTGTGAGAATCTGGAAAAGGGACAGCAAAACTGATTTTGTCAAGGACAAAAGGAGAGCGAAGGGCAACACAAGAGGAAACAGTAATGTATTTAGGCATATACTTAAAAAGATTTGAATGATCCTGATCCAAGCAAAGGACAGTTAAGAGTGATATATGTAATTACCCTGAAAAATAAATATGAGAATGCATTTAAGCTTTTTACTAAAACCACAAAGGGTTGACTTACCATAAGCTATAAAAGATGTCATTAAATCATTAGCCTTTTAAGAATAATGGCCTGTTGTGGTTTCTGAGATGCATCTTTGTCTCCCAGTACTCTGAGCAATTGTGTACAACCTCAAGAATTGATACCTGTAGGGAAGTTCCAGTGTCAGACAAAGAAAGTAAAATATAAAAAAAAGTCATCTGTTACTACAGTAAGCAATCCTTTTCACCTCGGTGAGTCTCATCATAGGTTGTAAGATCTATCTCTAAAATTATACTGTGCTAAATATGAGACTACAGAAGACAATTTAATAAAGGGACTACATCAGGTCAGTCCATTGGTGTTCTGTGGAGTGTAGTCTGTGTACCAATAAAAATCCCCATGATTTTTATTAATTCCATTAAAGTAGCATGCCCCCTCCAAATATTTATAGAGATCAAGCAGATGCACTTCAGGATGAGTCCTTCATACATATCAGAGTTACCATTTCCTGAAATGTAAACAGTTGGCATCTGCTGAGCCCTAATCCCTAAATCAGAAACACAAATGTTTGGATTAAGAAAAAATGGAAAGCCTCATTCTTTGTTGTTGACCTCCTAGTACGTGCTTTTTCATTTTTGGTGTTATGTGCATGACTTGCTTTCTTTATTCAGGATGGGAAATGCAGTGACTTTTTGGCATAGTGACCACAAAGGACAGCGGTGATCAAATTCAAGCCAACACAAACCCTCACTGACTTCAGGAGATTTGAAATCAAGGCTTCAGTTCAATGTTACACAGCTGATGCAATATGAAGCAACTGAGATTTGATACTCTCAAGAATCAGAGAAATAAAAGGATGTTTATTTTAACCCTTTAAAAGAACATATGGATGTGATATTGGAAAAGATTGAGGAAATATAAAACATAAGCTTGTAAATACCATCAATGAGATCTATTTGGTTTTTATACATAGTTTTAGTATCCCACTGTACCAGAGACAAAGTGTTTAATAACTGTTAAGTGTTTTAGCACAGACCTGGAATTGCTGTCTGTCATATTTGCAATGCATATATATGGAGAATATACAGAATGGAGATTACAGAATATTCCATTGAACAAACTAAAGATATAACAATGGGCAAACTGCTTCAACTGTAATGTTGAGGGAATGAAATTTTACATTCTTTTCCAGAGTAGTTTATATTTGGACAGTGGTTTTATTTTTTTCTTGAAGAGATTAAATACAGAGCTACTGGAGAGCACTGAGAAGCTGGAGAAGAATGAGAATGAGGAGGCAGGTGTTGGTGCTGAGGAGCCAGGGCACAAACTTCCAATCTTGGAAGTTCTGTCTCTTCTGTTTTGTGCTGCGTCTTTAGGCTGTGTGGGCTCCAGTAGGACAATCCTTAATGAAGCTGGGATTTCAAGGCTTTCAGTCTTCCTCTTCCCAAGCCACACTCCAGCCACTGCTCCCAGCCTCATGCCAGGGGCTCCACAAGTTGTTGGAGCTTCTCCAGGACCATAACAGGAGATCAGGGAACTAAGTGCTCCAGGTCAGCATGCCTGGTGAGGGGGGGTCCTGCAGCCTCTGCTCCTAAAGGTAGTGGATTGGTAACTGCAAAGCAGAGCTGCCAGTGATGTCTCTGAACCAGCACTTCCTCAAAGCCTGAGGAGCTCACCAGGTGTTGCCTTTGGCAAGATGACAGGGAAGCAGTCACATTTCCTCTGAATTCTGCCTCGCTTTATACAGTGACAGGTATTCAGTGTACACTCCGGGGTTTTTTGATTCCACACATCTATTTGGCTGGAAAGCAAATTCTAAGTTTCAGGGAAGACTGAAATTGTCCACATAAAATAGTTTAATGTCTCGAAATGGCTACAAAACAATAAAAAATAAAATCTAAAATATCCCTGCGTGCAATTTTAATTGTTTTTTTTTTCATGCTTTGTTTTCATGTTATTAGCTTCTGGAAAAATCAGATTTCATTTTACTGTAAGAAGAAGGAAAGTCTTTCAAATGTGTTGTTAGCTTGCATATAAGTTTTAGGTCTGTGCATTAGAATTTTCATATGACTCCAAAATTACCAAAATATTTACTTCTTGTCTATGCAAATACGCAGAGCTAGGTTTCATTCCTACCCTGTCACAAGAAATCCAAAATTCTAGGCAGTATAGAAAATGTGCCCTGAGTCCTCTTGTCAATATTCACCTATTCCCCTTTTCCAAACAGAATGTAATGTTGACAGACATCCCTTTAACCCTGGGGTAAAGGAAAGTAGCACTTGCCATGTTAAATAATGAGCTGTGTAAAATTCAGCTGATGGGGATCTGTTCTGTGTCTCCAACAGGACAAAAAGCTATTTGCAGCTGCTGTGACTTTTAATAATTTGAAATAACCCATATACTGGTATCATTCACAGAAAATCTAGTTTTTCTTCACCTTTACACTTGCTAAAAAGGTCTTAGAAAACAATATAAAATCATACTGTATTATGGCCATCACTTTGACACTACAATTGACATAGTGCAGTGCATTTGTATGTATAGTTTATACAGTAGTACATTTGACTCTTGCTTTTATTATTCTACTGTCACTTAATTCATATCTTTCCAGATTTTGTCACTCTGCGTTACCTATTCACCTGAGAAAGGTCAGAAAAATAAGGCCTGAACCTCTTGCACTGTAGTCATGAAATGAATGTAGTTGAGAATGCAGCTCTGGCTGTGGGTGTCCATGTCTGCACATTTCCATAGGCCACCCTGGGTTGTGACAAGCGAGCAGGACACAAACGGGGATGAAACAAATACTTTTGATTTCTGATCTGAGAGACTGTCTGTGATAGCCAGAATTCTGGCATAGAGCATTCAAACCTTGTATTAGTCTGTTGCAGAATGTTATTTGTACTTCTTGCACAGAAAAGAAAGTGTTCTTCCCAATTTCACAAAATTCAAAATATAGCCAATCACAGCCACCGCTAGTAGGATCTATTCAGGTTCTTGCCTTTGTTGTTGTTGTTTGTCTTTTTATTTGTGAATATTAAAGACACAATTTTTGTGAAAAACTGAATAATATTTGTAGAATTACGAATGTACCTTGGAATTTTTGATCATTTGTGTTGTAAGTAGCCAAGTTTACTTCATCTTTGTTGTGCAGTTTGACTACCTGTATTCATAAGGTACTTCGTGCTACTTTGATGAGTACTGCAAGGTTAACAGATACTCTGCAGGAATTAAAAGGCTTGTCTTTTATCAACAGGAGTCAGTGATTGTGGACTACTTCATTGCTTATGGAAAATAAAGGAAATTTGCATGAAATAAAAGTAAATACAAGTATCTAATGTTTTTCCAAGCAAGTGTAAAGTGGGATTTGGAGAATTGAGTCATAAGAAACTTGCTTGACATCTAACTTCAAACAAAAATTGAGTATGTAAATGTCTTCTTGCTGCCAGAAAATCTATCCAGGTTCCAGGAAAGCTGAGTCCTGTAGGATACATATATAGTTAATGTCTTAAGAGAAAAGGCTGAGCTACTTAATCTTTGAGAAAATTGTATTTTCAAAAACCTCAAAATTTTACAAGGCAGAAAAGAAACCATAAGGAAAAAATATTAAAAAAAAATAAAAAAATAAAAAAAGGAAAAATAAGAAAAACCTTAATGTTATAATCCATCCATAAAATTAAAATCATTTTCATGGGTTTGGCTTACTGGTAAAATGTTTGGGGACATAAAAAAATGTTTCATAAACAAAATGAGATCTCCTGTCATGTAAAATCCCTGTCCTTTCTTCCTGGCAAGAAAAGTGAGTTTTCTATCTAAATTTTACTTTCCAGAGTATAAGACAGAATGTTCCAAAAATTAAGCAGTCACTACTTAATGTTGTCAAAATAACACACCTCAATTTTACACGCTTGTTTAGTTAGACTTCACTCTTTCTTCCTTCTTATTTCAAATGGTATTTGTACGTTTCTGTGGACTCTTTTTTCACAGTCCCATGAAAACAAAACACAAAATCAATGATGCTGAAGTTTATGTAGGCTTAATATTACAAAAAAAAAAAAGTGCCTAGTCCTGCTGTGAATAAAATATATTTGTGTAATTCTCCATGTAGCACTTTGAACAGGGTGACAGCAATCTAAATCAAAGAAAAGGAAGAGCCATATGGCTCTGTTGTACAGGTGGCTGGTTTTACAATAGCCTAAAACAGTCATGATCCCTAAACAGATTCAGATTGCCACATGCAGATGGCAAAGTAGCCATGCACGGTGCTGTGGAGTTCTAGTCTTTTTCCCATGTACTGCCCTGTTAGGAAGGCATGCCAAAGATTGCAGTTTATCAAAAGAGGAGAAATGTTTGCTCCAAGGAATCTCTAGATTCTGCAGGAGGTTCTCATGGTTTTTATGGTTACTTGAGATTAGACTATGGTAATTAGTTCATACATGTAATCTTTAGTGCCTTTGATAAGAATGCCTTCAAAGGCAACCCCAGGCAGAACAGGACAGTCGATGGTGATATCCCGTACTGCTGTTTGAAATATGCAGACACCAGAAAAGGTTGAAAGTTCACATTTTGGTCAATATATGTGTGTGCACATGTGCTTGGCTAACCACATGTCCACCCATGTGAATACTGCGTCTCTGAAAGGATCTTAAATTGCTTTGGCTTTGCTACATTCTCTTGATACTGAGCTGTCTATGTGAATTGGAAGTGAGAAAATAGTTAATACAGTATCTAGCTTCATTGTAAACCCTTCGTGATTGATGACACCTTCTCCCACAATCCGGCATTATAGCAGAAACCAACTGGTATAACCTGCAGCTACAACTACTTGTGGGAGTTCTGCTGCTTTTCCAGGGAAATGTCTATTTCATTAATACTAATGTTCAGACTCAGGAAAAAAATGTATGGAAGGAGGTGTGTTATACACAGAACCATAGACGATTGCTCTTTTTGATGATACTAATCTGTTTTTCCTACAGAGAATCATGTGAATTGTTACCTGTCATTGCATCCCCATGTTCATCTCTTAATGCTTGTGGGTGTGATACAAACCACTTAAAAGAAATTTGCTACCCAGACTAGGCAATTTCCTCTAGTACAACATTATATTTTTCCTACTGTGTCTTTTGGTTTGATAAGTGCTAATAGAGAAATTCTTACATAGTGCTTTTAAAATGCTTACTGATCTACACAGACAGAAAAAGTAAACAACAGTTAAGAAATTGCTCTATGGATAGGGCAGTCCCTAGGGAGGCATTCATAGCATCAACACCAACGCTGAGTTATTCTCTCTCAGGAGCACCATTAGCAGTTATCACCACAGAGTGTGTATGTAATTCTATAACATCAGTCCCAAGGCTGGGCAGTTCTCCCAGTCAGAGATTAAACTATAGGCAAAGCCACTTTGTTGTTGAAAGCAGAAACCACCCTAAAGTGTTAAACTTCCATTTTAAAATCCCATTAATATGGACACTTACAGATAACAGAATTAGACTGAACACAAGGGAGTAGTGTATTGACTTATTTCTAATTGTATACAAAGGGACAGTTTGTGTCTTATTTTTTGTTTTGGTGAAGTTTATTTTGGTTTAAGTCTGTTTTAATCCTGAGTTGGCCAGAAAAATAATAGTTTTGAGGACACAGTGTCACTAGATCTAAGTGGGATATGAACTACGAGTGGGATGCTATTTGAAGACAAATGTAATCTTTGTAAGGGTAAATAAGTAAATAGTATTCAGATACTGACACAGATTTTTTTATTCATCACATTTGTGAAACTTACTGGAATGCCATATGACATTATGGTTTGTTGAAAAGGATGTGGAAAAATCAAAAAGATGTACAGAAAAAAATGCTGAAGATTAAAAAAAAAAAAAAAAAGGAAAAATGCTCCAGTAGTGAAACACAAATTCTTAGCTTTTAATTCAGTCAAGAGAAGACTCAGGAGTAACTTGCCTATAGCCTTCAGGTACCTACAGGCAAAAAGGATTTCTAACAATTATGAGCTCTCTAATTCAGGAGTAAGGAATGTGTAATTATACAGAGCCAACAATTCCAGTCTGCTCCCCACCCCCCTCCCCCCCCCCAAATTAACAAGGAGAGCTTTAAACCATTGGAGCAATCTGTTTGTCAGAAAGATATGCAACATCTCATACAGAAGCTACAAAGGTCTAGCAATAACATTTTGGGACCACGCAGGAGGTCAGACTAGATGATAATGTATAATTTCTTCTGCCCCTAATAATCTGTTTTTGAATTTAAGAATCTAAATCGATAAAAATGAATAAGGTTCACAGAATCTGGCCCTCAGTCATATATATTTTATCATTTCATTAATTTCCACTTGGGGATTGTAATTCAGTTTTCTTGTGACTTCATCTCAGAAACTTTTATAGAGGATTCCAGAAATAGAGTGTTTCTTATTCTCATAATTAAACTTTGAACCAAATAAAAGCTCTTCAGCTTGCAACTCTCCATTAGCATGTGAAAAATTTAAATAAACATCATTTTAGCTTCGTTATGAACGAACATAACAGTGATATAGCACACAAAGTGTTAATGTCTGTTATAGCCCTTGAGCTATACAAACGTGTGGTTTTGTTTTGACCATGCTTGATATGCTATGTCTTGACTAGGTCTTATTTCATTCTATTTCTACAGGTTAGTGAGACTTTAATCAAGAAAAAAAAAAAATCTAATTAACAGCAATTTGAAACACAGCATTTGGAAAGGTCAAAATGGTACATTACATCCTTATTATCCAAAAGAACAGATGAGTTTAATATCCTGGCAGCATTTTCCTGTGGAGAAGATATTAAACAAGAACTGAAAATGGCACAAGGTTCCCTCTTCCTTTCGTATGACAAAGATTGTAACAAGATGATGAAACTATACAGAATAAATCTCTTTCTGTTTTAATGGTCAGGCTGTGGATTCTGTCTAGATTTCAAAAACCTGAGCCAGCCAAAGAGTCAACACATGCTATTTGTCTCAGGTCCTTTACAACACACTTTCCTGCTTATATGACCCATTTTCCATTAATGTTTTCTAGTCTTAAACATGGGGAGATATGTTAACAGAAGTTGCACAGTACAATGAGTTTTGCCACACATTGTGTTGAACTGCAACAAAAAATACACTGCATCAGCACTGCTGAAAATACAGATTTTTCAGCTTCTGTTTGAATAACTTAAGACCAGAAATAATGTACTCCAACACACAACACATTGCATGTTTCCTGCTTTGAAGAGTCCCTGAAGGTATGGAACTATTTGAAGGTAAAGGAATTTATAGTATATCCCATAGGTTATTAACAATTTGATTAATATAAGAACTGTCAGAATTTGCTCCCTTAAATCACTATCTGCATGAAGACTCTTCCTTTATAGATCTAAGGGGAGAAAAAACCTTCTGGAACCGAATGTTGTATTTTAATGCTAAAAAACATCACCAGAGTCCTCATGTTAAATGTTATTATGGCAACTGAACAAATGCTGTGCTTAAAAATAAAAAATTGAGTGTATGGCATGCACCTGTATTAGTTACTTATATTCAGTCCAAACAAGATACAAATCTGGCATTACATTAGAATGTACCAAGTTAGATATTAAAAATACTAACAATTATTAAAGAAAATATATTATTCCAAAAAACAGAAGAAGGCTTGAAGTATTGCTGCCTGAAGCAGACCTACATGGATGTGCACAAGCTCACAGTTAGAAATCATGCCAAACCTCTTTTTCCCCACACTACCAGAGAACATTTAAAAAAAGCCTTCTCCATGGTACATTACATGCATCTTGCTGAGAAAAGCCATTCTGCTTTGGTCAAGAGAGAGAAAATGAGCATATCCAAAATATGTTTTTAGTATCTCAAGTGAATGTATATGTATGTGTATATATACTTGATTTTTTTTTTTTTTTTCTTTTCTTTAGGTGATTTTATTTTTCACTGAAGACTGTAAATGTATTTTTCATCATTTGTTTTGCAGCTATAAAGTAGGATATTTTTTCAATGCACTGGCAATGTGCAACCTATTTTGAAACTTCAAAGGTTTTGCAGAACTACAGACAAAAATCCCTAATGGGTGTTCATTTCATAAATGCCTACAGAAATTAATGTTTTCTGTCTGTCTAGAAAAAAAATCCATGAGATACAAGTTTCTATCAAGTTCTTTGTGATTTAGCCAATAGTCCTTGAAACAGAAGAGCTGTTTTCTGCTCTTTTCTGCTTCCTAACCACATATATTGGCCATCAAATAAACAGCCCACAGAAAATAGTAAACAATACTGATTTTTCAGTTCCTAATTATTATTCACAATATAAATATCTGAATTTTTATAACTGTAAGTACTAGAAACTCTGACAATATATACTTATGATATGAAAACATAAAATACATGCTGTTGCATCCATTTTTTACAAGATCATGTTTAGGGAATGACTAAGTAGAGAATCCAGGGTGTTGAGGGAGAGACTCGATGTGTAGTCACAAAAACAACTCCAGGCTTTCTCAGAGAGTGAGTTCAATATATCAGATGAAGGCAGTGGGGTTTGTTACACTCTTTTCAGTTCACTCATGATTATGCAAAATGCTGTTACTGTGTCACACACTGTTTAACATGGGGAACACCTTGAACACATTATACATCTTTACTTATTCTATGAAATGGATTTTTTTTCCACTAGGTGATCACTGTCATTCTTTTTTTGAAAAATTACCAAAATAATCAAGTACATCTTATGAACCAATACAGCAGTTTGAAGATGAACTTTAAGAGACACCTCCTGTCATCACTTACCTTCAATAAATTGTGTGGCTGTTGGGTATTTCAATGAGGAAGGTGAAGAGCAGAAGTTGTGCATAAAATATTGCACCTGTGAACCATGAGAACTTCTCAAAGCAATGTATCACAGTATATTCATTACATTAACAACAGGTGAAAAAAAAGATGTGGCTGGTGGCAAGGTGTCATACTGAAGCAAGATCACAAGAGAGACACATCAAAGCGTAATAGACCATGTGCAGCGCACACATTCCGACCCATAGGACTTTGCGTCAGGAGTTGCTGGTTCATTGTAATCTCAGTAATACGGACACTCTGTGAAATACGGCTTAAAATACCATTGATTGCAGCTAACACTCTAAAGAGGTTAGCACAGATAATCTTACATCCCTTCAGATGCTGGAGGCTGGAGTTATGCACCATTGAATGGACCTCCACACAGGGCTCAGCATCCTGGGCACATCTTGTCCATGTTAAGGTTACCCAATATTTCAGTCCTTTGAGCTCCTGTAAGGTTTTCTTAAAATAACTCCATTAATCATTTTCACTGTCAAACAAAAAGGATCCACACGTGGGAATTGGTTGCACCTGTTTTACATAAAGGCAAGGAGGTACAGTTGGTGTGACCCAGTGGCAGCTGCTCACAGGCTACTTCATTACAATTATCCAGCCAAATTTATCCTGCAGGCAGAGGAATGTGCACAGCACAGCACAGCCCTGAAGGTCATGTTGTGTGCACAGCACAGAGCAGGACTGTGCCTGTTGAGAGCAATGGCTCTTTGGGTCACTAACTCGCCCATGTACAGTGGTCTTCTGGTCAGAATCTCTGCACGTGTGCATACACACCTGTTTTCATATGCATATAAAAAGATGCTTTTGTACTGATGCATAGTACTCAAATCTGCACATGTTAAAAACTGCATGTGTCCTTTGCAGACACTCTGCTGTACAGGTCTTTGTTCATCAGGCTGGCATTATGCAGGAAGTCAGATAGGTTTATCATTACAGAATTTATACCTCCAAATGCTGCTAAAAGGCTATGTAAGTACATTTTTGCAAGTGTGATTTTTGTGCCTGCAGCTCAAATTCTTGTTATACTTGCATTTGAATTTGTTTTGTTTTGTCACACAATGTTACTTGGTATTATATGAATAAATAATCCATGAGCTGGAAAACACAGTAAAAGCAAAGAAATGAAGTCAGTTGCATTATTAAAGAGAGATTAAAATAATTTGACATGAAAGGCATTTTAGAGACAATACAGCCTGTCTGATTTACTGATGTGCACAGAAGCTAATACATCATTCAGCCCTGCTACACCTGACAGCTGCTCAGCATCTAATGGGAAATGGGAGGGTGGTCACAGTCCAGTTCATAGTGGACAGGTGCTGGTATTGCAAAAGTCATTATCACAACTGGCCCTAATTGGCACCTTTGTTGAGAGTCATGGCAGAGGGGCCAGTGATTGAATCGGCATGGAGACGCTGGGCTCAGCTCGTCCTTCACTGAAACCGTGCTTCGTTTTGCACGTATTTCACAGGAACACAGTCAGGTCCTGACACCATTTGCCTGTAATTTCTGTGAGCATGCGCATTGTTGTGGTGTATTTTGGGATGTGATGCCTCTGGACAGAGGGGCAGATAAATCTCAGGGACGCCAAAGCCTGCCCACTGGTGCTGACCAGCAGAAGAGCCTCTGGACTTAAGCTGGGGGTGGAAGAAGACAAAAGGGGATGAAACAAAAAGCTGTTCTAAAAGACAAACTACACCTGACCCACATGGAGCTCCAGTTTCATCCAAGATTTTGTCAGTTTTAGTTTATCTTAGATACAACTGTGATTCTGTGGACTTCTAGTAGCCAGTTTTACCCAGTGCCTCAGTTTATTCTTTCATATGAAGGTCATATTATTTGTCTCACTCTCAGATATAATAATAAGCTTTGGTAACTAACCAATGCCTTAAAGTATTTAAACACCTCTGATGGAAGTCAATAGACACATTAAAATTCAGGAGTCAAATTTATAGGAATTTTTGTTTCTTAATAGTCCTATTAAATGAGCTACAGGCAGTCATTATTGAATATATCAATTTTGCATTCACTCTGTTGAATATTAAATACTGTTTCTTTTTCCACATCAGCTACCTTGTCCAGTTCAGCAATTAGAACTAAAATTTTTATGTATAGAAATCTGTACTGTTTGTGGGTCAATTAGAAATTTTGGCTCATCAGTACCTTCTTCCAAAGTGAAGAAAGAAAGGCAGGTAGGCAGAAACAAAGGACAATAAGCAAAGGAAGTAAATGAAAAAGGAAGGCTGGATAAAAGGAAATAGAGAACAGTTCTAGTTCATGTGTATGGAAAAACTGTTGAATTTGTTGCATGTGGCTTTGTCAGTATATAGATAAAAGTAAAAAAAAAACCTGAAAAATGATAGATGAATTCAGGTAATATAAATCATAAAGCAGTGAAAAAAAATATGTAAAAAAACTGAGATTTGTCTGTGTGCACCATTGTACCTGAGGCCTACGTTCATTAGGAACAATAAGGTTATAAAATAATATGAGTACTTACAGAGGCTTAAATTGCCGCCAAGTCAGATTCTGATTTCTCCCCATTGATTTTTCACTTCTGTATTACATCTGATTCCAAGAAAATGTCTTCTCATTTACATGCATCTACATAAATTCAGGATCAAGCCACCAGCTTTTTCTTCCTCCGGTGTTAATAACGAGCAGTGGCTGCTACACTGTGTTCCTACAGACACTGTGGAAACAGAATATGTCATCGTTAGCCTAATGAGGGGAAAGAGGGAGAGAGATTGCTAAATGTTTTCTCTCTAGCCCAATTAAAGGAGCGAGAGCAAGACGGAGAGAGGGGAAAGACATGCTGGAGGGAGAGCTGCGTACGTGACTGATTTCTTCCTGCCTTTAGCTACAAGAGCATTCTCGTTAGGTAGAACTGAAAAAGACAGGGGGATGTGGGAATACAAAGGATAAATCCTTTGACTTGAAATCAGACTGTGGCAGCATGGACCATCAGTCTGAGCTGCACATTACCGTCCAAAAATAGCTTGCTTGGGAAGGAAAGATTATGATGACAAGCACACTATTGCCATTACTGTTCTTAAGACAAATTATCCATACAAATAGGAAGGAGCAAAATTTGTCTGCCTGCTGAAAACCTCCTTGGCCATCCACAGTCCCCTTTCAGGGCTGATCTCGAGGGAGAGAGCTGCTTGTTTACAAAGGACATCACCAGTTTAGGGGTTGCTAAGCTCACTGACAGGTGCTAACTCACTGTTTATAAGACAAGCAGAATTTGATTCCATGATGTTTTGTGCCAGAAACATCAGGTCTGCTAGAAAGGGTGTCTACATCCCAAACCACGTGCGCGGTCCCATACTCATGCTGTCCCACAGGCTGGGCCTGGGCACTGCGGGTGGTAGCTCACATGGCTCAGACTTTTGGCAGGTACCATGGCAAAGAAGTCCCATTACAGATGACTGCAAGCCAGCGCTCAGGGACTCACGCCAAGACAGTATAGGTTTTTTCATGACTCAGAAATCTCTGGGCATGAGTGTGCTGTTCAGGAATCCAGGTGCTATGCAGGGAGTTGAGGCTCCTAGCCCAAGCTGAAGACCATGGTGTGAAGGTTTGCGTGTACCCAATGAAGCCAAGAAGACTGTTCTCTCCAAACACAGAAAAAGGCGGTGCTTCCAGTCCTATGGCATGACACTGTACACACATCCTCATATGACAGAATACGTGCTTCTTTAAACTGCAGCACAGATCATATAAATGGACTTGCTAGAAAAATTTCTTTGCACCCACAGCCCTGTTGTTGGCTCCACATGTAGCTCACAGCACCTTTCCTCCATGCTGTGACCACATATTAAAAATATAGCCAGCGTGTGGATAGCAGTCTGCATGCTGCTGCATGCTGACTGCATGTGACCCGTGTTCCATGGGCAGGTCCACGGTGTCTGTAACAGGACAAACACAGGAGGAGGCATGTGATGGGTGGGAGTCAAAGGAGTACTTTTGTGCCAAGGCTCTGACATTTAACAGGACTGCATGACTACATGAAGATGCAAGGTTTTTTCCATAGGTTAAAGAGACCCATGACCAAAGGAAACTAGGAAGGTGGGAGTTTCCTTGTTATCGCATCAGCCACCGGCCCCTAATGCGATTCCAGAATTACACCCCACACTGTTCTCATTACCTGCACAAAGGCCTAAGCCATGCAGAGAGCAGAAGAAACTACCTTGCATCCCTTATTTATATATAGTGCTCAGGCACTGAGCTCAGCGATAAAAAGCTGGATTGATGTGCCAAGTATAATCCAGTCCCCAAATGTTGAATTCCTGTTACTTATTTTAAATCTCTCCACATTTTCTTGCATTCTGACTAAAATGTAGCAGCTTTGCGAGCTAAGCTATAGCTACCCTTTTACCATTTCAAGTGCCAGAGGCTTTAGCTAAAGAAAATGATTTTGTAAAGACTTGCTGTGCTCTGCTAGTCTTACCGATTGCATTTCCTGCCAATACCTGAAAAGACGTTGAGAAAGTTCCTGAGAAAGCCTTGCATTACAAGTCTCTTGATGTAATTATTTTTAAATCTTTGACTCCTAACTGTCCAGCCTGGGAGACCTGATTTGTTCCATCACCAAGCCATGAATGGATTAGATTTTTTTCCCCATGCTACGAGATCTATTTTCTTTATTCACCACTCACCTGAGCATAGACAACAGAAGGGGAATATTGGATCTGGTCCTGGTTGTCTGACAGGAGTCTCAGGGCGGATTTCCCAAGCCCTCCAGTGAGGAACACAGGAAAAGAGCAGAACAATGAACTTTCCTGTCAGCACAACAGAACATGGTGGAAAACCCTGCCTTGGGGGAAAGGGTAAGACTGCCATGAAGACTGGCAATAGCGCAGATACACAAAAGCAAGCCCAACTCAGCAGTGTCTGTACAATGGCAAATGAACACTAGGTGAGGGAAGACTGCAATTAGTGTCCAGATGCTTTCAATCTCCTTACATTTTTAGATTATTCTACGTTTCTTCCTGAATAATTATATAGTATAACATTGACAATGTCATGAGATTTCCTTTCAAAACTTTGAAAGTTTGGGTCTCTCAGGGGTTTTTTCACATTAGATTCCTTTATCCTCTTTTATGCTGGGTGTCTTAAGAAGTATTAAGTTACCCAGTAAAAACCTGCCTGATTCACATTTATAATACTCATTTTTTCTCTATTTTTAACTAAAAATTCTGTCCCAGTGAATTCTGACATTCTAGCAGTGTAATCTGTTGTCTCAGTTCATAGTGCAGCCTATGGGGGAGCAGGGGGATGCACCAGCACAGCTGGGTGCTAGCAAAATCAGCATATACATGACTCAGTGCTTTCAGGCCCTCTGTCCTGAACTGCAAATATCAAAAGATCTAAAATAGGGACATTAGTCCTGATACTTGAGAACAAGATACTAAATTCAGTTTGATTTAGTGACAATATTCTATTCTAAAGCCTGACATTCTGAGAGATATAATGGCTAGATAATGAAACGGTATCATATTTTTTTGCAAATACCATCCTTTAAAATATCATACTTGAAAAGAAATGAACCACGTTGTTTCTCACGGGAATTTAGCACAGTGGTAAAATTTAATGAACAAATGTGACTTGAGGTAACTCCAGCTCACATACAAGGGCCCGAAAACCCATCACATAATTGGATCCCTCTAAAGTTTACAAATGGCAGGTGTTCATGCTCCAGATTGGAAAATACTGCCTTCCATTACCAAGCAATGGTCTATGGTGATGTAAGGAGGACAGACATGACTAGAGCCAACAGTAGTATGATGAATATACTAATTGGATATTTATTGGTTGCTTTCGCCTTCCTGTCATATCTCAACTGCTGCAAAGTCTACCTCAAATTACGGAGACTGGAGTTATTAACGTCAACAGACAGCATTTTAATTTTTGTATAAAAACACTGTATTAAACAGGAGACTTGTCCAAGAATGTACCAGTAAAAATTCTATCTTAATCAGCAATACCAACACAAAAGGCCAACCTAGTCTGAATTATCAGTCAGCACTTCAGCAACATTCCAATTATTTTCATCATTTAGAGTGACCCTAGCAGTATTTTGAAATTATATCTAAAATTGCAGTGGTTATTAATCAAGGAGCTATGGCAAGCCAGCTTCATGATCAGCAGAAGGGTGGAGACAGATACTATATCATTTTGATCTTACTGCATAATTTGCTTTTAAGTACAAAAATTCTTGCAACTGAATCTCTTCATCACTTGAATGTCCAGAATAACAAGCAGATTATTTTATGGTGGTTTAGATGGCTTTTAATACATGTCACAAGAAGAAAAATTAAATGAAATTGCATATATCTCCCCCCAAAACCACATGGTTTTTTTCATTCATATACACCAATTCTTCATTAAATCTCAATTTCTTAGGCATGAGGATGCACGACAAGACATGCAGAAGCTCTGACTGTAGCAGATCAGAGCTGAAATGAGTTGTATAGGGCCGATGTTTCCTTACAGGAAATAAAAAGAATTCATTTTTTCCTTTGATTTATGACATTTCATGGCTATAATTCTTATTTCTAGTATTCATGCACATGTTCACTGTGTAAAAAGCAAAAATGTTAAAATTATCTCAATGATATTACATAAATACTTGTGCCTTTAAGAAGAAAAACATTTTTTTTCTTTTGAACAATTTTTTGACTCTTGCATTCATGTGCTCTAACAGGCATCATCTTTCCCAGTGTAGCTTAGTTATGTCCTGAGAATTGTCACATGGGTGTTATTAAAAGAGAGACCTAATTTTGCTTCATCTTATATCTTATCCCAAGACAAATAAATGTCTAATGGTGGTATCAGTGGTTTCACTTGTTTCTCTACTCCTTTAAAGTTCTGTTTTGCATGGATCATCAAAATTTTATAATAATGCCCAGTAAAATCTGGCCGAATTTATTATCATAAGAAAAAGAAAGTCAGTAAGGCTCCTTTTTCAAGTAATGCGTATACTTTTTGATGATCTTAAACATTAAGCAGAGCAATTTCTTTCTATGTATTAAAAATGGGAGCTGTCAAGCACCAAGTTTACGTAATCCTATTTCTGATTAAAGCATCTCATTTAGAGAAGCTAAATATGCCAAAAACTGCAGACAATAAAGCGTTATCTGAGGAGTATTTTATTTCTCTGAAACGCAGTTCAGACAAACTCTCTGTGTAATTATCCACACAAAAAGCTCCTGAATTCTGCACTACTTTAAAAAAATCAGAAAAATCTTTAGAGCTTTTCTCTGTATTAAAGCCACCTCAATGCCAACAGTACACACTGCATAAAACTCTTAAAATGTCTCCTCAAAGATCCATAATTCAGTCACCTTCTGAAGAATAAGGAAGAAAGCTGCTCATAGGCTATTACAGTACTAGCCTAAAAAGCCTGTCTCATCCTTGGTATTGGTCAAGTAAGAACGAAGCAATCCAGCTTCCTAATTTTATTTGATTCTGGCCAGTATTGCTAATAAGAAGAGCGATGAAGGCTGCAAGTCTGGGTAAATTCTGAAGCATCATCCTTAGCTCTGGTGTTGAGAAGGAATTGATCAGAATTTCCCTGTGACTGTCAGAAAGACACTTTACCCAGCTACCATAAAGCATTCCTTTTGTGAGGTAGAGATAGCGACCCTCAGTTCTGCCAGAAGCAAGTGGACTAAGGGAAAGATCTTGCTCTATGTGACATCTTTTGGATACTGTCCTTGCACTTCTGCTACCAGCCACTGACAGGGCTTCATGTTTGGACTGAACTCAATATCATCTGTCTTATAGCTCACTCACACCCTCTCTACTCAGCTAATTTGAACCAGTAAATCTTCCCTTCTTTCCACACTGCTTTTAGCAGATAGTCTTGATTTATTTTACATAGACACAAACCCCAGAAATATTCATGCCAGATGGTTACCCAACATTCTTTTTAATTACTAGTTGAGTATGTATTTCACTTATCATGACAGGAGCTGTACAGGTGTCAGAGACTTTAAAAAAAATCTTTAAAAATATTACAGACAGAAAAATCTCACCTCAGTTACAGCCTCTTCTGTCAAACATAAATTTTGAGAAAATTCAGTCTGAATGACTGTGTGTTCGTGCTTCAGGAATTTTTACTGAAACAGCCCATCATTTTCATTGAAGAAAAAAAAAAAAAAGAGGGTTTTTTGTAACATTCTCTGATTGCACAATAATTTTCCACAAGACTTGACTCTTCCAAGCATGGAATACCATGCAACTGAATGAGAAGAAAAGACAGGATGCCTAAACACAATTTTTAAACAACAAAACAAAAACCAATCCAGGCAATGATAGAAACACAACAAACACATGAGGAGGGGATATTTAGGGCTATGACGACCAATCTAACAATGTGTCTGAACAGATAATATAACACATAGGAGAGAATGAAGTTATTTACTGGCCGGCGCTCCTGTATGATACCAAGTTATAATTCTCCTCTTGTACCCTGACAGGTACATTTTATGGTGTTTTTTTCAAACGAAAACAAGTGGATTAAGAAAAAAATGTCTTACTTATAAGCATTTATGAGGAGCTTGGGTTTTGAACTATAAAAAAGAGGGGACAGGCATGTTTTGATTTTAATTAAAGCTCATCTAAGATTTATACAAAGCATTTGACACCATCCCTCATGACGTCCTTGTCTCTGACTGGACGCATGGATTTAACAGATGGACAAAGAATGATAAAATTGGTTGCACTTGAAGTGTTGTGGTCAGTGGCCTCCATGTCCAAGTGGAGAGCAGTGACAAGTGGCATTTGTCAGAGGCTGGTACTTTGGTATTGGGACTGGCAGTGTTTAACATACTTGTCAGTGACATGGACAGTGGGTTTGAGTTCACCCTCAGCAGTTTGCTGACTATACAAAGCTGTATGGTGCCATCAACAGGCTGGAGGGAAGGGATGCCATTCAAAGGGACCTTGACAGTCTTGAGAGGAGGGGCTGTGAGAACCTCATGAAGTCAAACAAGGACAAATCTATGGTCCTGCTCTTGGGCTGAGGCAATCACAAGGCTAGGTGGAGAATGGATTGAGAGCAGCCCTGAGGAGAAGGACTTTGGGGTCTTGGTTGACAAGAATCTGAACATGACATAGTAATGTACACATGCAGCACAGAAGGCCGACAGCATCCTGGGCTGCATCAAAAGCAGCATGGACAGCAGGTCAAGGGAGGTGATTCTGCCCTTGTGAGACCCCACCTGGAGCACTGCATGCAGTGCTGGAGCAATCAACATGAGTAGGACATGGAACTGTAGGAACAGGTCCAGAGGAGACCCCAAAGATGATCAGAGGGCTGGAGCACCTCTCTAGTGAAGACAGGCTGAGAGAGATGTGATTGTTCAGCCTAGAGAAGGGAGATCTATTGCAGCCTTCCAGAACTTAAAGAGTGTTTACAGGAAAGCTGGAGGTGGACTTTTTAAGAAGAGCAAGTAGTGACAGGACAAGGTGGCAATGGAGGGTAGGTTTAGATTAGATACACAGAAGAAATCATTTTCTGTGAGTTTGGTGAGGCACTGGAATGGGTTCTCAGAGACGTTGTGGATGCCACACCCCTGGTTCAGGGCAAGGTTGGATGGGACTTTGAGCAACCTGGTCTAGTGGAAGGTGACCTTGCACACAGCAGGGGGGTTGGAACTATATTTCTAAAGTCCCTTCCAACCCAAACCATTCTACAATATGTTCTATGATTTTTTAATTGTACCAGTATGCCACAGAAGGTAAAAGGCACCTTTCTTCACAATTTTGTCAAACTCCCTTTTCTTGAATATTCAAGAGCCATGCAACACAATAAACACAGACTGAGAAGAACATACACAAAGCCAAAGTGCAAGTTTTAAAAGGTATGATAGATTTACAAAGTGGAATACACCTGACCTTGAAATATGGCCACATCATTACACAGCTGGCTTTGCCCTCCTTATATATCCAGGTGATCTTTATGTCCTGCCTTCCTAAGTGAAACAGGTATATGACAACTCTGAAATTTAGTTCCTCAGACAGGTATTTTGTGTCTAAATGTAAGAATGCGCTTTGAAATTTTTACATGAAATTTTACATTTTAAAAATGTCTGGTATTGCTATGCTTCCATTTTTTCCCCATATGAAAACACTGAAATTGATTTTAAAGTGTATTGCATTTAGAATGAGAATTAACTTTACTATGTCTTACCTCAGTGGGTTGTCTAATATCCCCTAGAAAATAAACTGGAAATTACTACTGACACAGCTGAGAAAGATGAAAGAAAAAAACATTTAAAACATTCAATCCATAGTGAGATTCAGGAACTAATGTATTAGGGTAGTCATAACCGTAACTATTCTTGTGCTATACTGAGGACCCTAAAAAGGAGTCTTAAATAAGCAGTTATAAGCACTCAGTTCAGGGAATTCTAACAATGAGATACTGCATGAATGATAAACAGCCAAGCAGAAAGCGTATGATTTGCTTTATCCCCAAAGCCAACACACAGTCTTTCAGCCTCAGAAACTCTACAAAATTGGAATATATGGGTACACACTTTTGAAATATCATCCTTTCATCCGATCAAAGTAAACAAACATCTAGCACATTTTAACAATGAATTGAAGAGTTTCCTTTTACTCCTGGGATGCAAAATGAGAGTGAAAATAAGCACTGCATTTGTACTTTGTGGTTCAAAAGTGAGCAATTGTCTGCCTTGCTTTCTCTGAAAAGCGTACAGCAGCTTGCCTGGGTAGTGTGTGGAATGAAATCCAGAACGCAGCTATAGTTAACATATTTCAGAAAGCATAACAATTCCACATGTTCTGCCTGATTTCTGCTGCTGGAATAGCCAGTAAAATATAATGTCACTCTTCTTTTGGGGAAGGAATAAATCTTTAGTGGCGTAGCAAACTTATATAACACCAGCAGTCAAGACATGGCAATATTTGAAATGCATTGTTAGGGTAAATAAGTAATTGCATGACTTTTATGCACTGGCGAAAGAATGGAAATTTTGGAGAACAAAGCTGACCAACCAACAAACAATACAAGCTTTATCTTCTAAATCTGGAAATGTCCAACACTTCTTGAGTGAAACTGTGGGCTATATTCTATTTTCCTAAAATAGTTGCGCTTTCTGCCAATGCTGCAAATTGGTGTGCTTCCTTTCTAATACCATCAGCCAGAGCTGAGGCTTCAGGTGGTAACAGCCCTGCCCACAAAGGCATCTGTCTCTGAATCAGAACCCACGCCATCATTGCCATCTACAAAACCTCATACTCTAACTGGATTACAGCACATCGTTCTCTACCTCTATGCAGGAAAATACAATTTTGGGGAAAAAAGACGTAGCTGCTGGATCGTTCCACACCCACTCATGAGAAATGCTAAACTCCTTCCACTTTCAGTGAAATACAGAAGGGTTTTTCTGTTGGTAAGTTGTACTACACTGCTAAAATGAGATAGCTTATGTCTTTGATACTTCTGTTTCTTACATTAGAAGACATGTATTGTTTTTCTCTTTGCTGCTTCAGAGACATATACAACAAGCAAGATTTTTAAACTAAATTTTTTTTTTCAAAGTACCTTCAGTAAAGAGTTGTATTTTATGGCCATTTGAGATGCATCCTCAGCCATAAGTAGCAGGTCAGTGCTGTCACAGAAATGTCAGGATGAGCTGAGAAGCACACAGCACTCCATAGAGCCAACAGACAGAGTCCCAGGGTCATTTCTTCATCCAGCATGATCCTCTAAATGTGTTGGTCTGACTTTCTATTGGATGTAAGTTATTTCACAGTGTATGCTTAGCAGATTTTAAGTGTGATGCAACACTAATAAAGCATAAATGAAAAATGCTAATGCCAAAAGTCTTGCACAACATATCTGTGCTGGGCACCCATCCTTCTCTCCTAAGGATTAATTTTAGCAATGTCCATTGTCTTTTCTTGACTAATTTTTCTCCTTACTGTTCATAGGAATTTTTAGTGCCCTGAGTGGGCCTGAGCTGTAGGCCTGTTCATTGAGCTATCTTGATGAATCAGAAAGAAATAGGCAGACTCTTTAACACAGTAAAGTGGTAAAATATTTCCTTCTTTGTAAATATGCTTCATGAACCTTCTTCCTAGAATAGAAACTTGCAGGCTACTTTTACAATGCAGGTAGCATAAGAGATATGTTTGTGTCAGATTTTACACCTTTGTCCTCTTCTTAAACATAATTTAAAATCAGTTTAAAATCTCATTACTTCACCCACATTTAAACCCATGAAGGACAAAGTGTTGGGTTTTTTTCAGTTGAAGGGCTTTTGGTAATTGCCAGCAAAAATATAAAAATCTCAAATGACAGAGCACTCTCTCTGAAGGCTGTTTGGAAAAAATCACTCTTCCAAGGGCATATGTACAAAAACAGTACAGTATCATCGAGTGTGCCTGTTAAACTACAGTAAAAACATGCACTCTGTGCAGTGCATCTCTGGTTCTGCCACCCACACAGTGTGGGGCTGCAGCATCTGATCAGAAGTGGCACACTACCTTGCTACCCCAAAGCCCACCAGCCAGCTGATTGCACCCCACAGCCTCTCTTCACTCTTGCTTTGCTCTGAGACAGATGCCATTTACCACCACTATACCTGTTAGCAGTTGCTGTATCTGCCCATCACAAGCTCACTCAGCACATCTAGAGTAGATCACCCACCTTTGTAAGGATCTCCACACTGGGCCACTTTGAGGAGGAGATGAAGGTGAGAAGAGAGAAGACTTTTCCTTTCCCTTCAACTCATTACTTATGCAGCACAGGCTGGAGTGCCATTCATCTCACCACCATGAATCAAATGGCTTGCAAATAGGACATCCTCATCAGCCACCCTGCAGGTGATGCCTGGGATGTGTGATGAGCCAAAACCTCCAAAATAAAACACTCACCCCAGAATTTTACTCAGCACAGGATTTCTTGCAAATAAAACTGTTCTGCTTTCAGAGATTTCTATTATTTCCCCTCAGCTCAGTGTCCAGTCTGGCTGTATTTGAAGAAGCTGTGTATGAAAGACCTTTCTGATAGCACAATCTCTCATCAATTGAATCTGTTGTGCAACAGTGCTGCAACTACATTTTTCAAAGCTATTCTTTTTCAAAGGTGATTTCTAAATACTCTCTCCCCTCCTTGGTCTTCCCTGATTTTAAAAGGCCACACAGGAAGATTTGTTGGCAATTTACTGTATAGATAGTAGGGGAGTGGGAAGAGAGATTTCACTTGCCACCTGGATGGACAATCGTTCATAAATCCTGGTTGAAGATGTGCAATGCTTGATCCCACACCAAGGCAGAGTTTCATTTCTGTCTGTTTCTGCCATCAATTCTGCCATTGATGCAAACCCTGCTTTTGTACTGGCACTCAGAGATGAAATGCTGCTTTCTGCATCATGTTTGAGTGATGAGGAAGTGACAGAAATGTGATGTGAGGTCTGACAAGCTGTTGGGATTGGTGCCTTGAAATGGTTTCCAGGCAAAAACTGGCATAATCAGGGAAGCAAAGGTCAACCTTTCTGTCAAAATGTTAGGTCCCATTTTTGAGTCTCCTGCATTTTCCTTTTACATGTCCATCCTAAATGCTTTCAGCAGTCAAGATACTCCAAATTCATCTTTTTTTAGAAAGACACAGCCTTAGTGGATGAAGACTTACAGTCTGTAACTATTCCAGCCATATCTGATGTTATGCACATTGCTCTTTTCAGAACTATGTGTCCTGTCAAGGCATATAAATTCAACAGTCATGGTAAAAAAGGGGCCCAAAGGGAGCTGCTACTGGCTGCATTATAAATATTCAAGATCCAGTCAGCCATAATTACTTTATTCTCTTATGTTGACTTACGTCCCCCTATTTTGAGTCTGTGTATTTTGTAACAGTTCCACCTTTAGAACAAAAGCTTGTTCAGGCAATTTTATCCTCCAAGCACAAAGAAAATCTGACTATGCAATGGAACTCTAAGTGTATCCCATACATAGAGGAGAGGAAAAAAAATCTTTCCTCTTTTCTGAAGGGAACACCAGAATTTTATTATTCTCCATGTTTCTTATGAGAGGAAACACCTCAATTTATATGCTTTGTTCCTCCAAATCTTGTCTCCTTCTGGATTTTGCTTGGTTATTAAAGATTTAAACATGAAAGTGTAACTTACAGTCTCATCCTTATTAATGGTAAAAGTAGCTTTGCTGCTGTGTGACACAGAAATTCTGCCAAGTGCCTCTGTGCATATCAGAAGTATTGCTCAAAGTTGGAAAATATGAAGTGTTGGGATTTGTCTTTATTGCATATTTAGAAAATGAAGCATAAACACATTAAAAATAATCAGTGATACAAAGCCAGAACAATCCACAGGAAATCTACCTAGCTGAAGGGACAAGGGACAAATGAATTTAGCATGAAAATGCCTCTTCAGATACTTATTTCTAGTGTTTAACACTTCAAGGAAAGTGAGCTGGACTGTTTCTGGTTTTAAAGAGATTGAGTTCAGATAAAGCATTCCCTATCCCTTTCTAAAGACTGGCACTGCAACTCAGCAAGCTCACTGCACAGTGTCTCCTCTTCCTTGGTCAGAACCCTGGCTCTGAAGCTGACAAGTGGGGACATGGCAAGCTGAGTGGAGGGTAATGAACCTATCTGATTCATATGTATTGTATTGTATTGTATTATATTATATTATATTATCCACTGTGGTCTATGCTGTCTTCCTGTTCTACAGCCTTTTCTAATGTAGAATTAAAGTTTTAAAGTCCAACACTGAAACTATCATGACATAGGGTCCTATCCCTGGAAAGGAACACAGACCAAGCTCCAAATGTGCATACAGTATATAATAGTTCAGTAGCAGGAAGAAGTCGATTTTATAAGTGATTGATCCACATTTAAGCCCCATTTCAAAATGGAGTTATGTTACTAACCATGCAATTATAGAAACATCATTAGGATTATCATATAATCTTATGGCAAAGAGGAGTGCTCTTAAATGCAGGACTTGGAACCATGTGTAACTTTCTTCAAAGCTCAAGAAAGTTCGAGTCAAATGCTTGGTATTTGTTCTTCTCCATTCATAATAAAAAAAATGGAATCACTTTTGCAGATAGAAACATTCAGAGAATAAACACTGAGAATAGCTTAGATACAATCAAAACAATTGTCAATGGAGCGAGGTGTTATTTAGTCAAGCTGTCAGGACCTCTGAATGACACTCACTTTATCTAGGACTGTGGATGGACCTTTTCCCATTACCATATCAGTCATGCTCAGTTTTGGTCTGGTCAGTAATGTCACATTTCCTGCCCATGTCAGGATTGCTTCTGGCTCATCTTCCTTCGAGCAGCAGCTCTGCTATTGCTAACCCCTTATAAAAGCAGTGTGAGGCTACAAGGTAGATTGCTTCAATCAGAGAAGAAAATTGACTAAATGAGAGTAAATGTTAAAAGAAAATGCAGCAAGATATTACTTGTGTCCCAGGCTGGTCTGGGGATATGAGGTCCTTCCCAAGAATATCTTGGCACCCATGTGAAGATCCAGAGATCCCTCATATCCACAGGAGAGCAGGCAAAGTGTCCCATCTGAGTTGCCAATCCTGTTGCCTAAAATCAGAACTTTAAAAAAAGACTCTAGGATTAAATGTGTGAGTTTTAGAAGCCAAACATTCTTTTATTGTGACGTGCTGGAAAGATTTCAGCATGCTAGGTGCCCTGGAAATCAGTTCATCAAAGTTCACACAGAAGTATCTCCACCACAGCTTATATGTCTGCACTACATGATTATTCAATTTTGTTCCCCTCATTCCTGATACATATTTATGACATTTCCCAACACTTACTAGCACATACACATATTGTTATAAGGTCTCTCAGGGGCTTCAGTGAGGGTCTCTGACCATCATCTCTGTCTGGAGGCCCCAAAGTTCTTAGAGACTGCCTTATGAACTTCTTTAAGACAACACTCCTGGTTATACATCAAGCCAGCATGGCCTGTTTGGCTGCTTCAGCTCCCTTCATTGTTTCCTCGTCTTGCTTGGCTGATTTCCTTAAATTGAGACATAGTAATATTCTGTGGTACATTCTGCTGCAAAAACTATTAGTTCTTGTTACATCTCTAATCCCTGATATCATTACTGACTAGATTGTGTGACTGGTGACAAGCAATGTTCAGTTAACGTTTCCTCCTGTCCTCAAGACACCTTTGTGTACACAGATATTTTGATAGGCTTTTTTGTTGTAACAAGTGGATAAAAATCCTTTACTGTCATTACCCTGCTTTCTATTCTTATGGGGCATCTCTCCAGATCCATGTCTAATGACGACTTTCTCCCTTGCAGCTCTCATACCGCTGCCATATCAAGACCTTCACCTTGTATAAGCATTTGGTTCAAGGTATCTCTTGTTTCTGTGTTTAGTGGAAACTGATGGGTTTGCCTGTCCTGTTTGAACTTCAGGGTGTTTTACCATAACAGTATTTGGCTTGTTGTTGCTGCTGTTTAACTTGCCATCTCACCTTTCATGCTTCAGCTGCATCTGGTATTTCTGGTACTAAAACTTTATAGTCTCACATTACCATGTAAATAAGTCATTGTCACTTGAGACCAATAACTGGTGCAGTCTGACTGTAAATTTGGTCTACTTACTTTCCATTTAATTTTGATCAAACAGAGAACATACCTCTGAGATTGTGTTTCTCTAAAGAACTGTGGAATAAGTGAACGACAGATAAATGCTGAAGGCAGTGATGATTCAAGTTGTCAGAGAATCAAGGAATTATTTGATGCCTTCAGTGCATTCTGGAATTCACAACTACATTCATAATGGAATGTGACTATTTCAGTGGAAGACTTCAGCCTCAGATATCAGTATCCTGGTGATATTTGACTTACTGTTAGACACTATTCCCTACAACATACCCAGAGAAATAGACATCAAAGAGTGGCAGCCCCCAAAAAAGTATGAAACCATTCCCAGTAAAGTAGGAATACTGAGGAGCTGTGTTTCTTAAATCTCATTCCTCACTGGAGTTTTTGTGCAAACTGTAGTACAAGTGGAGCACTCATTTCCCTCACCTCAGGATGCATTCATAGTCAATTCCTTAAATCCTCATATTTTTATACTCTAGAAGAGAATATGTAAGTCTGCTATTAAAAAAAAAAAAAAACAAAAACAAAAACAAAAAAAAAAAAAATAACCAAACCAAAAACAAAAGCAAACAAAAAATCCTAACTAATAAGCAAAAACCCACAACCAAAACCGAATAAAAGTGGCACAAAACCCACAAGTAAAATTTGTCTTTCTTTGAAACTGCAGGAAGTTTCAGGGTGTGAAATGGGGCAAACATGGACTCAATGATCTTAATGGTCTTTTCCAACCTGAATGATTCTATGATGCCAGATATTATCACTGCCAGTTTTATTTCCAGAGGACCACAGCACTAAGTCAGAAGGTACAGAGGATGTCAGCTCAACTCACTCGTTGACCAAAGCTGTCAGGACATTTGCCATACAAAACCTGATTTTAACTAGTTTTGTAACTCCCACAACAGGTTAGCTATTCCAGTACTAGCTAAAACCTAGTCTGCATTACTGAAACTTGGCAGGACAAATCCCACAACTGGAGTGTGGCTATCAACAGCTACAGGCTCTTCAGAAGGGACAGAGAAAGAAAGGGTGTAGGGGTTGCCCTCTACATCAAGAAATGATGTGAAAAGCTGCCTCTGAGCTTATGGGTTGAAAACTTATGGGTAAGAATTCAAGACTGAGGCAACAAAAAGGACCTTGTGGTTAGTCCCTATCAAGGGGAGCCTGTCGAAGCCTTCTTGCTCCAGCTACAAGAAGCATTGCACTGACAGGTTCTTGGGCGCTTCAACCATCCCGACACCTGCTGGGAAAGCAGCGTGGTAACCTGTAGGTAATTCAGAGATTCCTGTAATGCATGGAGGATAACTTCTGAAGCCAGGTAATAGACAATCTCACCAGAGGGAATGCCATAAGGGACCTGGTAGTCACCAGTGTGAGTGAGCTAATTGAGGCTCACTCACAAGACTGGAGGTAGCCTGGCCTGCAGTGATCATGCAGTGGTGAAGCTCTCAGGCCAGGTGAAGAGTAAAGTCAGGACCCTGAACTTTAGGAAAGCAAATTTCCAGCTCTTCAAGAAGCTAGTGAATAGGCACTAGTGGGGAAGTTCCCTCAGGACAAGAGAGAAAAACAGCTGGCAGACCTTTAAGGATGCTTTCCACAGAGTGCAAGAGCTCTGAATCCCCAGGCATAAGAAATCAGACAACAAAGGCAAAAGACTGTCATGGCTCAGTTGAGACCTGCTGGCCAAGCTAACAAGCAAGAAGGAGATGCATAGGCAGTGAACACAGGGACAATTATTCTGGGAATAGTACAGGAATACTCTCTGGTTATGTAGGCATGGGGTCAGGAAGGCCAAGATGTGGATGAAGCTGAACTTGACAAGGGATGCAAAGAGTAATAAGAAGGGCTTCTACAGGTATGCCAGACAGAAAAGGAAGGTCCAAGTAAGTATGCCCATCTGATCAGCAAGACTGACAAACTGGTAACAGTAGATGAGAAGACTGATGTACTTTTTTGCCTCAGTCTTCAGTGGCAACTTCTCTTCCCACAGCTCTCAAGTGGATGGACACCAGGATGGGGACTGAGGGAGCAAGGTGCTTCCCACTGTAAGAGAAGATCAGGTTTGTGACCACCTAAAAAAACTGAATGCACCAAAGTGTTTGGACTAGATGACCTTTAAAGGTCCATTCCAACCCAAACTATTCTATGTTTGTTTGATTATACTTTCTTTTTCTTTGGATACTGTTTGTTTTTCACAACTGGCTTTTAGCATGGGAATATAGTGAATGGAGTTGAACAAAACATTTCTGTGCATGAACAGAAAAAAAACAGATGTGGATGCTAAGCTGTCTGCCTCTGCCTATGATAGAAACACAGAAACACAGGGGAAAAAAACATTCAGCCTGTACAAGCAGACTAAAGCTAGTCCAAAGTGAAAATCCCCATAAAACCTCTGGAGCATCAGGTCTTCATCCCAGTCCTTCAAATCTGCACATCAACATAGGCATGGACATTTTTGCCAGACTTCCCCTTCAGAACAGGTTTTCCTGATAGAAGTAGAACAAAACCACGCAGCAACCTAAATATAAGAATTCAGCTAATACAAGTCTAAAAACTCCACCTCATTTTCATCCCTTACACCTAACTATTACACATTAGAAATCTGGCAGAGAGCTCTGTCAAATTGAACTATTGAACTCAGAGTGGCAAAAGGCCCTCCCCAGGCAAGACATTTAAATCATTTTCAAAGTTAATTTCCTGCTCCCAGACTGAGAACAAATCTAATCGGGTTTACTTCATTCTTGTGACGAACAGGAAAATGTTGCCTGCATACTCAACAAGGGAAAGTGTCCTAGAAGGCATCCAGAGCAGTCGCTTTGCAGCGCCAAAGAAGCCTCCTCTGCAGAGGAGAGTTTGTGGATCAGCATGTGAATGGGAATTTGGATTTAACCTGTGAGATCTTCCTGGTCTCCTGCTAACCTTGTTCTATAATGAGATTATGAACTGTTTACAAGTTGGCAGTGCAGATGGGAGATTGAAAATAATCAGAAGTGTACAGGATAGCTGCAGGGGTATGTTTGAGATAACTGGCTATGCTTTTGAAAAGATCCGCCTCCGATCCCTCTGGACTCCTGGTGACCAAGAATTTTCCCAGATTCTAACAATATTTCCATGAAGTCTTCTGAGAACTTACAGTGAGCATTGGAAAGAACTGAATGAGGTTACTAGATGACTAAAGAGAGTTTGTAGAAGAGTAAACAAAAGTGCACATACACATGAGAATAAGAGAATGTACATGTATATATGACACAGCAAGATAAAACAGGATTAATTAACAAATAAATCACTGTATTATCAAACATAGACGACAGCCAGCATTAACTTTCTAAACAAAGAGATTCAGATTCTATTTCTGCATGTATTTTTATAATTCCCCGGGAAAAACCTACATATTAACACCGGAGTTCCTAAGTGTTTCTCATTTCTTTGGAATGAAACACAGCTGTGATTTTTGGTTTTGGATTTGTTTTGGGTTTTGATAGGTTTTTCTTGTTTGTCTGTTTATTTTTGTTACTATTTTTTGTGAAAGAGTGATATGTACTTAAATATTTTTGAAGTAGCGTAACTAAAATTTTCCCAATTTCAGCATGTGATAAATGACTTTCTATTGTTCTACAAAGCAAAACACTATACTTAGAAAAGAAATTAAAATAGTTGCCTAGTCAATTTAAGTTTACTTATTTCAGTCCATACAAAGATCATATTTTCATTGCTAAAAGCATAAATCCTCATTAATATTTAATGTTAGAGTTTGTGCTTTTATTTGTGCATCATATGGAAGTACAAAGATGAATTACTTCAATGGATATAAAGTTATTAGGTATAGTATTTCTATGAAATAATAAATAAAGGAGAAAACTTCATCAAACTAGTGTTGTATGTTTGAACAATCATAGCAATTACAATCTCACCATTAAAAAATAATTACTTCAAGTCACTGAAAATTTGCTTTTTCAAGTTGTTGAAAATTACCATTGAAAACTAAGTCATTTCCCAGTGGCTCATTCATAGTTGATTTACTCAGAATGCATCTCAGTTGCTTTACTCCTTACTTTTGTCTGTCCAGAAATTCTTCTTTCAGCATCCAAATTTAACCCCAGTGACTGACAGAAAGTTCTCTTCCTGATGAGCAGTAACGTAACTTACCATGCAGCATGGTTAGTCCTGCCACAAGAATTGAGGGTTAGTGCCATTGCTTACATCCTTAATGTTACATTCTCTGACAAGCACACAGAAACCTTTGCATAACCAAAAGATTTATATCTTCAAACTACTCCTCAGTGACACTAAAATTGTCCAGCAAACTAAAATTGCCCCTTCCTGGCACTCAAAAAGACAGAAATATTTCTTTGAATACTCTGACACAAGCTCAGTATGAACAAACTAGCATGCTACATTTTGAAGGATCTAGAGCCCTGATATACAAATTAAATTGCCTAAGTGTTATTGAAAGGAGAGGGAAACCAGGAGCTTAACTGAGAACTGTGGAATACTTTTCTCCCCTATTGACCTTCAGGAACCTATGATGGAAGAAGAGTCAGCCTAGTTTCATTCCTGTTTCTTCAGATTTTCTCTGTTCCCTTCTTTTTAATGTAGATACTACTAAGTGTAGGTACTACTAAACTTCCTGCAAATCTCAGACTATGCTTTGGTTTAATATCTATTGTCTCCAATAAAATAAGTAGGATTTGTTTACTTATTAAAATAATTAGTATTTCCTTGCCCAGAGATAAAAAAATTCTAATTGAAGGTTTTTATTTTTTGTGTGTGTGTGAGCTTTCTCTGTATTGCAAACATTTCACTAACTCAGATTGCATTTTGATAAGAACTGATATTTGAACAGCATGAAAAAACTCCATTTATCAATCTACTCTATTGTTGTTAATGGAATATTATATTGTCGTACCTTAATAGCTGTGATTTAAAAGAAGTCACATCGTGAACAAAACAGGTGGAGGAGACAAATCCCATACTCCCACCCTTACTGTGCATCATCCGCCAGGTGTTTGTACCACTGGATATTTTCACCCTCTAACTTCTAAACACAGATAGTTAACAAAACCAGATAATTAAAAATTATAATCTGGATGTAAAAGAAGGAATTCATTGATTGCTTCAGGTAATTTGGAGAGAGTCCACAGTGTTTAAATTTAAAAAAATGGAACTGTGTTAGCTTTTTTAATAATTTCATAAGCATGAATGCTTTTTCTAATGACTTTTAGCTGTTCTCCACACATTGAACTTTACTGCTACTTATGCTTCATCTCAGTACATTTCTTGGCAAAATTTTTGCTGTATCAGATTGTCTTGCTTTTGGAAACTGCAGTTTTATCCAGTTATTGCATAGGATACATTAGGGAAAAAAAAAAAAAACCCTTGCTTTATGTGTGACCCTTTTTCTAGACAGATGGTACCTGCTAAATGCCCAGCAGCATCACTGAGATGACTATATTACAAAAACTCAGGAAAGATTAATATGTAATGCTTACCAAGTGATCCACATCTAGATCACCATTCCAGAAACAGATTTCAAGATAAGAATAAAATGAAAATACGTATGCCATATTTGCTTAGGTGGAGGAGGTGAAGAGAGATAAGAAAAAAATTCCAAATATTTGCTTCATAAGTGGAAAGTGGTACAAGTAATTCACTCACAGACAAGAATGCTTTTGTCTTGAAAATCGATAATGAAATTACTGTTGGCTTCAGTTGCACAAAGTCCAAGCCAAGACTCTCTAATATATCCAAAATATCCTAAACCCTACAATGGAGTTATCCTTTAAAAGCAATTCTCTAGTGTGAATAGCTTGGTGATATAATTATTTACATAGGTGAATTGCAAAGTATTAAAGGTTTACATCATGCCCATGGAGTCATAATTCTTATGGATCAAGTGGCACTTTGTTTTGAATGACAAATGTTGTCTCTTATGAAAGAGTAAAGAAGGTGTTTACTATTCTAAAAGCAGAATTGTCAGTAAGAAAGGAATATTTTTTACTTGCTATCAATTGCCAAAATAAAACTGCTGTACACTAAGCAGAGTAGTAAAGATCATTGAAAACAGATTTATTAGCAATTCATCATAGATTACTTAAAAATACTTGTGCTTTTTAGTGTTGTTTTCTGTTATTACAAGAAATGGTTTAACCAAAATTATATCAAAGCAATCTGCTTTTCCTATTTCCTCCATTTCCTCACAGGAGTAACAAATTAAAATGGCAATATTTCCAAGAATCATTATACGCTATGTGCAGTGCTAAAGAAAACTAGTACTAAGGTATGTGTGTGACCTTTATTAAGATTAATTTACTTCTAGATTAAGATACCATTTTGAGTTTTCTTCACAAAATATCCTGTTCTCAAAAAAACCAACCAAACAAACAAAAAAGCAAAGCAAAGTGAAAAACTAGGAGTGGAGTGAAATGAAACATGTAACTACTGCTTATGAAACACTCTCAAATTAGCTTTACATATAATGTGGTAGAAGTTGTCATGCTAAAAAATTACAATTTCTTTCAGTGCAGGTAGGGTGAACTCTAGTCTCCTGTGTGTAAAAGATGGAAGGAACAAATATGCAAGTAGAGTCTCAATAGTATATCTGTGATACCACTATAGGGCATAAACAGAGACCTGCCAGGTCACTCTTCAAAAAGCTCTATTTTTTATAAATTGCCATCCTTTTGGAAAATGATCAGTTAGATAACATCTACATGAAATGATGAAAAAGGCAAAAAATATGTGTTATTTGGAGACAGCAGAACAACTATAGCAAAGAAGGCAGAGGTATACAACAGTTGCATGGTGATTGTGAACTTCTTAACCTCTGCACAAATTTTACCTCTTCTCATTTAAGATTGCTAAATGAGCTTTTCTGTTTTTCCTGATCCCCAAGAATGGGCCTTTATTCACAAAGACCATTGAGGAAGAACAACTATGAGTGTAAATAAAACCAATCTGTTTGAAAGATATATTATAGTGAGTGTACAAGCAAAATCTCTGCAGAGAAGTCTAACCACCAATGGTCATTTGGACACAGATTTCTGTCTTACAGGTCCAAATATAAAAAGCTGCACAAAATCTCATTTCCTCTTTCTGAGATTCCAGCAAATCCCATGACACTCACAGAATTAATTTAGGTATGGAAATAATTTTCTTCTACCTAGCTTGATTCTAAAATAGCTTCTTTGTAAAATGAAAGCTAAGAATACTTCAGACCAATGCTCCTGAAAGAAAAAGGAAAAAGGTATTTCTAAGCGTAAAATTGACAAGAAATATTCTGTTGATAGTGGTTATTTTACCACTTTTAATTAAAAAATGTGAAGTTCAAAGTACTTCTATGTAATAACTTCAGAAGATCTAAAATAAAGGAACAAACAAGGGTAAAAGGTTTATTGAAACTACAAGATGGGGATATTTTATCGTATTCCTTTAGTAAAGTCACTTCATATATTTGTTTTCTTTAAGCTGTGGCAGAACGTTCAAGCCATTCTCTGCCATAAGCAGCCATCTGTCACATCACTGTCCTTTTTTATTTTCATTTTTGTTTAATAGCATGCACTGACTGAACATATGGCCTAGACAGTGGACAAAAGTCCCTCCTGGCTAACATAAGCTATTCAGGGGTGTTTGCTGGTGGAAATCATTACACCTCTCATCTTTCCTTCAAGCAATCAGCTGTTAGCTCAGAAAACCACCATAGGAGGCTCCAATTCAATAGTATGTCCTTCATTATTCTCCTTAAGCCAGACTACTGGCCAAGGCAGTAGTTGATCTGACCAGTCTTAATCTCCTCTCAGTGAAAGACAAAGGTCATTCTGCTTTTCAGCTAAGCACCATTATTTAATATTACAGCCCTATTGTATGAATCCAGAAAGGAAGTGAGGAAGAAGAAAAAGTCATTAAAGGTTTTCAATATTTTACCATGTGCCTCAAGTGTTCTGCAATCATCTTAATTAGAGAGAATATTGAGGAGAGATGGCTAAGCAGCACTGTGATAGCTAGATGCTCTAAATACCAAAAAGGAATAGAGGAAATTCAATGTGCTGGCGTATCTTTATTTAACACAGATGGTGCTGGTTTAGATGAAAGAATAGGGTTAAAACTACCCAGATCTGGTGATAACCACGATAAGGTGGAGTAGGAATATTGGGGAAGAAAGCAGTAGCAAACCATTCCTTACAGAGACGAGCATCCCATCTTTCACTGCAAATGTTTTAGCAGAGCATGTACTTTCCTGAACTTTTACCATTGCAGAATGGTACTAGCCACTGTTAGTGAACAAAGTACTTGTTCAGCCTTTCCTGCCCAAAGTATATCTCACCACATTCTTCATGACTTACTCATATCCAATTACAACCATCTTTAAAGGATTTGTGAAAATTCAGCAAATGCAGAAAGTGACTTAGAAAGGAAGCAGAAAGTACCTGTGCTTGAAAGAGGCCATTTTTATTGGTTTGTTTCCAGGGTTCCAGGAACAGTGCTAGTTTCTATTAGCATTATCATGGAGATTCATATTAGCAGAAAATGGGCTTATTGATCTTCAAGTCAAGGTCATCAACTGATTGTGAAGGTCATCAATTAATCTGAGATATTCTGTAAGAAAAGTGGCTTATCTTGATTCAGATCTCCTGAGGAGGTGTGTTGCAGTTCTATTATGTTGTGGTTTTTTCATGAACACAAATATATGATGGCATAATTCTAATATACTATATGAGAAAAACACAAGTTAGAATAAGATCATAGGATCAAAAGGCACATGAATAGCTTATTTTTTCACTTGAGGAACAGCTTTTATATGCGTCAACAGAGGAGATATCACTTCCTTAAGGTCTTTATATTACTAGAATACATCCGGTGCTGGGAATTTTCCTGGTCAGCTGGTATTACATGTTGTAACATCACTTGTCCAAGTATTTTAAACTGCAGGTAACAACAGCTATGATGATTCAATAACTACCTAATGAAAGACAACTTAGCAAATATAGTCTTAGTCTCTGTTAGTTAGAGGTGGCAATTTTCTTCACGTAAATTATACAGCACCAGATTTGCCTGTTGCTACTGCAGTCTTCAGTGTGTTTATATGATTTCAGTAGTGATCATTCTTACTAAGTGTTTGAGCCTCTAAATTGCAGCAAAGAAATGACTGAGAAACCTGTTATATCTAGGACAAACTAAAAGGACAGAGAATTTTCAAAGTCCCTAGATGTGGGAGTCAGCTTCCAGAGAAAAATAAACCTGACATTCCAAGGTTTTCACTCAGTAAAGTCACCTTACTTTTAGTGTTTTTTCTTGGCATCTCATTGTAGTCTTAACACAGGATATGTCCTTCAGCCTCTCTCTTAGACTTTTTAAATCTTTTGGTTTTTTTTTTTTGTAACTACTCCTATTCTTGCTTGCCCAAAGCAGAAAAAGCAGAATCCTCCTCTGTATTCACCTTCATGTTGAGCCATGACATATACCTTCATTTTGATGTGGAGGCTTACACTGTCTTCTGGAAAATCAGTCTTCTGGAGTTTAAACATGCTTAAACCCTTGCAAGAACCCTTCCCTGTGCCATCTCCCCACTTTTAGGCATATTTAGTCAATGAATAATAGCAAAAAACTGAAAGATTTAAGCAAAATGCCAATATTTTTTTAAAATATGGATTTCCTGGCTGCTCACAGGACAAAAAATATTCCTTATACACTTTCCCCTATGATGACCTCTGAGCCCAACAGTTGCTTCCTAGGCTCCAAATAAAATGCATCCAAGGTAATTGCATGGCAGTAACTAGAAAAAAAATCTGCTTTCCTACTGCTGTCTTCCAGTTTTCCTGCTGGTGTTATTTTCCTTCCATTGATCTCCCACAAAGTGACAGATATAGTTTAAGCTATTCCTGTAATATTGATGACAAGAAGAAAACTATTTTCCCTAGTAAAAGGCTTGATTGCTTTGCCTGTAGGAGAAAGATCAGAAAATGGATGGAGTGCACTTTTGCAGATACTCATATTTGAATGGGTCTCCTTTCTGCACATAATACTGTGATATGAAATAAAGAGAAAACTATTCGTTTCTTTTAGAGAAACATTTTTTTCTGAAAGCTTGGTTGAGAGTGAAGGTAGGATGAACCCAGGCCAGAAAAATTTCTAAAAGAACTGGATGACAACTTTATGGAACAGCTTTTAAGGGAGTCAACTCAGGAAGATGCCCTCCTCTATCTGCTGTTTGTCAACAGAGTGGATCTTGAGAGCCAGGTGGGGATTGGTGGCTGTCTTGGCCACAGCAACCATGAAGGGATCAAGTTTAAAATCTCTTGGCAGGAGGAAAAGTGCCAGCAAAACCTCAGCACTGGACATGAGAAGAGCAGACTTCAGGCTGCTCAGGGAATTAGCAAATAAGGTCCCCTGGGATAATGTTTTTGCAGGTGCTGGGGTCCATCTGTGCTGGTCACTTTCCAAACGTCACCTCATAAGGGCAATTCCCAAATGCTGGAAGTCAAGCAGGTGAGGCAGAAGGCTGGCTTGGCTGAACAGGGATCTTCTCTTGGAAATAAGGCAAAAAAAGAAGGTGTATGCCAAGTGGAAACAAGGTCAAGTGACATAGGAAGAATACAGGGATGCTGCTTGCCACAGCAGGGAGAAAATTTGCATGGCCAAAGTTCAACTGGAGTTGAAGCTGGAGAGAAATGTGGGGGACAATAAAAAGAGTTTTTTCAAATACAATAATGGCAATAGGCAATGTAGGATGATCGTCGACTTGTTACAGGATAAGCATTGTCACCTCACAAACAGGGACAGACAAAGCAGTGGTGTTTGATGCTTTCTTTGCCTCTGTCTTCAACACAGATGATGGACCAAGGGGCTCTCAGTGCCCTGATCTGGAGGCCCATGACTGTGAGAGTGATCAACTCCCAGTTGATCCTGACTTTGTGCAGTATCTGATGATCCAAAATCCCTACAAATCTATGGGGCCTGATGGAATTCATCCCAGAAATTAACAAGGGAAAGTGTTAAATTCTGCACCTGGGACAATGCAACCCCAGATGTACAGACATATGGGGGAATGAGATGTTGGGAAGCAGTGCCATGGAAAGGGCCCTGGGGATCCCAGTCGCTGGCAAGTTGAATATGAGTCAGCAGTGCTCTGGCAGCCAGGAGGGCCAACCCTGTCCTGGGGGGCATCAGGCAAAGCATCACCAGCTGATCAAAGGAGGGGATTGTCCCACTCTGCTCTGCTCTGGGGCGGCTTCACCTTGAATATTGTGTGCAGTTTGGGGCATCACAATATAAGAAAGATATAAAGTTGTAGAGAGTGTCCAAAAGAGGGCAGTGAAGATGATGAAGTGCCTGGAGGGAATGCTGTATGAGGAGTAGCTGCGGTCACCTGGTCTCTGTTCAGCCTGGAGAAGACGGAGGGGAGACCTCATTACAATTTCCTTATGAGGGGAAGAGTAGGGACAGGCACTGATCTCTTCTCTCTAGTGACCAGTGACAGAACCCAAGGAAATGGCCTGAAATTGTGTCAGAAGAGGTTTAAGTTGGATATTAGAAAAAGGTTCTTCACCTAGAGGGTAGTTGGGCACTGGAAGAGGCTCCCCAAGGAAGTCATCACAGAACCAAGCCTGACAGAGTTCAAGAAGAATTTGGACAATACTCTTGGACACATGGTGGGACTCCTGGGAATGGTCCTGTGCAGGACTGAGGGTTGGACTTGCTGATTCTTGTGGGTCCCTTCCAACTCAGCATATTCTGTGATTCTGTGAAGATACAGTGCTGGGAAGAAGTATTGTGATTTATCTCCTTTTTCTATTTCAAGAGTTCTGAGGATTAGGAGTTTATTTCCCTCTTACCAGCTACTTCTTTTCTTAGGAAAAATAAGTAGATGAGAACTGCCATAGGTGCAATTTTTCTAATTGGTTCTTCATCTAGAATATTTAGCAGGACAAAAAAGGATGGTCATACAATTTCTTTGTTAGAATCATAGACACACAGTGTAATTCAGGTATGAAAGTTTAACCTCCCACTGAAAGCAGGGCCAGGCACGGGTCACTTAAGGCCTTACCTAATCTTGTCTTGAAAATTACCAAGGAAAGATGCCGTGTTCAGCCAGAGAAAGAAGGATAAGGTCCACGCAGGGTGATCAGTGAACTGTTTATTAAAGGGGGCGAAAGAGATTATATAACATCTCTGGTCAACCTGCTCCACTGCTGGTCTATCGTCATTGTGGAAAAGCTTGTCTTTATAGCAAATTTAAAACTACTTTCAACTTACAGTTTTACATCTTATCCTCCCATCAGACAGCACCATTTAGGGTCTGAATCTGTCTCCTCTACACCACCCACACAAACACTAGGGTCTGCTCTTTGGTTCCCCTGAAGCCATCTTTTCTCCAGGCTGAGCAATCCCAGCTTCCTTAGCATCTCCTCATAGGGTGAGTGCTCAGCCCCCAAATATTTTGGCTGCCTCATCTAACTCATCCTAGTTTATTTTTCATACTGAGGGCCTAATATGTCCCATCATGGACTCCTACCAGAATGCCACCATCACTTACCTCTCCTGTGGTCTTGACCCATGTGCCGTCCCACAGCCTGTTGTCTACTCTATACAAGACCTTTTTACAACTGAGCTGTTATTTCATACAGAGAACACTTCCTTCAGTTCCTCTGCTCCTATCTTCCTTGCCAGTCTTTCCTGAAGATCTGGTGCCTGTCCCTTCCAGGTGCAAGCTGTCCAAGCCTGTTTCAGTCCTCCTTCACATTTCTGTGGGCAAAGAGGTCTTACCACATTTTGTTAGGTGGATCCCACTGCATTCATTTTCAGCCTTTAGAGGTTCTTGTGTTTGTAAAAACCAAAATCCCACCTATGACACAACTTCTGCACAATGTATTTACTTACACAACTGGCCTATCCTTCTGCAAACCCCTCTTTTAGATCAAGAAAGCACCACCAGGGCTCCCATTAACTATGGACTCAGCCCAGGGCCCTGCAGCCCCTCCTGATGTCCTCAGGATCTCCCCTGCCCAGACTGTTGGTGATCACATGGATAAAGAGCAGGGGAGTCAGTTAGCAGCAATGTGAAAAAGGGGAAATTAAGAAGTAACTGATACGTTTTTTATGGTCAGGTCTTAAAATGCTTCGTTTGGAAATTCATTAAGTGGCTAGATTTCAATTTCAGAAAAACACGCAATAGAAAAAAAACAGCTGTGACCTTTCCATCTTCATGGTTTCTTCTCCCATGTAACAATAGGACAAAAGGAAATGGCCTCAAGTTGTGCCAGGGGAGGTTTAGTTTTCATGTTAGGAAAAAATTCTTCACTGGAGGGGTTGTCAAGCATTAGAAGAGGCTGCCTAGGGAAGTGGTAGAGTCACCATCCCTGGCAGTACTTAAAAGACATGTACACTTAGGGACATGGTTTAGTGGTGGACTTGGCAGTACTAGGTTTACAGTTGGACCCAATGATTTTAAAAGATCTTTTCCAACTTAAACAGCCCTATGATACCTAAGAAAATAAGTTAGAGTGTTTAAGAGATTCTATATCTGGCCCAGGTTCCGTTTTCAAGTTGATGGAGTATAAACCCAAAAAAACTTCATCTAGGAAATGTGCTTTAATCAAGGTGAATACTCTCCTAAGTGAAGCCTTTTTTTTTAATATGTTGCTCTTCTGGCTTTATATGAGTGTTATTGAGAGCAAAGTGAGATTCATTACAGTCATCCCCACCTTTTTAATGCCTTTTTTTAATTCTCAGTTTTATCAAGGCCTTTCACATGTCATGCTGATGTTTACAGAATAGCCAAGGAGCATCTTTATTTTTAGTCAAGGTTCTCCTTTAAAAACCTTGCCGGTATAATGTGTCCATGTTTGATTATCTAATCTATGAGCAGATCAGTCCTCTAAGGAAAAAAATGTTAACTTGCTCCCAGGAGGCCACAATAGCTGTTATACAAACATATATCTGTATTTATCTGTCTCTTGCATCTTCGTCATTCTGGTAAAATAGATTTGTTAGCAGCAGTATTTATATCCTAGTTTCCGCCCAAGGATCTCAAAGCACTTTTCCAATATTAACAAAGAGAAATGTTAATTAAATAAGTCATCCAGACAAGTATGACTATCAATATTTTGTGGCTAGGAAAGTCAAAGTATGGGAAGATTACATGACTTGCCCAAGGTTATATTGGAGAGAAACAAGAGGATTAAAGCGGGGGCTGGGGGGAAGAATTAAGTTATTAGAACAGTTAGGTCATTTTCAATTCCAAGCTATAAGCTTGAAAAAGTATTTTCATTGCTATGACTATTTTGACATTGTAATTAAAATGAAAAAAAAAAAACCACTGATCAATTTTTATTTAACCCATTAAACCTTTCGGGGAAAAAATAAGTATATCAAAGTACAAAATTATCTTTTTAAAAACATCTTTCAAGCACGTGTCTTTAAGACATATCCTATAAGAAGACTAAGAAGCTAACATCATGATTTATGTCCCAGCATTATCATTCCTAGTGTATGCAATTTGTGTGCTACAAATATTTATGTACCAAATGGTAGACAGATATGAAGCAACTCTAACATCAATATTAGTACACAGAACTAGGAGCTATACTTCAAACATGAGTGGGAGGTTTTTAAATTAAATATTTGGTGCTTGCTACATAGCAAGGCCTAAGGTCTCAAGGGAAACTCAGGGCACACTCACAGAAGGAACACTGGAGGGAAAAAAAAAAAAAGAGACAAGAGGGGACTGGGGGACAGGGATTTATTGCCTACACATGGCCACTTCAGGCATTGTAGGATGTTTGGCCTCCAGCCACACCTCTAACAGAATGGAGCTGTCCCTTTAGTCCACTGTCATGTTTGCCAGCCTTGTATAACTATTCTAGATATTCCAGACCGTCTCTAATAGGACTAATATTGCATACCAATTTACCCTTTTCATATGACTCAACAGTAACATGTAGGTGCTTTTAACAATATAGACACTAAGATAAATAACTGTTAAAACAGTTATTTAGCAAGGTCCTATTTAGCAAGAATACTTCCTTTGTCAGATACATGGTGAAAGAAATTAAATCCAGTGCTAGAAGGCTCTGCAAAATCCTAATATCCAGACTGTATTTCATGACAGTTATTAAAACGCTAGAAGTATTTTTATGATGTGCTTCTAAATCTGTGTAAATCACCCCATTATTCTTTAATTCAGCCAAGAAAATCTAAATGTGATTTATGTGGACCTTGTATATAATAAACATGGAAAAATCCCAAATTCAAAGCAATATACTGTCTGTTACTATAACCACCACAACTGGGGTTATAGAAGAAAAAAAAAGCCTTCTGTTTTTGACTGTCCTTGTTCATGCGGTAGCTTGTCCACTCATTAGAAGGCAGATCATGCTTTTCTTGGCATTTACCCAGTTGCTGTCTGGACTGAAAGGTTACAGAAGCACACATACCATGGTTCTACAGAAAGTAGAAAGGCCAGCGAGTCATGAATCCTCAGTGCCTGAGGCAGAGAAAATACTGTTCCCTTCTCAGAGCTTCTTTCCACCCTCAGTCTTCTGAGGGAGTGTTGGACATAAGGCACCAACCTGCATTAGCAAGTTTGGAGACTGACAGTTTTACTAATTTTCTCTGTCAGATTCTTAAGTGCAACATAGCAGACAGCGTATGAGATTTACTTCTCCATGCCACAATCTCCACCTGGAGACACAGCCCACCCTATCTGATTTTCATAAAAGATAAAAAAATTAAAGCTTGAGACAAGCTAAAATTCAATCCAAGCTGATAAAGTTAATTGTTTGTATTAATGTTGGGGTTTTTTTTTATAAGACTATCTATTCTTTAGTCATAGATCAATCAGAAATGTTCTGATTTGCAAGAGTGTCCCTGATTAAGTAACACAGAAAACAATAAGATAACAAATGTGCTGAAAATGTTATTGCTCAGTTTGTAACAGGGCTCTCCTACACAGCCTTTGGAGGGGGAAAAAAAAAAATGAATCACAGTCCCACCATCTTCTGTTTCAGTGAGACTCAAAAGTCCATAAGTTTGAATGCTTAAACTAGTCCTTTGGCTCAAACTAATGCCAAAAACAATGTACATCAGTGTATGTCTGCTCAACACAGCACAGCCCCCTGCAGTTGGACCCAGCCTAACCCATGCCAAATTAACTCAAGCAGTAAAGTCAGATTAGACCAGCAGAATCCCTACCTGTGCAGATCCCACACAAGCACAAGAGTAACAAGTTAATATGGCCATGTCTGTCATGGCACTGGAGTTTTTCACAGGGCTGAATCCAGACCAAATGGATGATTGGAAATAGCAGAGTGGCACTGGCTTCAGGGGTTCTACATGACATGGGACTCATTGTGAACTTTGCCCTTTCTGAGTCCAGACCAGCCAGACTTCATCAGACAAGGAGACAGACCATGACTAACTTTAACTTTCTTGGTTTTTCATGCCCCCTTCCTGTGTAAATCACTGTCAGGATTTCTGACTGTAGTGTACTGCTTCCTTCCTAAGCCAGGTTAGAGGTCTAGTGAGGTTAGTCTTATCATCCTAAAACACTCACCCTTAAAAATGTCCCTTTCAATCCCCTGAATTTGTTTCAAGCCACATTGGTATTTCTAAATAGCTCCCCAATGTCTTCTCTGTATGTTTAAGGTCAGCTGCTGATTTGATCAGTCAAACACTTGGCTTACATCTGGGCACTGCCAGGATTCACAGTCTAAGGACTGTTGTGTCTGCCTTACCTGTAGCATCAGTTCTGGAAGGTGTATGGTCTGAAAACATTGTCTTTCTTCCCGACTTTTTCAAATAAAAACCATGAAAATCTTGTTAAAAGTGATCATAAGTGCTGGAGTCTACAACCTTTGTGTTTACTATATTAAAACTTATGCAGGGACTGGGGAGTGAACACCGATCCCAGGAACTTTGAATATTCACCACATCGGAATGTACATCAGAAGCAGGTAGGTACTCCCCAGAAAGAAATTTAGAAATATTTTGTCACTGTGCTAACACAAGCTCTGTAACAGCCTGATTTCTTCATACTGTGAGCATGACAAAGAAAATGGAATGCATTTTCTTAGATGACCTTAATATATTTTCCTTATCCCTTTTAAACTTGGCTTAAAAGATGATACAGCAATTTTCAGGTAAAATAAGAAAGACTAAGAAGCATGTAATTCAGCTCACAATGGATTTTACAGGCCTCAATGGAATTAATTACTGAGAACTTGCACATGTAGTAATTAATTTCATGCAATTCAGCACCATCTGCAGATGCATTATTTCCTTTCAAAGCTCCTATAATTTGATGTAAAAGAGAAATTGTTAGGAGTTTTTAGGAAGAAAAAGCTTTTGTATCTTGTTTATGCCAAAGCAATTAGATAAGGAAATTAAATATTATTTGAAAAACATAACCTCTTCTTCCATTGAAGAGAAAATTACTTTGTTGTTGGTAAGGGAACTGCTTACAATTACAGAGATTTGGGGAAAAGAAACTTAGATTTAGCATTGGTTTTCTGGTTCAAAAAAATATTTTTTTTTTCAGAAATAGCTCATCATTTGCAGTTGAAGTACACTGTATACTGCTCCATCAATATTTGTACCAACTGCAAGAAAAAAAAATCTACTGAATATACATTGCTCTGTTGAAGTCAATTCCAAAATTACCTTATATTATTTACTTGTAATATACATAAAAATCCTTAACTACTTTTCCCTTCATTACCTTTCATATATCTTGTTCTGGAACAGAAAACAATTGACTGCAGCAAAGGACATGAGCTGTTTTTCTTATATTCAAGGGTGTTTTCTCCTTATCCTTGTTAACTCCCATTGAGGGTTCATTTGTATGGAGAAAGAAACTCCATAAACCTAAATTTCTTTAAATGAGACAGTGTCCTGAAGTATTGAAGAGTATTCCTCGGTTGCATCTTTAAAGTCTGCACAATTTAAAGCCAGAAATACTGTCAAAGAGAGGATTAGAAAAACATAGTCTATTCATCAGCTGAACCATCAGTTTTGTGCTGGAGCCTTTGGAAAAATCAATCCTGACTTTTTTCAGGGATTCATATAGCACCTAACACAAGGGCTGATTCTGCTGCAATACTGAGACTGGGAAGGGGTATATATTGGGGAGGGAGACAATACTCACATAGCACAGCTTTTGGTCTGTGATATGTTAGGCGGCATGTATTGTTCTTCAGCAGTAATAATGAACAGGTTACAGCCCCATCAATCTATGCTCATTTAACACAGACTCACATTATCACAGGAGGGTTCCTGTTTTGAAAAAAAACATGCAATTATTATTTGCGTTTCTTAGCACTTACAATATTCAACTTCAGCTGAGAACTCATTGTTCTCTGTAAGAAACAAACACCATGGCAATTGAGCTGAAAGCACTAGCCTTGTAATTGGAAGAAGAGGCACAAGGCCAGTCAGGCTCTGTAGATTTTCCACCTGCTGATAGAAGTCTGGACATGGTTTTCCTTCCTGACAAATACCCATTGAAGTCTCGTGTCTAGCAAGCAAACTAGGTAACAGCATTAAAATTTTATTTGGAGCTAAAGGAGATGCTGTCATGGTAGACACACATGGCAATGGTATAGGGCAATACAGATGACTGATTTTAGTGCAATTGCTTATCAAAGCAAGAAGCAGTGAGCAGGTAAAAACTCTTTTCAATGTACTTTACAAATAAAACATGAAGATTTGCAGGCAACAAGTCTATAATATTCCAACAACAACTACTTTTAAACAAGCTGGATATCTTTACTGGCAGAAGCAAAGCTGAAACATGAAACAACTCCAGTGAGGTGTCCTTATTATTAGTCAAGATTTTTGGATATGAAGGGAAACAGAGCTCACATTTGGGTATGAGAAATCCCCCAATTCAGTCTTAAAACAAAATGAAGCAAAAAAAACAACAACAACAACCAAAAAAGACCCAAACAAACAAAAAAACCCCACAAGAACAACAAAAACGTTGGAAGAGTGAAAATGAACATAATATTCAGGGCCTGAATAGGGCAATACACTTTTTTGAAAAGGTCCTTGATATCACACTTCTAAATATGTCAGAGGAACTGGTTATTTTTGTACTGTTCTTACTGTCATTACATTTACACCAGAGAAGAGATGAACAGTTTGAGGAGGGGAGACAAAAGAGATTTGCTCACTGTGAAGTCTTAAGATTTCCTCAGAGCTGGATTAACTGCTGTTTCCTTCTGCTGTGATCCTTCTGTGATGTTTATCACAACAGGTTATCACCACTCTTTAATGTCTTATATATTCTTCATTAACATTGTCATCCTCCTTACTATGACAAAAGGGCAGAGTCATGTAGTAAAGGCAGAAACATCACAAATTTAATGCATTTGCATAGAAAAATCTTCATGCTATGACAGAAGACTCAGAGTGCATGCAGTCTGATGATTAAATTGGGAATTGGTAAAACAAGCAAAGAAAAAGACTTGCAAATCATTTTTTCTCCAGACAGATTTAAGATTATGGTCTCCCAGCTCTTGGTGCTGCTGCTCATGTACAAGCAATTCAACCTATCCCAGTTTTGATTTAGAGGGCTTAAGTTTTCAAAGCATTGCTCATTTATTTGACCAAAAAGAAATTACTGAAATATTACCATTATTTCCGGATGACCGTAAATAAACAACAGATGCAATAAATTCATTGTTACTTAGTAGAAACTTCCATTTTTAGTTAGTGTCCAACTTGCTCATTTCTGTTAACACTTCATGGACTGAGCCAGTTCTGTTGTATGATGTAATGGATCGCCCATTATTAACATTATGAAACTGGTTCTTCGGGAACTGTGTCTTTATAATAGTCACCTTAACTATTCCAGTTGTAAACCCATGATATGATGACATGTTCAATGCTGCAATGACCAATATCAGACTCTTCTTCAACTTACTAAAACTTGTCTTGTAGAGGTCCCAAATCCTTGAGCAAACATCTTGTAGATATTACATGGTTCAACACCATATTTTTCTTTTTCCTCCTTTTTTTTTTTTAAACAGGAGCCCTGAAGTTTACCCAAAGTGCCATTTCAATCCACCTCATTTCATTAGATGAAGGTGGCTAGTGCAAATGAAGTACAGTGCCCTTTACCAACAGCACACGAGAGCTCTTGTGGCCAACAAAATATCCCCAGTAGCTGCTGATTCTAATAACTTGTGGGAATTCACAGCTGAGTCCAGGGAAAAAAGTCCTCATCACACTGTTGACAAAAGAATATGCTAATGACCCTAGAACATAAAACTAAGAGTTCCCAAACTTGGAAATTTTGATGATTTAGGACAATCCTATATTAAAAAACCAAAACCAAACAAACAGAAAAACCAAACAAAACCACACAAACAAAATCAAACTGAACTTCATGAAAGGATAAAGATGCAGTAGAAACAATGTCAGATGTACAGCATTTATGTTTAAGAATTGGTATATGGCAGATGAAGAACAGAAGACAAAAAAGGAGTAAACATAGAATAGGGAGTTTTAGGCAAATTAGCATAATATGAATTCTCATGTGAAAAAATCAAATGGAAATCTAACATCACAATTTATACAAAACAAAGAAACAAGCAAACAAACAAACCACAAAAAAAAAAAATAAAAATAAACCCCCACCCTAATACTGTTGCAAATCAATTTCCTAAGTTGTGGATTCAAGAGAAGTAGCTTATCCTGTATATGATGACTCTCATATGAGACTTTTTAAGCAAGCTCAGGAAACATGAGCAAGATTAAGTCATTCCGGAATAGGTCTGCTGTCAGAATGACACATGAAGGGGAGTTCCTTAGACCCCTGCTCTGCATCCAGCCTTACTCAACAATTCCATTTGTGAACAAAAAAGACAGACTACAGTGGGCGCTTCTTAAAATCTGCTGCCAACAGGAGGCTGGTGGGACTGCGTGTATTTTGGAGACTACGGTTCAATTCAAAATGCTCTTGACAGAGTAGATAAATAGCCCAAAAAATAATTTAGCATGTGGAAATGGAAATAGGTGACCAAAGGCTGCAGAACAACTTATTGGTTCTTTGGAAACACTTTTTTTGCTGTATCATATCAAATCTGTTCAGCAAGAGAGGGAGTTCAGTTTTAGGAAACAAACATGCAGAACAACTAGAAAAGCTTCAAAACATCAGCTGCATAAAGAATAATCAGTTAAAAAATCCCAGCCAACTAACAACAAAAAACTAAAACCAACCAATCAACCAACAAAAAAAAAAAAACAAAGAAAACCCCAACAACCAAAAAAAAAAGGCACCCCAAAACAACAACAAAACAACAACAAAAACCCCCAGCCCTAAACCTGAGGTTGTTTAGTATAAAGAAAGGATGTTTGAGAAAAAAGTTCTGAAAATAATCTCACATTCCCTGAAGACTGCAGTAATAAGGAAGAGATTAATCACTACTCCACAATAATACTTGATATGAGGAGAAAATACCTTAAGCTACAAAGAACAATGACTCAGGCAAGACATTAAGAAAACATTTTATGACAAGAAGTGACACACTGAAATAGATTACCTTGAGGCAGGGGCATCTTCATTGTTTGAGGTCTTCAAGAGAAAGTTGAGCAGACCTTAGAAGACAAGAGATGACAGAAAAAAAGGTTAACCCAGGGTAAGGCCATTGATTAGGTGCCCTCCTAAGGTCTCTTTCCAAAGAATTTTTCAAGGTATAGCAAAATCTTAAATTATGTTCCTGTGTGTATACACTAAACCCTGTGCCCATTCTGTCACCCTGCTCCTACATATTTTCATCTCACAAATTTTCATCTCATGTATTTTCAAGGAAACTTTGGCTCTGCTGCAAACACTTTCATCTAAGACATCTTCTTCAGCAATGAAGCATGCAATAAAATTTAGCTCACACAGCATCACAAGAGTTTTCTCTGTATTTCAAAGCCACTCAACCAAATAACAAGATAACAGTCTTTATTTTAACACCAGACACACAATTTTTGTGACTTTCTGAATCACTGTCATGCCTGACAAATGCCATTTCAGAGGCAGATCCCAGGGGCATCATCCCTGTAGAGCATAGCATCAACCAAGGGTTTTGGGGGATGCTTAAGGACTTTCTCACCTGCCCTGTAGAAGCAATGGCAACTGAAGAAGAGTTGGGATTAGAAAAGCCTGCACTGCATATACATTGCTGGTGCCAGCTGCAGCTTGCTAGCTCATGGAGAGTAATGACCCCAGTTGCACCTCCCATGTGTCAGTGCTGCTGGCTGCACTAGCCAAGCATTCCTCCTGTCCAGACACTCTGGGAGCTCAGTGATTAAGGACTCAATTGCCCACAATTTAAACACCTGCACATCCTTACACCTAGCTGCAATCTGGCCCTAAAGTATTAAAAGAATGAGGAACTGAAAATTCAAATACTGCTTCTTTATGGCAAAGTATGAATAAATAAGAATGAAAGATTTATAGTACATTAAACATTGGAGAATTCAACCACTATAAATATAGTGTACTCTTGAAATTATAGTGACAATTTGGAAGTAATTGAAGGATACTATGTGTAAATGTGTCTCTATATACAGGCAGGTCCATTCACCCAAAATCATAGAGAATAAATAACATGCAATACAATTTATTTTATGCCAAAATGACACTCTAGAGAAAATAGAGAGCAGAAGTAGGATAATGTGACAGAAAAAGGCAGACAAAGGACACTGTAAAAATGCTCAGGGGGAGAAAAGGAGAAACAAGAAAAATAAAGCAATGTGCTAAGGAAAAAACCTAGGCTGCAAAAAGGAGAAATAAAGGTTAGTGGATGTGATAACTAAAAGAAATTAAATGAAAAGAATAGGTGTAACTGGAAACAAAAAAATAGAAAGAAGCATGGCAAAAGAGAGTAAAGCTAGTGAAGTAGTATTCAGAAAAAACAGCTAATATAATGCAGATAAATATAAAGCTCGTTCAATGGTAAAAAAGAAAGTGAGGACTAAAGAGAGAACTTAAGGTGGGTTGGACATTCCCTTACTCAGACAAAGAGACCTATGAGAAAATGGCACAGGATCAAGAATTCAAAAAATGAAACGTGAGGAAACAATGGGGGAAAAGGTAAGGTGAAAAGCTTTGCACCAATGTCATAAAAGACAGATTTTTTTGGAAATAAGATGGTGGACATAAGAGGTGATTCTGTCCCCTCTACTCTACTCATGAGAGCCCACGTGAAGTGCTGCATCCAGCTCTGGAGTACTCAGCACAGGAAGGACATGGACCTATTGGAGTGAGTCCAGAGGAGGGCCACCAAGATGATTAGATGGATGGAGCACTTCTGCTGTGAGGACACACTGAGAGAATTGTGATTGCTCAGACTGGAGAAGAGAAAGCTTCAGGGTGACCTAACTGTAGCCTTCCACCACCTGAAGGGAGCCTACAGAAAAGATGGAGAGAAACCCTTTACAAGGGCATATACTGATAGGACAAGGAAGAATGGCTTCAAAATGAAAGACAGTAGGTTTAGAACAGACGTTAGAAAGAATTTCTTCACTGTGAGGGTGCTGTGGCACTGCAACAGGTTGTCCAGAGAAGTTGCGGATGACCCAACCCCGAGTGTGGTCCAGGCCAGGTTGGATAGGGCACTGAGAAACCTGGTCCCTGAAAGGTGTCCCTGCCCATGGCTGGGGTTTGGAACAAGATGATCTTTAAGGTCACTTCTAAACCAGGCTATTCTATGATGGGAGCATGAGGGAAAGAGGCACAGTTCGCAGCACAGACTTGTGAATATCTGAAAGAATAAAATTTGTAGTGCTAAAGGGCTTCTCTTTCTTCCTCCAGTGATTTTCCATGTGTCCACTATTTACTAGTCACTCAAGGTAGTATGTACAAAGAAGATTAAATGCAGGAGGCCATAGAGCAATCAGGAGACTGACATGGGATCGGAGACATGCCAGAGGGTCTACAGAAACTTGGGCTTTTTTAAAAGTATCGCCTGGAGTCCAGGCATATCATAATCTTCCAGGGCATCTGAAATAGCACTAGATAGGCAGCCAAGTGATGCCAAACAAAACCTTGGCTAATAATAATAACCACTCAGAGACTTGTTTTAATCTTTGAGTAGAAGGTATTT
>JAWWEW010000112.1:89737000-89748470 GCA_035583185.1 Anabacerthia variegaticeps
ATGTCTTTCTTATATCAAGTATATAAATTGATTAATAATTCTCATATTCTAATACATAAGTGGCTTTCTTATATCACAAGTCTAGCCCATGACCTCGTTCTTAAGAGGATAGGGCCTGAATTCTTTTGACATGGTATCTGCTGTAAAGGTTTTACAGCTGTGTGAGTAGAGCTGTAAAAGGTCATTTCACAGATGTGCTCTTAGCAGCCGTTAACAAGCAGACAGAACACTAGCTTGCTATCTTATAACCTGTCTGTATGTGATGTGAGTGGAAAGTTGCTGGTAGGAATTGCTGTGATTTTTACCTTCTCCAGAAAATGGAAAACTTACCTCAAACTCTAGAGTTCTTCATAAATCAACAGCAAGAAATAGTTCCTAACTAGGTGGCCTTGTGAAATCACCACTCTAAGGGAGAAATTCCTGTTTTCATCAGATATTGGGGGGCAGGTCCCTAAAGATATCATCTCTACACCCTAGAGTTATACTTACCTTCACTGTGCCACATGACAAGAATGTTAGATGGTATGAACTTGAGCTGGAAGAGCAAGGACCACTTCTTGTTTAGAGAAATTCATCCATACTGAAAACTGCTTTAAGTAGATTCATATTTAGATTTGGCTATACCATAAGTAACCAGGAAAGAAAACTTTTGGTGAAAGAAAAAGAAACTATAACACTTTCTACTAAAAAAGTAAGCTGCAAAACTGGGACTGACATCCCACATGGGCAGTGACACTTTGATCAGCCTTGTACAATGAGAAAACAACATCTGCTTGTTAGGTGGACATGAGGACGTTTCCATTTCCATTCATCTTAACCAGGCCTAAAGACAATTTGTTCTCTCTCAGTCCTAGGAAGCAGGAGACCTTACAGTACTAGGGGCTTTGAACCAGACAAAACAAAACAAAGAAGCCCTCTGCTTTACTACCATATAGGTTTTTCTCAGACCTTTCAGGATGTTGTACACTGAGGGAATCTGGGAATCACTGAGAGCAATCCATCATCCAGGCATCAAAGAGAAGAGTGTTAAGGTCATTGCAAAACTGTTCTTTCTTCTTCCTAGTGCACTGGGTCTGGAGAACAAGACAAACCTTTAAAATTAAGGAATGAGAGAAGTAAAACTTTCAGGAACAAGAACTGTCCATAAAAAAGTACATAGGAAATATCAGATTTAATTTGTTTCACAAGTAATAACCTTCTTCAGAAAATCCAGAGCAACACACTGCAATCATCTCGTTGAACACCTGTCATTTGAGACTTGTTTCTCCTGGCTGATGTCTCTCATAAAAATAGAAACAGTATATAGGAGAACAGAGTACACTTCATCCTCCTCACTTAGACTGTCCAGGAGTAGAAATTGACTCACGTGATTTTCAATATTTTTTTCAGCTTTTCTTTATTTGCGTTGTGGGAATCTTTTCATCAGATTAGCATCTATTTAGCACTTCCTTACCATTTTTGTTGCTTCTGTGAAAAGAGCTGGAGCAACATCTGTGTAACTAGTACCAGATATACAACACAGGAGTAAAATATAGAAGAATGCTGTCATTAAACCTCTTACAACCCTGTATTTGTGGCAGAAATATATACTCTACATGAGATGATGTATTCTTGTTGCAATTTTTTAAAATCGAACAGAGTTTGATTGCCTTCAAAAACCTTTCTTATACATCTCACCTGGTGAAAATCCTAGACAAAAAGCCCTCCTTACATGCAAAAAAACCTTGGATTTGTGGGTTGTTAGTCATGGGATAAGTACAATACCTTACTGAAGGAACAAGTAAATGTCTTTGTAGATTTTCAGTCATTTCATATCTCTTTTTGAATAAAATTAGCAAATAACAAAGACTTGTTAAATACTTCAAAATTAACAATTGCTGGTATTGAGGTATATCAGTGATTATGATGCACAGCTTTTAACTCCCAGTTGTATGTCTCTGAAATCATGGCATATTCTAGTAGATAACTCAGTGAATAAACTACAGCTGAGATGAATGCCTAGTCTGGATATTTTGTTACAGTTTTAGGACACATTTCTATTTTCCCTGTCAGTAAGCAGCTTCAAATTCAATTGCATTTCCTAATTATTCCCAAATTGCTTACAAGTAAAATCCTGTTAGTTGTATGTTAAATGTATTGCTGCATTGTTCAAGTGAAACACTGCTCGCCTTTCTTGCTTACTGCAACAGATATTGAAGGTTTGCATAAAAAGGTGAATTGTTGCTTCAATATGTGTCCTTCAACTATCAGCTGCAAGATTGGGATTTTCTTTGAAAACACTGCTTCCCCAAAGATGATCTTGGACACTGCATTGAATCAAAACCCTGCACTTCAAACTCTTGAAAAAACACATCAGACTAGAACTTGTGAACTGGTTCCATTTGTTGTCTGTAGAAAAAAATACCTGAGCCAAAGGCAAAAAAGTTTAATTTCAATGCACGGTAAGCACGGTTCCACAAGCAGCTGAGATTCATGTGATCAGACATAGGGAGTAAAAACATGAAGCCAGTAAAGGCATTCTCATGTCCAGGTGCTTGCTTCTCAAGGAAAATTAGAGGCCAGAAAAAGCAAAACTGGCTGGCCTGATTTCCTCTGTGAAAAGCATTAAGACAGTAACCACACCAATGAAAAGGTCACTGTTGTGAGATCCTTTATCTCTCTTGCCTCTGCTTCTGAAAAGTTTTCTTAAAACCAGATTGAAGAAACCCTGCATAAGATGATATTTTAAAGCATTTCATTCAAAAACTACAAATGGTTCCAGTGGACAGACAGAGTAAGATACCTGCCGTCCACAGGCAAAGCAATGATTGGGTTCATATGAATCTGCTATTGTAAGACCAGACTTTTTGAGTGCAATCAAAATTTTTGCTTGCATTTTGAAACATAATATTTATATCCAGAAATTCCAATTTTGTTTTTAAGTTCCTTCCCATTTTGTGTTTTCTGACAAGTCCATTCTTAGCTATGTTTGCCTCTAGATGGAGGCTAATACAACCCAAGAAAGCTTGCAAACTACCAAACTATGCAGAAACTCAGTCATCATAAATTGTGATGTGTATAGTTGAGCTTCTCTTTGAGAAAGAAATAAAGGATACTAAAGGTGTCCTTGAAAAGCAGCTGGAGTAAATATTGGTTTTGGGGTGTGTGGGTTTTTTTTGCATTTTTAAAAATAAAATCCAATTTTTTCTGCAATAATGCATGTATTATGAATATATTAAAAAGTACACCTATTTGCAGTGTAATAACTCTATAGGCCTTTCTAGACGAAAAATCAACATAATGAATGATTGAAATCTGGAGTAACCAACAACAAAACAGTAACGCAGTAATCCTTATGGAACAATAATAATTATAATAATAAGAAAAGCAAGCAATATTAATGCGACCACAATAATGATTTTTTTTACTTTAAAATATTACAGATGAGAATTCACTTGTTGCTAAATAACATGCTACTGGATAAAATACTTCGATCAATGTTCTATGATATTTTCCACGAGCTACAGTGCAGTCTTTCAAGTTGAAAAATGTCTTTGAGATTTATAATGCATTTGTCATTTGGTGAAGGGAATTCTACTCTCCAGTTTATTTGCTTTCTGGCAATCAATAAAGCTATTTGTACAAAAGTCCCTTTGAATTTGTCTAGTCTGGTATTTTCATTTCTGTGAAGTAAACAAACATGGGATAAATAGGAATTTTTATTTTAGCTATTCTATTTGCAACTTGAATCACCAGAGACTAATACTTTCACAATTTAGAAGAAGATTGAAACATATGCATGGGATCACTTTCATTGTTAAAAAAATGGTGGACAGCAAAACCTAGTAACCTTTACTGAACAAACTAAAAGGTTTCTAGCTTGTAAAAACAGTATTAATATGACTACTGATATTTAACAGAATTTAATACATTAAAACTGATTCTCATTTTTCATTTAACTGCCAGCAACCTTCTGCAGACTTCATTGTTTCCTGTATTTCATGTTTTGTGATTAATTTGTAAGACTAGAGTAAACCTGAGTTTGAAAAATTGGCACCTACCTGTGCACCAGCACTGTTCAGTTCACAGTATGTCTGAGAAACACTTCTGCTGAAAAATGGATTTTCTGACCATTCAAGGATACTTGCACTTTATACATCAGCACTGAGGCAAGCTCCACCATCATATTCCTGCTTCCTGCCTCCTCTGGAGTGTTTTGTACTCCATTGACAAAAGCCAGCATCTAGACAGCATCCACATGATAACTTCTTCTTATTCTAGTCATTACTTTCTACTCGATTATCTCTGTCTATTACATTTTACTCATGTCTCATTTTAGGCTTTATAGGGGTGCTTCATGCAGAGATGCTGGAAGCATGTAAAGGCAGAGAGTCTCATTGGCTTCTCACATCTCAGACCTGGTATGTAACAATAGACCCTTCCCAGGTTAGGTCTGCTCTCCAGTAACCCAAAGACCTCAAGTGGCTTTTCTTTTCATTTGAGGCTTACATAATCCCATTTGTTTATGACTTTATATGTGTAACTTATGCATGTACATACAGACACATCTTTTGTTAGTTTCTGTGTCTCTCAGTAACTTTCAACGAGCAGCCAATTTAAAGTTAATATGACAGAGACACAGGAATTTCAAAGTATAAGAGGTTCCTAAAAGTCACGTGAAAATAAACATTGCAGTGCGAATCAGGGAACAGGAAAGGCAGGAACACCTCTATTTATCTTTTTTCATTTGGCTCGGACCATAGCCCAGAAAGAAGAGCTGTCTCACTGTTCCACACTGACTAGTCATCCTGCCAGCATGCACTCACCCTGCAAACCAGCCATGGCATATACTGCCTCTTGCCTGGGCAGAAAAGACAGGAGGAATCCGTGTGTAGATGTAAGAGTCAGGAAGGAGACGGAAAGAGGGAGAAAGAGGAAAGAGGTATGACACAGCAAGAGCAGCCAGGGGCACATGAGATGAAAAACTGATCCCAGGACCAGAGAAACAGAGCACCCTCCTGTTATAGTGGTTTTGTTTCCTCTTTGCTTGAGGAGATCATAATTAGCTAGCTGACATCAGGGAGCTGGGTGGAAAAAGGACATGTAGTTTGAACTGCTTCATAACACAGACATTTTAGCTGGTGAGAGAAAGTTTCATTCTTGAACAATTAGGACTCCTATTGACAATGGCTTATTGATAAGAACAGCAATCAAACAGAAGCCTGGGATGACTTTAATGAATGTAGTTAACTAGAATAAAGTGCTTCGATGGCTGGTATTTTCAAATAATTGCCTCATTAGCCTTAACCATATCAACCTTTTCTCTTTATCAAGGTTAAATAATTGAATGGACACACTTCTGGGGAAGTTGCAATTTTGCACAGAGGACAGACACTTATATGATATAAACTTCCTTAAAGAACCTGTTTAAAGAAGATACTTAGAGAGAAAATATTCACACACATACACACAAATCAACACATGATTGCATTTTAGTTGTGAGAAAACACAACAGAAAAAATAAATTGTGCATCCCTGAGCAATTTTCAAGCAGTAGTCATGTGTTTTGTGATATATTTATTTGTCATAGTACATGTCAATTTCTGCTTTCTTGTATATAACCAGCGTGCAGGCCTCCTCATTCCCTGGCTATGGTTCTCGACACTGTTTCAATGACAGAAGAACCTGAAACCCCTGGTCAGCAAACAGGTTCCTGCCAATCACACCACCACTGAAATACTTATGGAAAACAAACAAACAAAAAAATTCAAAAGAAAGAGAATCAAGAAGATGCTGAACAGTTGTCATTATACATGAAGGATACAGAAGCATCAGTTTTGTATTCTATGTATCCTCTGTATGTCACAAAAAAGGGATTAAAATGGACTGGTGTAAGACCAGTGTGCACAAACATGGTGGCGTTAAAAGAAATCAGATTCTTCTGCTGTTCCTATTCTTTGAGTAACTGAAGGACATAATTGCAGATGTTAACCTTGCAGGGTCAGTGCCTGATGGTAACCACTATGCACTGCTTTTCTTAGAGCAATGATCTAAGAGCTACCTTCTGCCACCACTGCTACCTCTTTCACCTCACCAGTGGGCTAAAGACAGTTCTTTCCTACTTTTGACAACCTCCTCTACTATTGAGGGCCACTGCAGGAAAGTGAGTGAGGGAGTTTACAAACATTCTTGTGTTGGCTGCAGCAAATTGAGGCTCCAAACATGAGAAGTGACAGTGGTCAGAGGAGCAGCGCTTCCAGAAATACTATGGATTTATCTTTTCCTTAGGGCTAAGCTAAGGAGGGTTGAATTATTCATTGCACACTAGACTCAGCTGCAGTATGAGGACGAATGATGCAGACAGGGGCAGATTAGAGAAGTTCCCTAGGAGTGGAGGGAATCTCTTAGGTCAGCCAGCATATTCAAATGCACAAAAAGATCTGAGATATTTCTGAGAGATAAGTCCAGGCAGACACCTATAAAGTAGTTATCCAGGATAAATATGGAAATTTAACTAAAAAGTGATGCATCTATCATCTGGTTACCCTACCTGATACTCCAAATAAAGCCATCAAATAGGAGAGGCCTCAATAAAAAGAAATCCAATCCTCAGCTCATTTCTATCTTTCCCAGGATGCTTCCAAACTGTTCTTTTTACATTTTTTTAAATTGTTTTTGACTCTCAGTATATCTAAAGTGTAAACAATGTAAAATCAACACCACAACTTAAGATGCTGTGGGTTTGGAAATCTATGCTGTATAAATGATCAAGTTAAAAGGTAAAGGTCAGAATAATGTCTTGCTAAAAAGCCTGGCATGTAATTGGAAAAATATGTTAACTCTGAGCTCAACTAAGCTCCCTGTTGTATTTCATCAGAATGTGTCTGGTGTTTTATTTATGTGTGTAGTGTTTAGTGGTTTTGCCTACTATGATTTGTGCTTGTTTTTCAGCCTGTTCTTGTATATTTGACATGGAACTAATCCTTTCTGCGGCTCATCCTCCTCTACTTCTAACCTAACTTGAGTTATAGCTTGATATTTGAAATATTTCCTGCAAATAATTTTATCTCGAGTGGGAGGATTATAATAATGTTCAGAACATTGATCTCAGTTAAACTTATAGGACAAAAAGTTGCACAGAGAATCAGAAGTTTACCCAGAGGCATAAAACACTAAATCATTCAGAAAGTTGATAAATATGTAGTGAGGAATGTATGATATTGAACTGGGTGATGTAGTTCAATGATTAACAGACAAGGTTGAGGAACAGCTACACAATGCACTGCATTTCTAAGTTACTTATTATAAATATCATACTTTCAAAATGGCATATAACTAGAAGTACTCTGGGTTTATGGATGACCGGTTCTCTAAACATCCGTCTTTAGACAAAGCTCCCAATATCTCAGGACTGAAGCACTTTAAATTACCTTTAGATAAGCGGTTAAATATACCAATGTGTCCAAAACATTCTGTCACTTCATTTATTTAGTCTTGACTTGAAAATATTCTAAAGAAAATATTTCTTGCAGTAGAAAGTGATGAAGAAACAGACATTGTTTATAACACACAGTTAACATCACACATTGACACTACAACCAGCAAGGATATCTTCCATGATTTCCCTCAAAAAACATACTGACATTGGAATCATAAAGAAATTGCCCTCCTATTGTAGGCAATCAATATAATCCATAAAATCAGGAGAAATCTTTAATCACTATTAAACTTTTCTGAGCAAAGACTGAATATGACTTTATAATTTGCTCACAATTACAATTTTCTACATAAACTTACTTTATCATAGTGTGTAGTAACCAAGGTCAAGTAAAAGCACAGCTTTCTTTATTCATTTCAGCAGCAAGGATGATTATAAAGCTAACAGACATCCAAACCTCCAACAACTTTACTCTTCAAGGACACAACTGAAGATGCACAATACTCACTCTGAGCCGCCACTATATAGCTTGTGCCCTATAAAGGAAGTGGTGACTTATAAATGTCTATTGTATCTACCACTGCTTTTATATAATATAGAATGCATATATAAATTTTGCATACAATATGAGCACATACAAAAAAATTTTTAAATAAGAATTCCAGAAGATGAAAGGTTAAAAGAGGCAATCCATTATTTAGGTGTTCTTAAAACAGTAGAAATTGTCTAAGCTACAGACTCTCAGTGACAGAGATCTGACTAGTTGCATGTCTTCAGGTGTATTTATTCTCTCCGTCTTAGGGTCTCTGTTCCAGCAACCACCACAGCTGCAGGGTCTTTCACTTGAGACCTGCAAACCAGCACTCCATACCCAGTGTGAAACCAGATTGCTGAATTTGCTACCCAAAGAAGCAGGCAAAACATTTTTATGATATAAAGACACAGAATGAGGGGACAGGACTGTAGAAACCTCCCCTATGTCCATCTTATCATAGGCAAAAGCATTGTTGTACAAAAATTCATGCTCCAGAAAAGGACTGCCATAGCAGGTTTAAGGAAACACCCATTACCACCACAGATTGCCACAGTACTGCTAACACAGAAATGGCAACTTCAGAAAACATCTGTCAAAAACATCTTTTCAACAAAAATATTTCTCCCAACTTAAGATAAATAGGCAGGCAGGCAGTCACACAGAGGAGTAGATGTGTACTATAAGTTAGTGGCCACGAAAGAGAATTCAGCCTTTCGCACTTATAATTAGGTTGTTATAGAGAGAAAAATATAAATTCATAGTTTATCCAAATCCCTTACAGTAGACACCTCCTGCAAATATTGTTCTAAAAAGAAATGGTAGCATTACGCTACTGTAAGCTTTTGATGAAGCACAGCTATATCAACACACAAATATTCTGCCCACTGTGCACCTATCTGTAAAGCAAAGCCTGAGTACATTGACTTCAAACCAATTTCATGCAGTCAGATTAAAAATGCAATTGTCTAATACAAGTGTAAAATAAGAATTTTACCCAGAAAATGTTCAAGAATTGGAAATCAGTTTTTCTTTTGTGAAAAGGATTCAGTGGTTACAGAAAATAATTTAAGAAATTTTTCATTGAAAGAACTTGGCCAGATAAAAGTGTATTCATCAAAGTTTACTCATAATCACTAAAAGTCATAAATACTTAATAAAAACATAGTTGAACATTTAGATATAACTTTAACAAGGCCATGTTTAGGAATTACTGCACAAAAGAAAAAAAAACACCTGGAGATCATTGTTCCTTCAAAATTTGAGGGCATGAATTCTCTGCAGATCGCATCAGGGAATTAACCAATCCATTCTGGAGATAAGTTTTGGGAGGCTATTTGAAGAATAAGCACTCCTACCATACTGAGTTATTTCTTGATTTCCAAATTGATCTATACATACCTTAGATGTGTCTCTTAGTTCCGAGAGCTACAGATAAAAACTCAAGGCCATGTGTTACACCCTGGTCCAGCTTTACTGGGTGTACACGTCAAATTTAGACTTCAAGAGATTTAATTTATTGATAAAATAGGCATTTTGGCAAAAAGGGTTTACAGGAGCAACATATAACTTCACAAAAGCATTACAACATGCTATTAGGATCCAAAGGACCTCCCTGCTTTAAGCTAGCAGGCATTGCTGTAGAGAAGGGAAGTTTTGTTGCACTCAGCAAACACAAACCTCATACAACTTAAGTGAAATATCATTACTTAAGTGAAATACAGAAAATAGGTGAATACGTTAACCACAAGAGGAAAAAAAGAGTAAAAGAAGAGAGATTAAGAGAAGAAAGAATAAAGAGAAAAAAACACAGTTCCCACTAAGAGGTCACATGTTGTCAAATCTCAGAGGGCAAGCTGAGACAAAACAGAGACAAAATGGAGACCTCGTGGGTGCCTCTTTTATCTGCTGTGGCCACCCCATCCAGGTGGGGCCTCTGACCCACTGGCCACTCTGGGGTCCCAGGCCAGGGTCAGGGACAGTGTCCCCACTGTCCCTGCCAATCCCAGCTGGGTCAGGGGCTCCAGGAGCTGTGCGGTGTTATAGTTACTACTTCTAAAACAAGGCTTAACAGGCACAAAATGTAGTGCAAGTGGCCTTTGCACTGATAAAATGAGAGAGAAGCAGAATTCTGACTTCAGGTGATCTTTCTGAGGAATGGTGCTATTTCAGAAGGAATGTCAGGAATCATATTTTTATTCCATTTTAAGACTCCATATTCCTAAGGACGGTTTTGCTGTGCAGTTTTACAAAATCCTTGTTGTCCATTTGTTTTGTTTCACAAATGATTTGGGACATGCATGCACCAGATCTGTGTGAATTTCCTGCACAACTCACTATGCGAGGAATCACATGTTGACCAGTCAGTAGCATCCACTCCCGTGCACATGCCAAATGTTAAAAAGCTACCAAACCATGCTGCCATGGCTTGGCTTGCCTCCCAGTAGCTGAAGGCTGAGAATGCACATATGAAGAGCTGCCACATTGCAGCTGAAAATCAGTAGTGTGCCCATACTCTAAACCTTTAAACCATTTTCTTTAAAAGGCCTGTTCATGTAATACTCTCAAAGTGCTTAAAATACCTCTCTCTTTTCCTCTCTCTTACTGCTTTAATAGCTTAATAGAGACTTATCTAGCATGGGCATTAAAAGGCAGAAGAGGTAATAAAAGCAGAAGTATAAATTCCTCATCTACTTTAGGAAATTACACTGGTCTAATTTTCCCTTACTCATTCAAGTATCATGAGACTATACCGTAAACCAGGACAGCAGTATTAAAATGTGTTCAGAAGCACTGGTCAAACTTCTTAAACTCATAGTTTAACTTTTTTCATCCAAGTTACACACTAAATGCTGTCATCAAGTTAACCACCTCTCACAGGAACTTCATTTTTCAAATGTTGTCAAGATCATTAATTGCCTGTGCAAAATACCCAAAGAAGCTAGGATGGTTTCACCAACAAGGTACAGATCACCAAAAGGCTCTCTAATGATATTTTTAATGGGGAGGAGGGTGAGAGAAGATACATCAGAAAACCTAATATCTCGCATATTTGTTAAAGGACATTTGAGACCAATGAAGACAAATGAAAGACAGTCTCAGAGATTTTATACAAAGCTGATGAAGAAATTGCAGGCTGGAGTTCCAGATACCAAGTCAACAATCACATCAGATCAATATGTACAGCCCTAAACATTTAGCTGAGTACACTCTGCAGTCTAAGAGTTTTGGTAACACGGCACCATGCCTGTTAGCCCAAAAAGACAATCACAGCTGTGCACAAACATGCTCTGCTTTCAGACCTAGGGCTGCAGATTGCTAAACTCTTTCATCAAGAACCACTCAGAACCAGAGCTCTGTAGGGTCTGAATTTACAACTTCCTTTCTGGCAGCATCAACTGAATCTAAAGCCTTCCTACAGCTATCTATTCAGTTGTTATCATTTGGACATAATTTCTTTCTTCACAGTTGTACTGGTTTAAAGGTAAACCAGCAGGAGAAATGGACCCACCACAAGAGAG
>JAWWEW010000112.1:89759478-89806310 GCA_035583185.1 Anabacerthia variegaticeps
ACATCTCTACAGGACACAGTTCTTGGAATTACCTCCAGAAACACACTCAGGTTTCATCAAGATGGGAACTGACTTACACCAAAGGAGAGTATAGAAATGAAGACAGTATAAATGAGATTGGGATGATTGAGGGCAAAATAAGGAAGTAATTTCTTTGACGGTGTAGGTGTAAAGTAAGATATATGCAGGTATCCCCCCAAATGCCAGAATGGTGGAAAGAATTCAAAAAAGTTTATTTGAAGACAAGAACACAAAAAACTTACAAAGCAAAACCAACCCCCAGAGCATGGGGCCTGAGAAAAAAAGGCAAAACCTCTTTTCATTCTCAGGCTTTATCGCCTCTGGCTCCCTCTTCCAGGCTCACTGCCAGCACAGTCTGTAACGCTGTGAGGATTTATCTCTCCTCAGACCAGAGAGAGACTGCATTTTTTTCTCTGGTATGCAAAGGAGAAGAGAAAGAAAAACTTTCAGCTCTTTATGAGAAAAATACTCTTAGGCAGGAAAGGCTTCCTAAGCGAAAAGCAAGTCCTAAATTCTCGTTACAAATTCTTCCAAAAAGATACCAATTGCTACAGTAGGAATACTCAGTGAGTTCTCAAATAGACTCAGGGGTTTCCAGAGACTGCATTTTCATGCAAAAGTTTGCTATTATGGGAATAAGTTAGAAGCTGCTAGTGAGCAGTATACTTTATGGCACAGATTTGGAGAAGGGGGAAAGGACAGTAACAAATGTAAAGGCAAATGAAAAAAGGTTTGCAACATGGGCAAAGCAGGAGAGGAATACAATAGGAACAAGAATTCTGGAAAAAAACCCAGAAACCGATTGTGATCTCTTTGAATTGAGTTTGTTTACAAGAGAAAATTAAATCAGATATGACATTAATAGGTTATGGGTTTGTAAGTTTGTTACTATAGAATATATAAAAATATATAGAAGAACCTGTGTGTCCTGTTGAGTACTATCATCATGTCTTGCTCAACTTTTCCTTCCTTCCAGTGTTTCTCTATATTTATTCAAGATATACTGGCAGGAATAGATAGATATGCATTTTTCTCCAGTTTCCATGCTATAGAAAAATAACACATTTCAGAACTAGCAAAATAACAAATTCCTCTCAGGTTGGCCGTCTAGTAAGTGGTAGCAAACTCCCTTTTTGCCAATTCCCATACTTCATTCTGATTTGCTTCCATTTTGCTCCTCTTATATGCATTGGAGGTTATACTAATGCTAAAAAATGTAGTGGAGTAGCTATCTAATTAGTCCAGTGTGGCAAATTCCTTCATCTGTGTGGAGCAAGGCACAGGAAAGAAAAATTCAGTATTTACCCACTGGAAGGATGAAAGACAAAATAAAAGATATATACAACTGCACCTTCAAAAAACAAACAAACAAAAAAAGCTAATTAAAAAAGAAAACAAACAAAAAACCAACAACAACAAAAAAACCCACACCCTATGAACAACAACAAAACAAGCCCTAAAATTGCTGGTCTCTGCTCTTTGACAAATTCGTGTTCTGATCATGAAGAGCTTAGATAAGCATTATTTGCTATCACAGGATTTAAGGATGGTAAACCAAGAAAAGAGAATAATATTTTGTTCACTTGACAAAGCAGTCTAATAATGTGAGAAGAACTGTTTACTCCTGTGGTGAGTTGACACTGACTGGGTGCCAGGTGCCCACCAAAACCACCCTGTCACTCAGATGGACAGGGGTAAAGATAAGGACAGCGAGAGATCACTCCCCAGCGACTGTAATGGACAAAACAGACTTGACTTGTGAAAAAAATAGTTTCTTACCAAATCAAGTGTAGGGTAATGAAAAAAATAAAAAAAACAAACAAACAAAAAAAAAAAAAACAACAACCTGAGTCTTAAAAGCACCTTCTCCTCACTGTTCTCATCTTCCTGGGCTCAACTTCATACCTGAGCAACACAGTAGAGTGTGGATTGAAGGGTACAGTCAGTCCATCCCATATTGTCTCTTCTGTTCCTTCCTCCTCAGAGGGAGGACTCCTCAGACTCTCCCCCTTCTCCAGCATGGTTTCTCCCATGGGAGACAGTCCTCCATGATTTTCTCCAACATGAATCCTTCCCATGGGCTGCAACTCTTCGCAACCTATTTCAGCATGAGTGCCTTCCATGGGACGCAGTCCTTCAGGAACAGACTGCTCCAGTGTGGGTCCCCCCAGGCTCCCAGGTCCTGACAGAAAATCTTGTGCTCCAGGGTGGGTTCCTTTCTCCATGGATCCATAGGTCTTGCCAGGAGCCTGCTCCACCGTGGGCTTTCCATGGGATTACAGCCTCCCCTGGGCATCCACCTGCTCTGGAGTGGGCTCCTCTATGGGCTGCAGGTGGATCTCTGCCCCACTGTGGGCTGCAGGGAGATAACCCGCTTCACTACAGGCTGCAAGGGGATCTCAGCTCTGGTACCTGGAGCATGTTCTGCCCCCTCCTTCTTCACTGATCTCAGTGTCTGCAGAGCTGTTCCTCTCACATATTCTCACCCCTCTCTCCTTTGGCTTCAATTGCTCATGCACAGTAGCTTTTTCCCCTTCTTACCTACATTATCCCACCACCATCGCTGATGGGCTCAGCCTTGGCCAGCAGCAGGTCCATCTGGAGCCAGATGGCATTGGCTCTATCAGATGGAGGGGAAGCTTCTGGCAGCTTCTCGCAGAAGTCACCCCTGCAGCCCCCCAGCTACCAAAACCTGGTCACACTGTTCCCACCCACTCTAGAAGGGGAGGGTAACCCAGGTTCTTATTAATAAATCTCTTGTGGTGGATTAGGGTGAAGTGACACTGAGTAATTGGTGTTTGTAAATATATATACATATATTGTTTTAGAACAATTTTGTTTCAAAGGAAAACAGGTGTATAGCCATTTCAGTTGTTATCATCTGTAATAATATGGCAATATTAAAGCATAAAAATAACACTTAAGGAAATGTATAAGGGAAGGAAGAGAAAGAAAATATAACAGTAGAAATATATGTATGTATGTAGTCACCACCTGCTGGATCCAGTAATGAAACTTGGTATTTGCAGCTTCCATGTCTGTTGGTTGAAGTGATGGTCTTGATCCCCACCCCCAAAACTCAAAGGTTTCATGCAAGCTCAGGTGGGAACTGGGGACAGGGAGTTTGACAGTGGACGATGTCATGGGACATGCCATGAGTCTTCGAAGCTCCTCAGAGAAGTTTCCACAGCATTGTCATCGTGTAAGGGAGGACATTGGCATGATAAGACGGATGATCCCACCTCACAGGATTTGCCTCTTCCCTTATCTGGAAATCCAGTTTTTAGCTTCGGGTATGCACACCCTTCTGCACCTGGAATAGTTGAAGAGTGGCACCCCCTTAACTTACCTCAAGGTCCTTTCGCAGTAGGTGTATTCTGGGAGGGATGGGCTTTGCTGGATGAGCAGCTGCTCCTTTGCAGTTTGGTAGAAGTGTTTTGGTGATCTTAACAATGTTTAAGCCATTGACCATTTCAGTCTCTAACACACACAAACCCAGTTCTACACTAGAATATTTTACAAAGGGATAGGACTGCAGAATCCTAATTATGTAATATCTTTCATTGTTTTTCTCCTTGCTTCATATGCCTCCATAAATGAAAGGGGTTGTAATGACGATTTTGAGGGGGTTTTTGTTGTTGTTTTTTTTATAGCATCTCTTTCTGAGCTTATGTTTTTGTTTAATTTAAACCGAAAGTGCACTTATCCAAATTTAACAAGTACATTTCCGAGCATAAGATCTTTCTATGTGACAAAGCCAGAAAAGTCCCTTATCACAGTGAATTGCTGAATGATCACTTTTTAAGTTTATCTGCAGAAAAATGAAGTGCAGAGTCTTCTAATAATTCTTAAGGAAGTTTTGTTCTGAAAAAATTCTTTGAAAAAATCAGATTCCTCATATTAGGAATGCAACTGAATTAGCTTAGGTTTAATAATAATATGTAACTAATTTTTTTAGTAAGATTTTAACTTGGAAATGAGAAATTCTCATTGTAGTATTTGTTAGACCCTAATCTCGAATTGAGGCTGAGCTTCACCAACTTCTTCTTTTGAAAGAAAGAAATCCTGAGGATGATTTCAGGGTGGGTCCAGGAGAAAGATACTTTTGTATGTTTTCTTAGCAGACATTGTCTGTATTTCTGCAAGTAGTAGCAAAGTAATAGCAAAGTCCTGCCACCTGTCCAAAGCATTTATTTCTAAAACCTTCTTTGTATATTCAAAAGGAGTTATAATTAGCACTTATCTGTCATTTTGAAGTCTAATTAGCTAGCATTGCATTCTTATTAAATTATGAAGAGTTGAAGGTCATGTCATACATCATTTCCAAAGTAAATGTCCCCTAAGTTTTTAATACAGTCTTGAAATTTACCACTTTTACAGATATGACATTTGGCATTAAAGATTTCAACATTATTAAAATGCAGGTTTACAAGAAAATTCCAGCTTTTATAAAGTGCATTGAGTTTCTTATTTTAAAAGAAGAAATTTGATTTTCCCCTTAAAATCATTTTCTAAAATCACTGAATACTATGATTCACCATTTTCAGATGGTTCAGACTAACTTTTCTCAATTGCTTTGTTGGAATTACTCATTTGTCTTTAAATTCAACGTAGAACTAGGTCCAATTATGTATAAATGCTTTTCAACATTTGAATGGCTGTATTTGATTATCAACATAAACTCCTCTTCTCCCTGCCCCACCAATTACAGAAGTAGGATGCTCCAAAAGCAACAGAGTGAGTTGAAGCTGGCCAGAAATGTGGGGGGCAATAAAAAGAATTTTTTCAAGTATATGAATGACAATAGGCAGTACGGAAATATCATTGGCCTGTTATAGGATAAGGATGCTCTCCTTACAAAAAGGGACAGAGACAAGGCAGAGGTGTTCAAGGCTTTCTCTGTCTCTGCCTTCAGTATGGGTGAGGGACGAAGGGGCTCTCAGTGCCCTGAGCTGGAGGCCCATGACTCTGAGAATGATCCACTCCCAGTCGACCCTGAAATTGTGTGGCATCTGCTGCTCCAGCTGGATCCCTACAAATCTATGGGGCCTGATGGGATCCATTCCAGAATCCTCAAAGAGCTAACTGATGTAGTTTCAAAACCTCTCTTGATGATTTTTGTGCAGTCTTGGGAATCCAGAGAGGTTCCAGGTGACAGAAAGCTGGTGAATGTTGTTCCAATTCCCAAGCAGAGCAAGAAAGAGAACCTCAGAAACTATAGGGCTGTCAGTCTCACTTCAGTGCCTAGCGAAGTTACGGAAATGATTATTCTGGGAAGTATTGGAAAACACCTGAAGGACAACACAATCCTTGGTCACAGCCAGGACGGCTTCATGAGAGGAAAGTCCTGCTTATCAAACCTGATTTCGTTTTATGACAAGGTAACCCACCTGGCTGATCAAGGAAAGACAGTTGATGTCATCTTTTTGGATTTCAGTAAAGCTTTTAACAGTCTCTCCCCGGATCCTTCTGGACAAAATGTTCAGCACATCTGGATAAACACATTGTGTGGTGGGTGAGAAATTGGCTCATGGGTCAAACACAGAAGGGCAATAGTGAATGGGGTGACATCAGACTGGTGACCTGTCACTAGTGGGGTTCCACAGGGCTCCATCTTGGTCCCTGTGCTCTTCAACGTCTTCATAATTTACTTGGACACAGGACTGGAAGGGATACTAAGCAAGTTTGCAGATGACACAAAATGAATATGATAGCAGGTACAGCTCAAACATCCAAGAATATAATCAGCTGCTGCAGCCTCATTGCTTTGCAAACAACCCACCAAACAAATAAACAAACAAACAAAAATCATAGTTTCTGCTAAATCTCAGTTCAATCTCAGGATCAGCCTCAGGTATAATACTGTCAAATCTGACATCGCAGCTTGAGGCAAGAAAAGGACCTTAGGTAAATATATAGTGGCTCAAATTTTTGCCTGTGGCTTGTCCATAAAAATTTTGTTTACCACTGTGCTGAATGTTATTGTAAGATAAATGATGCAGGCTGCCCTAGAAACAGGGAAAGCTAAGTCTCCATGCATCTCTCTTTAAAAGAGGAAACTGGCATTCTGCAAAGCTAGTTGTAGCTTTCCATCTGCTCAGCTGAGAGGCTGAGGATGCCATCAATGTGGAGAGTTTCCTCTTTCCCCATATGATAAATTTGAATTAGTTTTTGATATCTCTTAGGACAAGTCAGAGCCAAAGCAAACTTTGTTTACGTTTAGGCCGAGCCAAGCAGGGTAACCAGAGCACAGCCATTAACCATCAACAAATTACAAAGCAATAACAACACCAAGACAAAGGTAAAATCAATTACAGTGACAATTAAAGTGGTCAGATATCAGACCTGAAAGCTTTGCAGTAAATAGATGTTTTCCTACAAGACAGCAGAGATCGTAGACTTACGAATCTTCAGCTAAACCCCTAGATATTTCCTAGAAAGAATAATACCATTAGTTAATAGCAATTATTTGTATAATAAGGCCGACTGAAAACTACGTATAGAAATTAAGCTAATGGATCAATCTCCCTCTTTACAAAGAATGACTGATAGTTAAAACAACTATAATATTGATTAATTTTTATTATAATATTAATATTATTCATTGCAAAGCTTGCAATAACCAAAGTTTCTTTTAGCTGCAATTATATCACAAGAAAGAAAAGAACAGAAGAAATTGTCACCTTCCTTTTCTTTAAACTGAGAGATAAAAAGGTGAAAGAAAGTGTGGATGTCCTAGCTACAGGGGCCAGGACCAGGTTTTCACTATGTAGGTATAACCCGAACTGTGTATTATACACCCTCTGTATCATTTCTGATGGATTGTTAATAATGGATCGTTTGCAGCAGCTGCCCAGGGCGCGCCTGACCCCTCAGGCTGTAAGCTGGGTGTTAAAGAACTCTGTGAGTCAGGGGAGTGTTTCTGTCTGCACATCAATGACTAAGCTGTGATAACTCCCCTCCAGGGAGGTGTCAGCACCTTCACATCCAGTCTGAGGGGTCATATCTGCTAATAGGCTATTAGGGACTGATACAACAGGCAGCTGAAATGATCTAGACCATCAAAGATTCCAAAAATGTTCCAGGGCTCACACAGTTAAATCACTCATTGTGAAACTCCTCCCCTTGGAAGAGGTATTGGGCATTCCCACCTGAACCTGAGCATATACAGTCTAGGGATTTGGGGACTTCTGGTACCACTCGTTGGATCCAGAGGAGGGCCAGAACCTCAACAGGACTGAGACTGCCACTCTTGACCAGAGAGCGACCATCACCCTCACCAACAGGTTTCTTTTCCTTCGCACTCGGGGACTATGTGACTCTCAGCACAAAGACTAACAAGCACCATTGTGTTCATGCCCCAGGGTGCTGGGTTATACATCTGTTTTTTTGTGGGTTAAACCCAGGTTTTCTCTGTATCATTACATTTATTGTAATGTTTTTAGTAAATTGTAACTCTGACTTGTAATTTTTTTGAGTTGGGTTCATTTCTCCCTCCAGTTTACCTTTAAGCCAGCACAGTGGATTACTTAGTGGCAATATGCCTGATAGGATGCAAAGTCTAGCAAGAGTTTTCCAATCTACAGCTCTGGAAAGCTAAATGTGTCCTTCCAATAATATATTCTTGCATGAATGTTTGTTAGTTGAGTTGAAAATGTTCAAGAGGGATGAATTGAAATGAGAATTTCAGGTACAAAGAAAATCAACAATAAATCAAAAGGAAGAATGAAGATCCTGCCATGTAGGAAGGATCTGAAAGTCCGGGAAAATGAAAAGCATTCAGATATCAGTCTTCCAGCCAAAGTTCAGGCAAAACATCATGCTGCTATAAATACAGAGAGTCTGCTTTGAAGAGAAATTTTCACCAATTGGATAATGAGAACACAAATGCAGAAAGCAGATCCCTCTTGAAAAGACTATGCTGGAAGATTGGAAAACTGTTGGTAGACCCAGATTCCCAAGTGCAGTTTCTCAGATGAAAGAGGTACCTCCTTGAGAACCCTATTCAGACACCTAGACTTCAGATAGGGTCTGGATTTCTGAAAAATAGCAGCCCTAAATCGGTCTGCATTTTAGTTGCTCCCAGGGGACAGACACCAAACAATGCTCTTCTGGTTCAGTTCATCGAGGATCCTTGGCAAGTCACCCACAGTTAAAATTAGCTGAAAAGTGTTTCCTGCTCTATAGATGAGAAATTTTTGCACACAACCAAATCAATTTTCTAGCAAAGAACAACAACCACACAAAAAAAAAAAAATCAAAACCTGAATCCCATCAGGTTTTAATTATCAAATACCATTTCATTCAGTCTTTTATCTGGGTTCTACTTCTTATTTCATTCCTAGGATCTCATGCTCTCAGAATTTCTCTATATTATGGATCAAAATTAATAGGTCTACAGACTTGAAAACTCACTGTGGTTGTGCCCTATTTTGAATTCCCAACTGACAGGGTTATTTAATACCAGACACCTGATGGCCAGTGTACTCAAGTAGAAGGAATTAACAATGGACTCACTCTCTTTGTCTATTAGAGCTAAATCCTTATATTAGTGTTTTAATTTTTTTAAAACAATTATTCAAAACATTTTAAAAAATGAAATGTTCATATAAAGAAGCATTTAAAAAAACACTGCCAATAGTAAAACTTGAAAAAAGCTAGTAGGCAAAATGTAAAAGAGTAGAAAATGCATGGAAAATGCTCTCATGCTCATACTTTCTGACAAGAAGTCAGCACAAGCAGATCCATGCCTTCTAAACCTCTGGGCTTTTTTCATAAAGTAATTATGGAATGGCATCCGTTTATCACTATGGAAATGGATGTGCTCAGTAACTGAATCCAACATACAGAATAGTACAGAATAACTAACTACATACTTAACTATTCATTAAAAGTTAAATGGACTGAAGCCTAGCTTATCATTGCTGACAAGTTTTACTGTAGGCCAAAGCTCATATGGTTATTATTCAATTTTTAATGGGAAACTTTTCAAAATACATATTTATTTCACTTATAACCCTGGAATTTCATTTAATCAGTCTACAAAGCGTAGTGGCAGAAACTTTAATGTATTTTTTTTTGGCCATGAAATATGCTTTTTCTTTCTTATTTTTCTAACAAAAATTGGAGGTATAATGAGCACTAACTGTCTCAGACTGCAGGCACTGCAGTGATGCATTTGACTCTAGATACAGATACTATATATTTTTTATCTGTTCAGTTCAATAAATGTGTAACATCTTGGACTAAAAATATTAGTTTAATGCTTTAATCATGTAGAAAATTTATCTGAGATAATCTATAATGTTTTAAAATATTTAACAGTTAATATTAAAACCTTTAATTTAAGCAATTCACTTATCTCCAAGTATTAATCCATTCATAAGTTGGTGACTGGTCAGAACGATCAGTGGTTTCAAGGTCTAAATCTGTCTTTCCAATCAGATATGGGCATCTTATTCAGGTTGAGGGGTTATTATTTCCAGAGGGATGCCAAAGTTTGAAACAGCTACATGCATGAGGCAGTGTACCTGGCACAATAAACTGTGAAAGATTTGGTCTCACTCTATGTGTCATTGCATCCTTTCCTTTTTGATGGAGCAATACCTCTATCTAGTGGGTTTCTGCATGTCCTCCTGACTGAATATGTTTCAGATGCCAAACACAGCTACTCTGCATGTGAAGTCTAAGTCCTAGGCCACTAGCTGACCTCCCCTGGTTTAGATGTGCTTTACATTTTCCTATTTCTATAATTTGATTCAGTAGTTAGCTAATTGAAAGCTACTTCTTCTCTGCACTCTTCTAATTAACCTTTAATAACTTTTTCTGTAACTGAAGTCATGGAAGTAAAAGGACCGGTTCAACATAACAAAACAAGGTGTCTTTGAAACATAAGAAGTTACATTAAGACTGAGAAATATGAATATTGTTTCTTTACTTAGTCTCTATTTTGCTGTGTGTCCTCCAGCATTCTGAGTTTCTAGATTCCATCTACAAAATGTTGAAAATAATAATTAAATATATTTACCAGCATTTGGTATAGGCCTGTCTTTCAAGTTTTCAGTGTTAAACCTAGATTACAGTAAAGAAAAATGGTTATTCTTACAAAGGGAAAACATCAATCTACTGGGTGAGACAAACCACAATACAGAAACACCTTTCTGTTCGTTAAGGTTCTGTAGGAAAAACTCTTTGCTTCAGCCTTGTTTTTATAGTACAGGAAATTCCAGCATTTTCCCAAGCCACAATAAAACTTGAAGAAACCATTGTGCATTCCCAAGGTAACCACCTATAAGTACAGGCAAGGTCCCTCCTCTGCTCCAGGGTGCCTGTTTCCCCCTTATCCACTGCACTTGCATCTCCAGCATTGTCGTCTTGCAGTGCATGTTCAGGCTTTGCCTAGGAATGAAGAGTATCTCCTCCAGACAGAGAATCTGGCAAAAAGCGTAAGCAACTGCTAGAGCTGCTGCCTGCTCTTCTCTGCTTTAAAGCCCAAGTGGTTTTTTAGCTAAAATATACTAACATATTAGTCTATGTATGAACAAGATGAGAATAAACACGCCCATATGCTCTTCCAGATCTCCTACTCCAAGTCTGTAAAGTCCTTTGCATTACAGGGAGCAGCTAGGTCCAAAGTGGTCCTTTACAGGTCTCTGTCCACAGGCAGCTTTGTCCTTGTGCTGCAGTTTGGAGACCCTGTGGTTGTAAAACTAATTTACTTGCTTTAGTAGTGTACCTTCACTACTCTAAGAATGAAAGTTCCTTGAACCACCAACTTCTTAGCTAGATCATGGACATTCTATGCCCATCTCCCGAACACCAGTCTTCCAAATAAAAATAAATTGTCCTGACATAAATGTTATGAAAAACCTACTACCTAGCAGAATATCTCCTTGTTACAGTGAAAAATGTCAGTTGCATTACAGCTTGAGGTTTTTTTCCATCTCTGAATGTTAAAGGCTCAGAAGACTGATTGCTTCCTCTACACCAAGAAGGTCAATCTGTGAACTGAAAGTTGTGAGGATTGGACAGGCTAGGGCTACATAGGATTTTGGTTACAGGAAATAGTAAATAGATATTTAATGACACAGAAGGAGTTTTCCAACTTTTACAGCAATTGCAAAAGCATTGTATGAAATATGTAATACCTTTTATCATTAAATATTTGGATACATTGCTAAGAAATTATGTAACGATGCTGCAAACATCACAGAGAGTGGCAGAGGGAAAAAAATGAGTCTATTAGAGAAAAGATGGAAATCTAGGACCTCAAAAGACTGCAGGGTTGATAAAAAGTTGTTTGAATTACAAGATAGAATTAAAAAAAGGAGAGTGAGATAATAACTAGTGATTAGGTGGAGGAGAAAAAACTATAAACAAGTCATAGGCTCCAACAGTGTTAAAATTTTTTTTGTAAGTTTGTTATTGAAGTGAACAAGCGGAGGAAGAATGTCATGCTGTAGAGTGTGGTCAGAATCAATTGACAGAAGAATTCCCAACAAAACTTGATAAAATAATGCCACAGGTGTCTGGAGCCTGCCTAGAAAATTTACTGAGAGTCAACAATACTCTCTGTGAAACAGTTTAAACTACAGAGGTGGAAATAGAGGATTCAGCAGCTAAAAATATCATGATGTCCAGTGTAATATTCATTCTGAAAAACAATGTCTAGCCAGCAGAATCTGTGTTATATGTTGATATAGACAAAGACATATGTTTTCATTCTAGATTGCAGTGTAATGTTGGAACAATCTGACCTCATTTTAAATGAGCTAGGTCAGGTACTGGAAGCAGTGTAAATGCTATGCTATGCTGCAGTATTTATTCTGCAAGGGCCAGTAGAGCTCTCTGCTTCTATGGCTAGGTTTCTTCTAATAAGTTTGCTTGCTACATGCTCATCAAAGTAATCTAGTTCTATTTCAAATATCTCTGCAGTCTTTAAAAAGCACATGTATGCAGATGTCACAATAATGTAAGACTGACACATGTTACTGAGGCTATGCTGCCAGTTTCCTATCTGTGAAGGAAAAGGCTACAGAACAAATTCCACTGAGATAGCTAAAATAAGAAAATAGTCTGAAAAACATATGTGAGGGCAATATCAGCTACCCAAAAAAAATGATTGCCTCTGTTAAAGGCTGGAAATCACACAGGCAAATCAGTGGTTCAGCTACATTCTGTGAAAAATCTCTTCAGAGAGAAACTGGTCTTTGGCCTGATTTCAGTTCTCACTACCAATCCCTATAACAGAGGTGAACTTCAAGTAATTTCAGCCTCCCTGTAGTAATTTCAGCTTTAACTGGAGTAACTCTAGAGTAAACTTAAAATGCAGAGATGTGTTTTTCTTAATTAAACCTTTAAACAAATCCTTATTTAACTGTATTATTTTCCTTAGTAGTGAGAAATCTATGCTGCCACAGCAAACAAATAACTGTTCTAGTGCAGCTCAATTTGGACTCGCAATTCAGTTCTCTACAACTGCAAAAACTGGCATTTTCTAAAACATATTTTAAGATTTTCTCCATGAAAAATTTCTTGAAAGTGCCTTCACAGCAAAGTTCATATTGATGACAAGAGCAAGTAAACAGAAGAGAGGATCAACATGAATCTCACTCATTGCCCTCAGTATTTCCAGCAGCCCTAGGGAGAGGGAGTTGGTGGTGCTTGCAGATGAAAAGTTGGATTTGAGCCAATTACACGCCCTTGTCACCCAGGCAGCCACATCCTGGGCTGCATCAAAAGAAGTGTGGCCAGCAGGTCAACGCAGGGGATTCTTCCCCACTCCTCTTCTCTAGTGAGACTCTACCTGGAGCACTGTGGAGTGGGGGCAACCTCAACACAAAAAAGACTGTTGGAATGAGTCCAGAGCAGGCCACAGGTTGATCACAGGGCTGCAACACCTCTTCTGTTAAGACAGGCCAAGAGAGTTGGGGCTGTTCAGGCTGAAGAAGAGAAGACTCCAGGGAGACCTTATAGCAGCCTCCCAGTACTTAAAGATGGCCTACAAGAAAGCTGGAGAGGGACTTTTTTACAAGGTCCTGTAGTGATAGGACAAGGAGTCTTAAGTTGAAGGAGGGAAGGTTTAGACTAGTTATTACTAAGAAATTCTTTACTGTGAGGGTGTTGAGGCACTGGAACAGGTTGCCCAGAGAGGCTGCGGACTCCCCATCCCTTGGAGGTCTTCAAGACATGACTGGAAGGAGTTCTGAGTAAACTGATCTACTGGAAAATTTCCTGCCCATGGCAAGGGGGTTGAAACTAGATGTTCCTTTCCAAACCAAACCATTGTATGATTCTATAAATTTCTTTCCAGCAAGATGTAAAATGTGTGAACCTAATCTTCCTCAATGAAAAATAAACTATGTTAATTTAAATCACAATTTATGGTATAGTCAGTCATTCTAGCAAAGTAGAAGAATTGTTTGGAATGCCCAACATGGCAAAATACAGCCTAAATAGAAAAAATTCAGGAAAGATGAAAGCAACTGAAAATCAGATCTTACAATAAAAATTGTCAGAGTGTCCTGTCACACAAAGATACATACACAATCAAAAAAAAATCAGTCTCTGGGTTTTTTTATTCTTTCCTACAACACAACACATAGAATCACAAAATTGTTACTATTTATCAGCCATATGAACAATAGATATTACATTATTTCATACACGGTCACTTCACACACAAAGGGGGTTTAAAATTATGGGTAAATTTCAGCCTTAGCCACAAGTTCTTGATGCATTAAAAAGCAATTAGAAAATGACAGGAAGAAACAGTGTTATACAGCTAACTTAAATCCAAATAGTAGATATGGTCACATTTCTAGAATCAAACAAACATATCTTTCAAACATAGCTCAAAGTGTGATTCAAGCTTCAATCATGGCAAAAATGAACCTATTCAAGAGGCTTTCCAACCCTCTTGCAAAGGAAAGGAAGTTAAAATGTTGGTTGTTGTCTAGATCAATACATTTGTTTAGATGAGGTTGGTTGTGTGTCCTGGTTCAGCTACAACTGCATCTGAATGTCTCTAATGAGATCCCAGCCACCAAATGCATCTATAATTACACATGCAATCTTTGCAGCTGTTTCCAGATGCACAAGAGACTCCACAGATCATCTCAAATAAAGCTAGGAAAGATAGTGTTTTATTGTCAGAAAGAGTAAAAAAGAAGATAGTCAAGCATTATAAAAAGGTAATGATACCTACCTATGTAGTAATATTAGGTCCTTTGAAGTTACATTTATACCAGTCTTCACTAAAGACACAAAACATGCTTTTCCACTGAATTCAGAGTACAGGAAATAACTGACAACAGCACTGCTGTATGTAGGAAGACTGGCAGCTTGGAGCGTTATTGTGCTTTAATATTGTGCCCAAATTCTCACCTAGGTGTTGATAGGATAGGTGGGATTCATCCCATCATGCTCTGAAAATGAGGTGGTTATTAAGCTGGCAAGCTAAAATGAGTGACATGAATGAATGGACAGACACATGGCTTTGAGTCCATTGATGGTAGTAGGACCCTAGCCTGCCCAGTGGAAATATGGCAACCAGGTGAGTTAGTTGCCCACTAAGGAATCCCCACCATGTGTTATATTCTAATCTCAAATACCACTTTGACTTACAGCATGTTTACCGGTACTTCCACCAAAGTCAGCCACAGTACTATGTTACTGTTATGGTAGAGCTGTATCAGGGCCTCTAGCAATATCTGTTAACTAACCTCAGTCAGCTGAATCTCTTTCCTCTCTTTCCACTCCCTTTCTGCCAGATTTCTTCAGAAGAAAATCACTAAAACTTTAATAATCATAATCAAAACAAGGCAAGAAATAAAGAGGGAGGGAAAAGGACATAAAAAAAATTGGAATAAGAAAACAGGAAATCGCAGGAATAAAAATAACAGAGGGGAATAAAGGAGAGTGAGGACTACAGAAAGCAGAGGGGATCAGCTAAACAGAGAGGAAGAAAATAGGGAAGAAAATGGAAAACATAAACACAAAAAGGAGATGGAAAGGGAGGAGAAGATGCAACTAATCCATTTATTATAATTAAGCCAATCGATTTAAAAGCTATAAAGAATTATATGATATCTCTAGTGTATATTAATCATATTAACTCATAATCTAACATTATTTTTTTCAAGTTTTTAATGGCAAAGCCCAGTATGATTGTTTAAGGAGTAGTAAACTAAAATAGCCTACAGTCTGAGGGCATTAGTATTCCATTTTTGTGAGAGCCAGATAAATTCAGTTTCTCCATGGGTAAATATGAAAATAAAGGCATTTGTTTGATTAATTATGTCTCTAAAACTAGTTAAATTTTGCAAAACCCTGTCAGTAAAAGATATCAAGCCTTAATACCCAGCTGCAATATGACATGAAAATGTTGTTATTTTAACAAAATGACTCAAGTGGAAACATATACTCTCATTTGAGTTCCTATTGTTTACACTGTTTCTATTAACTCAGCTTCCTAGATAGTCAAACTAAAATTTGTGTCAGCATGGGAGCATTAATGTCTGCAATCTGAACCGAAAAAATCCTGATACTTTAGTCTGAATGAAATGTGGCAATATGCATTTCATTCAAAGGCTTTCGTTTTGTCATTTGCTCTTCCATAGTCCTAACTGACTGCAGATTTTCTAAAATTACTTTATGTAGAAAGAAAAAGAAAAAAAAAAAAAAGAGAGCTGTGAAAGGTTATCAGCTTGTAAACTATTTGCTGAAGAAAACCATAAAATGGGCCGCTGAGTATACATTATTTCTGCATTTTGTGCCTGAAAATGATGCAAGAAGGCAGTTTATAGCTAAACAAGGTATGTCCTTCTTACCTATCATACTCTGCCATAATCTAATTTGCTGGAGTAAAATCCATTTTGGAGGGAGACAAAGAATATATAAGCATGTACACTGGTAGCATATAAAACCACCCAATATGCAACATACTACTAAAATCAAGTTGCCACTTTGAGTTTATTGCTTTCTCACTAGCACTCACTTTACATTTTTCTGTGAGACACTACATAAATTCAAAATTAGCTTATTTCACAGTGTTTGTGAGAGGAAAGATCCAGACTAGCAAACAAGAGACAAACCTAGTATATTTTAGAATGTGATCAAATTCACCAGTAAAATAGGGATTTCTAATCTCTGAAAAATGATTGGTGTGCTGGTTTGGACAAGAACCATTCTGCTGAATATCACATACTGATACTTCAGTAATAGGGTCATGTTTATAATCTTTTCTTCTATTTCAGCTTTCCAGAATACACATCTTCAGAGCACTTTAGTAAGATACTGTTCCATGTTAGAAGAAAATTTTTTTTAATACACTGTCAGGATTTCATTTATGGCAAAGTGGAGAAGTACATATTCTGGTATACTTCAGATTGCCAGGGAATTATTCACAGTAAATCCTGGGGCTTGTCAACTTCTTCTTATGTCAGTCTAGCTATATAAAACATTAATCACTTAGCCCTATCCTAATGGAAAAGAAACTCCTTTGCTTCCGTTCCCACAGAACTTGGATGATTTATTAGAAACACCTGACTCTGCATGTGTGTGTAGAGGTCTGAGTACCAGCCACAGGAGTGAGGCTGCAAACCTCAGGGCATTCAAAGGTTCTGAGGAGAACAACTGGAAGACCAGCGCTCTGGGGCCAGCTACTGGGTTGACTGAGAGGCTGCAGTTGGAGTGATGCATTCAGTGTGTATGTGTGTGTAAATATATATGTATGCATATGCATACAACTAGTAGACTTCAACCCTGACCAGCAGGAGGAGAGGAACAGCACTGGGCAGTCCATGCTGTTCATGTAGGTGTAGGTGGGTCACTATTTTCCATCTGTGCTGACCTGTGTGGCTGGCTGTGTATGCACAGGTGTGTGCATATGTGTGCGTGCATGCCCATGGGTAATGTGAACCCAGCCTTGCTACTTCCTGAAGCTGGGCACAGGGAACCACAGAACTCCTGGAGCTTTGGGGATAGTGGAAAGAACTGCTGGAACTGCCTTCTGCTGAACTTCAGGGTGTTCACAAAGATACCAACTCAGCTCATCCTACTCAGGACTTCATTAGCCCCACTACCTGCTGGACAGATGGGTCACATCTTGAAGGAGTACATTGCCATGGTCATCTCAGGTAGATTACTGAGGGCTAAAAGCCTACGAACTCTAACAGCCAGGTCTGAATTCAAGCTTACAGGAGGGTCATGGATCATTCTCGCAGTCACAGTCCTCCAGCTCAGGGCACTGAGACCCCCTTAGTCCCTCATCCATACTGAAGGCAGAGACAAAGCAAGCCTTGAACACCTCTGCCTTGTCTCTGTCCCTTTTTGTAAGGAGAGCATCCTTATCCTGTAACAGGCCAATGATATTTCTGTACTGCCTATTGCCATTCATATATTCAAAAAACTTTTTTTTCTGTCCCCCACATTTCTGGCCAGTTTCAGCTCCAGTTGAGCTTTGGCCACACAAATTTTCTCTGACGTGGCTAGTGCAGTGAATCCTTCATCTACAAGTGACTGAGCTTTATGGTGAGTCAACTCCATAACTGGGGAAACTTAAACTCATATGTCAATAAGATTGGGGCTGAAGGGTTGTCTTGGCTCTTCCTTGCCAGCTACTGAGTGCTTGCTGCCTCTATTGGCTGCTCCAGGATGGTCAGAGAGGAGCCCTTCAGGTTCATCGTGCCTCTGTGAATTGCCATGAGGACTTCCATGCCACCCCTCACTGCCCTACCACGCCCCTGTCTGTCCACTCCTGTTCCATGCCCTCTGGGTCTCTCACACTCTCTGGAACTGTTTAGACCTCCCTTGATTGCCCCTCCTCACCTGGTTGGCTGCCAGGGGCTTCTGACTCCTCACAAGGCTGCTGTTCGGTGCTGTCTTGCCAGCCAAGGCCCTAAATGGTAATTTTTGAATTTATGTCAACTGTTTTCTGGCAAATCCACACAGATAAAAGAGCTTGTATCAAAATGTGCTCTAAGGAAGAAATGCAGAATCTGCATTCAGACTGAAATCAAAATTTTTAAAAATATTAACACTTAGAAAATCCATAAATAATTTTTAGATTTGGATTATAGAGGTAAGAATCTTTTATGCAATCTCTCAAAATAAGAGTTATAGACATGAAATCAGCAGGTTACTTACATTCCTGAAAGCAGCAGCAAAGTCTGAATCTGATGTATTTCAACAGAAAAAATCACAAGGAACCTAACAGAAATTTAGTCTCAGTCAATGACTTTGTATTTCTAATATTAAATCTAGGATCATTATGGTTCATTATCTGCAGTTGTTGTAGAAAGGTTTATAAAAATATTTATTTGGGACAATTATTTTATCTAGTAACCAGAAGATCCTATTAGACTGTAGAATCCATCTGCCTTCAAAAACAGAATACTTACTCCTGACAAGGGGAGAGGTCAGATATTAAACTAATAGCTTGCTCTTAGCCAAAAAAGCCAAAAAGCAAGAAAAAAATATGTATTAGCATATCACTTTCTTTTTTGGAGAATCTGCAATCTAGTTTTAAATGGACAAAGCAGATCTTTCAACTTCATCTCGTCTTTTGTGAAACTTTCTTATTTAAATTTTTGGCTTTTTTTTTTTAAGAAAAACCCACATAGATGCACTGTGGATACTCAGCTCACTTTATTTGACAAATAGCCTTGACAGTTATTTGTGGAACTGCACTGGAAAGAGACTCTGAAGTTAAAGGACACTTTGGGCTATAAAAACACATTGGTGTTTTAAGTGGTCTGTTGATTGACACTCATATTGCATGGCTAAGGCTGTGCATTAAGCCACATCTCTCTCTATGCAAACACACTCCAGCCCTTTTAATTTTTTTTTTTTAAGTAAATTTCATATCTCTTATGAGATATAGCTATCCACTGTGAGTCAGAGAACATTCTGCCTGTGTAACCAAACTGTATTAATTTTTTTTTGCTTTCCTTTCTCTTTTCCATCCAAGATATTAATTCCTCAGACTTCCTCAAATGAATTTCCTTCCTGTTCCTGAACCCTCAGCTCTGTTCTTTCCCTAGACACATCTCTCAGAAACTTGCACTCATAATGAGTACTTGACTTTTCTCATTGTCCTATTTGCTTCTTTTTCCCTTACATCTTCCCTGTTGTCAGTGCTATCTTTTTGTTCAGTTTCTGTTTGCCTGGCAAAGGGACTCAGTGCCATCTGTTTTGCCACATAGCTGTGCTAACACTTCTAGTTATTCTTGATGGAGAGTATCTTAAATGGAAATCAATCCCTGAGTCTATTTCATATGTCATAGAAGAACTGATGTTGGGAAGAATGGGTTTTCCTTTGATAGTTTCCACCAGCACATACTTCTCTTCAGTTACTGGGTATGTTATGTTAGAGTATCTATTTCTCCAGTACGTGCTACTGGGAGTTTCACATCTAAGTTTTTGATGAGAAATTTAAAGCTGTCTCAGTTAATATGAAGGAACATACATGATTCTCTCAAAACCAAAGTTTCTCTATGAGGGCTGTTGACAATCTGGAATTTGGTTAGTCAAAGTGTAAGCTTGCTTTTTTCCAAATAAAAGGATTTGTCCCCTGGAGAGCAGTTTTGTCCCCCAAGCATGATAATTTCTTTTCACACCTCTTTGTCTGCCTCCTCATTTCTGGACACAAGAAAGTTCCTACCATAGCTTCCACTGGGCCAGAGCTGTCCTGTAATTTTTGTACCAGTAAGACAGAGGCAACTCCTTTACTTTGCCTTCCAAAGCAAGGGTTTTAATCAAAATCCCTGCTGAATGACACTGACCTGAAAAACAAAGATCCTGACTCACTAGTGAAATATCTTGAAGCACTCTTACTGAGGATGAAATGTTCCCATGGAACTGCAGAGAAAAATCTTTGCATTTTATTTTGCAATTTAAATAACAATAACCAGAAAATATTTCAAAAATGTAAATATCACAGTGATCAACAGGACTAAATATGGAAAAGTTATGTTCATATAATTTCTCTTAATTCACCCATTCTTCTGTTCTAATTGTTTCCTGGGTATGCCAGCTCACCAGCTCTGGCTTCAGAATAGATTGACCATGAACACTGATGTTCATTTGCTCACCATCTCTGAAGAATGAATTTGAGTACTTGAATGCTGCTTTTCTGAGACAGATAAGGTAGGATGGAGGAACAGTTTTATTGTTGCCTTTTCCTAATGAAGTGCCACTCCTTATTCCATTGGCAGTGATGCTCCATCCACCTGTGAACACCATTCAGTGTAATTTCTTCCCTTGTGCATTGTTCAGCATTTCATTGTCTTCCTAACTCCATTAAGAAATGAATTGGAGACTTTACTCCCACTGTCTGTCCAGTTAGAGAGCATTCACCACCTTGTACCACTATAGTTAAGGAGAAACTGTAATTTAAAATGGCTTTAACTCCAATTTATTTTTCTCTGGTTGTCAAGCCATTTGCTCTCAGGTACTAATGAGAACAGTGAAATCAACTATTTCCACTGGCTGCTGAAACCTGAGCAGCAGGTGGCTCTATTCCAGCTACTCCTCTCTGTAGCTGACAGTACCACAAATAGTCTTTGATTATTATTTCATCCCTTTCACCCCTTCTTCAACTCCAGGGCACAGGACTACATTTAAAAAAAAAAAAAAAAAAAAAAAAAGTTACACTTTTCTTCTTTTGGCTGGATTTTAATTTAGAATCTCAGTAAAAATAATATTTATCTGACTAAAAATAGCAAAGAATCAGGACAGATGTAGATTAGATTGTGATTGGCATAAAGAATAACTATCTGTGGTGACCATGATGTGAGATATTTCATACTCTGAAGGAGGCTTTTCTAACAGATTAGTAATTTAGTCTGCACTCCTTGCTTCTCACTTCTTGTTTATAGTCTCTTTTGTTACTTGATGGGTGAGACACAGTGAAAGGATTTCATTGAATACATGGTACTTTTTAGAAATTATATTTGAAACACTTCCTCTTCTCCATTTCTTTGCTCCTGACATATATCAGAACAGTGATCCAACAGTGATTTCAAAACTGGTTCATTTTGACTCAGATATTATGACTCAGTAATTGACAGAAGGCTGTTGCTTGTAACTGTTACAGTTTAAAAGCACTCGTTTGTAAAGAGCATTCTCATAAGAAAGCTACTACCCAGAGTTTATCAATGACACCAATTACAATTTATTTTTACTTTGATTTCAGCATATAAGCTCTGCTTTGGGGAGAGCCGTGAAATTTGTTAGCGCTAGAAATCACTTTTCTTTAAAAGAAAGAACTGCTTTCAATATCTATATTTAAAGACTCCACTATCAGCACTCCACACTGACCAGTGTTCACAGGGAAGTTTTTTACATGCTTTCTCACCTCCAAGACTTTCAGTTTTTCTTCTCAGATCCAAGTTCCTTGTTCTCTGTATGTATTTAAAAATGTCTTAGGCATCAGTGCTAGCTAGTTCTTGCTTTATCCTCCTATCACCAGTACTCCTAATGATATAGCCCCACCCACTCTGAATTTCCACTTATGCTGTGCCTCAGTACCAAAATACATCTTGGAAACACTTTTGAACATCATAAAAAAGGGAATATTGCAGAGCACAAGGCTCCCCGCAGTGAGATGGGCAAGACTGCCAATTACCACTGTTCCAGAAAAAACATTACTTCATTCAATACAAAATATATGCCTCTCTGCTTAGAATTAATAACAGGCCAAAAGACATTAACACTGAACTACTTAAACATTACAGATCAGTCCAAACTCCACTGAACTCAATGGCTAAACTCTTGGCTGAGTTTGATGAGTTTTGATGCAACAGCTGCAATTAAGAACTGTATGTCCAGCATGGAGGAAAAAGAGCTCGTGCAAAGTTATTCAGCATAAAGATTTTTAACAAGCATCTCTGACTTCTCAGCAGTGAGACAGAGTATTTCCAGCCATAGTTATGAAATTGTTCTGGATTTATTCCATGTTTACTCTTTTTATTAATGTGTTTGCCATGTTAGCTGAAGACCTTCTGTCTTCCAATTACCTCAAGACTGAATAGGACATGCATGCTATTAAGAGTTCTTCATCTACTTTAACACTCTTATGTTTATATCTGGGCACACTAATCAAGAACAGACAAATTAAGATAAAGATTATACCTACAGTCAGTCTTCTCTATGATGTGAAAAAGGCGATATATATTTCCTGTTATATTCAAATGCACCTTTTACTTTGCAAACTATGGACAAACAATGGTATTAACAAGGAGTGAAGTTGAAGTATTTTGCATTATAAGAACAATCTCATCATCATCATGGCTAGGCTCTGAGAACGAAGACTTGCAAGGGCAAGAACAATCTATACAGAAAAAAAATGGATATTCATGTTGATTCTTCCAATCATCTGTTAGGTTTCAGGGTATAGAATGAACTTTCATTTTGAAAACAAATTTTAGCAAATGGCTTACGTGACTTCAACATAAGTTCATAGTAATACCTACTTTACTTTCTAATGTGTCTTAATTGTCCCTTCAAAAATATTCTAAAAAAATTCCAACTTTTGATAGCAAATACCTATAGTGTAAAAATAAAGCAGTGACATTTCCTGTGTGAAAGAACAGCATAGTAAGATCTTCTGTATCCTGTTTAATATGATATTTCCAGGTTTCAGAAGACATTTTAAGAAATTGCATCACTATAGAAGGTAAAATAAGTAATATATACTCTTTCTGTTACTTTTTACATCTCAAAACTTAGAGATGGACATGAATAGTTCCAAAAGCACAGTGCCTTGATATTTTTCTTTACTTTTGTCCTGTTGATAAACAGAAAAGCCTCAAGGAAAGTTATTTCATCTTTCACTACTCACAAGCTTGAGATACAAATGTATCTAGGGCATTTCATTAGCTGTATAATCTTAGCTTTTGTTAGTATTTTGGGCAGAAGCAGATTGATAATAACAGAAGAAATGGCAAAGATTTCATAAATATAATACTACTTTCACAACTTTAGCAAAAGTGTTCTGCCCTCAGATAAGCAGAAAGAATAAATTTCCCTGTCTGTATTCTTTCCCAGCACGTTCAAGTCCCTCCACAAGAGTATCTTCCCAGGGCTCTCAATTAAAATTAGCAACCCGTTGATTCCAACAGTTACATATCTATAGCTCATCCTTTTGGAGCTTATGCTCAATAGGTCATGTCAGTCTGTGATATAACTCCAAAGAAGACAAGACCAGCACCAGCTGTGACATGGAAACAGGTTCTCAGGACTGGTATGGGCTGTATATTGTTAATTTTAGTATGCTGTTCTCATGCAAAGCGTGCTGCAGCACCGAGCTGTTCAACTGCCAGATAGGCATATTTACTGTAGCTCTTAATACCTTCCCAGATTCCTACCTCAGATATTTAGTTCATGAACATTTTTGTTCCTACATCTTTGCTATTTTCTTATATAGTGTTGGTTATGACTAAGCACTACTTTTCTCAGTGTGTAATTACACTTCTAACATGAAACAGCAGCTACAAATGCAACGAAGCCAGCACATTTTCTTATAATGTTATTTTTTGTCTGTGGATATGCATGTTTACATGCATTATTTTCATAAATATAGTTATATTTTATTTTCAGAAGTGATAGTTATAAGCTTTACCAAAGAAGATATTTAAGTCAGGATCTTACCTGAAATTTTAAAGAATTCCTTCAAACAAATCCATTTATGTGTTTCCACATAAAGGACAATATCTTTTTGCCTTTATTTGTAAATTAAAAATAAAATTATTGAATTACCTGACTGTTTATCCACACTTGTACTATGTAAAAACTATACACGAACATTCTGAAAATCAAAATGTACAAGGGTACAGTAAAAATGAGGAATTTTTATTTCATTTTGCATGGAATAGCTGCTGGCATGTTTTTCTTTGAAGTTTGTGATCAAACCTGTTTAAGCCCTATTAACATACGTCATGTTCTGCTTGATTACAGGGGAAAAAAGTGTATAAACTAAGTCTGCCAGATCTTTCACTTTTGGGATCAGTCTTGTCTTGAAAACTGAAATCTGCTCATTTCCACATGATTTCAGATTTTCTTATGAGTATTTCACAGAATGTTATTATGCATCAAATAAAAATTCAGTGTCTATTTATACAGGACACATACCTCAAGAGGGACCATATCTTATTCCTACCCTTCAAATGTCAGGGAATACAGTGTGCTGTCAACTAACCCCTGTGTTCGTTTAGAAGCAAGATGCTGGGAAGCAGTCTGCATTGCAGAAAGATTCAGCAGAAAATTATGTAAACAGAGATCTCTTTAGAGTGAATTTGACTTTCAGATACTCTTAAGAAACAGAACATCACACAGCAGTAATACACAAGCAACTTTTACTGTGGTAGATATATATTTAAACTTCAGGAGTTAACATTGCATAACGCCTTATTTCCAATTGCATAATAGATTTCAGGGTTTGGCTGTGCACTTTTTTTCACAGAAAGTTCTTTTTCAAGGAAAGGGACTTTTTTCCTTCTTTCTTTTCTTTATATTTGTGCCATCTTTCCATCTATCTAATAGCACCGTTCCTTCAACATGAACAAAAAACCTCCCTTCAAAACTTTTCTTTCAAATTTTGGTAGTCATTCATACTAGTAAGAAAACAGCAGACAAAATGCCATCTCTGAAAAATGTAATAGAAAGTATCTTCATGCTAAGATGGCACCTTTACATCAAATTCATTAACTTATTCTCAAAGTTTAAATTTTTTACTAAGTGTTTGAAATGATACTGTCTTCCTTAAGATATAAGAGTGATTTTTGGAGGGCCTAGGGGTTGTTTTTAACATGGTAACTCTCATATCCAGTATTATTCTTTAATGTTCCAGTCAAAGCAAATGATATTGAAAGACTACATTGACTATGAAAAGCAGCTAATATTGCTACTACTATTTGCTTTCATCACTGTCATAAGGTACATTATAGGCACATATCTTGCATATGACAAGTAACTAGGTCTTAATAAAATACAGATTATCATGACAACTAAATCGCAGATAAAGACAATTGTCTGTGCTATAAATTAGCTCCAGGCCATTCCTGATTAATATACTGTCCATGTGAGATTTCTTCCCATTTCTGCTTCTCAAGACACTGTGATTTCAGATTATAGAGATTTAAAACCAATATATTTTAAACTTTGAGCATAGGTTACTCCCCTTTCACAACTAAGCTGAAGGATACAACCTCAGGCTGAAGGAAAGGTAATTCTTTAAGGAGAGATTCCCACTACAGGAGCTGTCTTCCTTGCCCACCCGTCTCTCTAACTGTAGCCATGAACTCCCTGATTTTTTTGGCCCAGAGGCAGAAATAATCTGAGTCTGCACTTAACTAACACAACAAAAAAGGTGAAGAGTTTTCTGAAACTCCTTGCTCTTGAGATATAATCTGCAGCAGTGGTACCAGGAAAGAAATGGGATCATGTGATCAAGTGGGAGATCAGAGAAGATTTGTCCCTTTTCAGCAGTGGCTAGCATGTCCATCAGCCTGCTGGCACTCTCCATCCATTCAAAGTGAAGCAACACAGTACACAAGAGAAGCAACTATTAAATATCAGGCAAAGTATGGAAACTAATTTTTTTTCCTTCTCTCTGATATAGAGACAATGGCTATGTGAACATGGGAAATACTATCATGAAAATATTTAATTTCCCTGTATGATGGTAGATAGATACACACAGAGATGTCACTGTCCTCATCACCCAGTGAGATACCATATCTGTTGGATTTGAGTTTGGCTCTTTGAGCCAATTTATATGAAATTGTTGTATATAAAAGAGCAACCCCTAGCATACAAGAGACAATTAAATTGACAAAGATGGTTCTTGTGAACTAGGAGCTCCATTGGAAAAAGGGTTAGAGACATCTCTAGTTTGGTATGCTATTCCAAGAAATTTTTGGCAAAGACGACTTGAGTAATCCTGTTATAGTAGCTATCCTGCTATATAGTAGACCTGCTATAAAGTAAAGTTGCACAAACTGAGTTATCTAATGAATACATAATAGCTTTGCACTCTGATGCTCTGGTGACAATTATGGCTGCAGACACTTCTGTAGATGTATGTCAGGAGAGAAGCTATAATTGTAATGAGCAATCTTGGATTTGTAAGTTAGCATGATTTTTGTTAAGATATAGAACATGTTTAAGAAAGCTTTTTCCTTTTTATTCTTTTTTGAAGTTGTCTGTTCTTTTGGTGTCCTTGTAGGTCAATCTCCAACAGAAAAGAAAGTTACATAGCTCTGAATATAAATTTGTGAGCAGCATTATAGCGTGTTCATCCTGTATTGGACTACTCTGCCTTTCACACTCCACACATCAAGTTTAGCATGAATTCACTTTATTTTACCTAACACAGCAAAAGATTTATTTTACCAACTGTTTTCATATTCAGTACTTTAATTTGCAGAAGTGACAAGCTGCAAAGTAACTGATTTCTTTAAGTAATACAGGAGTGGAAATGGAATCTCCCATTAGGGCTCTAATTGTTCATTTGTTCAAGACATCAGGTAGTGAATTGTGAAATAAAAACCTCCAAAATGATTGACCACAAGGCTGATGCTGAGTTCTAAAACCTAGACTCAAAGTGTAAGACTTCATTATGTAAATAGGTTCTTTCAGGTTCAGTAAACAATTCAACTGCTACCAAGCCTAGGCTGCTGCTCTGATGTGTGAAATGTGACCAGCCTACAGAATCATTGCTCTCCATGCGACAGTAACACCTACTCAAGCAGACTTTAATATTTTCTGTTTTATTTCAGAACTGCTTCCCACAGGAATAAATTACACACAATACCCAGAGCAGTGATAGTAATCACTGATCAGTTGAATATTTCCTCTGTATCCAACAACACTTTTGGTAACACAGATTTACCTGTGCTAGCATTAGCTAAGTTAGAAAACCTTGTCCAGAGGGACCTCAGATCAGACCATCAGGGCTATTATTTTAGGGGCTACAGGATCTCTAACAATTTTTACAAATTTGGCCTTACTCTAATACTGATCCAAAAGGCTGCAAATTTAAGTGTACTGTAATTTCTCCTCAGTGTTACACTAATTACTGACATGCTGGCAGTGAAACTTTGATTTATTATGCTGCTTTTCAAAAGCAGGAGCCATGGGAGCTCCCAGTACTACTAATCCTGGGAGATGCTCAGGTAGAAAACTGTGGATTAACTGGAAAAGTTTTGGCAAGTATTTATGATTTGGAACTTGCAAAACATTGAAACATACTGAAAACAGTTACCCATGCCTATCAGAGCTTACTGTACCACTCAGACTGCAGACCCTTAGGCATTAGATTTAAAGCAATTGAAGGGTTTGGATTGAACTATTCACTTATCACTCACCATCCACACTTAACACATAGAATGGTTCACTTCACAGAGCAGATGAAGTGCTCACAGACAAGGTTTGCTTTGAAAGCCTCTGCTCCAAGTACTTAACAAACTTGATTCATCACCTTCTGGGAGTGGAAAACCTAATGGTCCAAAACAGTGATTGTCCTTTTGGCAGTTTTAAACCACATCGATTTGGTGTTAATAACATCAAATTGAGGTGACTAGACTGAATTTGATAAAAAATTAAGGGCTGATGTTGGAGACCTGACACCAATGGATTCAACATGTGATCTGCTTCTACTCAGAAAATTGACTTGCTAATGTAGATACAGCCACAGCCTTATGAAGGGGGGCCTGAAACTGTGTGAGAACAGACATGTTATATTACCAATCAAAGAAGTAATATCCTCAGCTCTTAATGGTGATGCCTATAGTCTTCTCAGGCTATTGTAGCCCATACTCCACAAAATAAATCAGCTCCTGGATTGCTATCCAAATATCTAAATATAATTATGAATTAATTTTCTCTACAGTCATTGAAAAATAATTAATAAGTGCTTAAACACTACTTTGGAGAAAACAATATGGGATTTCTATACCTAATCCAATACAGACATGAACTCTTAATGTAGACTTCTTCGCATCTGAGTTTTCATGTATTGAATGTTAATTTGAAATAAAAGAAATTTCTTTTTTAAAAAAACAGTGCCCTACTGAACCAATAAAATCAATGTAACAGGCAAAAAATCATATTTCAAGGGGAAAGAAAAAAGATAAAGCTGTGAATTTCAGAACTGCATATTTAAAGTCTTACTGATGTCTCTACAATCATAATCCTCACATCAAATTATTTCCAAAGTATTGCTTGATAATTGCATTGGATAAAATAGTATTAACCAAAACACAGACCTGTATACAAAATTCATCAGTGAACTTATGTAAGAAGAAATTTTCAAGCACATTATGCATAGAGCAGCTGCATAAAGGAACACTTTAATTCAACTCTATTGCATGTGCTACAAAAGGAAATGTATCTCATTTAATTTCCTATGCCTCTCATTTGTTTCTGTGAATCTGATATCTTCATTGGTGGCCGCTTTTCAGCCAGGGACTTCACAACATGACTACCCACAGCATGATAGTCTGTCACAATATCTGCTCTGACTCACTCATCCCTCATCCTGACTTTGTAAGGGTTATCTGATTATGCATGTTATCTGAAGTGCATATTCATGAAAGGATGCTAATAGTTACCAGACCTTGGATTTTCACATTTTAAGCCACTTCATTCCTACTTGTACTGTGGTAATCTATTTTTCCGGAATGATTTATTTTGTGCAATTTTTCTAGTTTCTATGTATAACAGTAGTTGCAACTTCTTTGTGACAGACTTGTAAACAACTGAAGTCCTGGCATTAAATTAGACAGTGATTCATTCTTTTGTTAACTTTTATAACAAAAGGCCAGCTCTCAGCAGGTCAATTGTCTCTAGAGTAAATTAGGTTAAAATCCATCAAGCAGATGTCAGAACTCCATAAAGATAGAACCATATGTGTATACTGACAAACTCATTATGTGAAAATCATACAGATGATGGCATGAGAACATTTTGTTCTTCGTTTAGGCACCATGTATGAAACATTTTCTGAATTGCAGTTTGCCATATTTTACTGAATTTATACTAATAAATAAGAGTTATCTATAAGTGGCATACGACTGATGATGGAAGCACAGTGTGTTCACTTGCTGTGATAGCAGCATTTGCCAGGACAAGGCAAAGGCAAGCCAAGGACCAGCTGAAGACCAACTTTCAAACCTCAAATCTCATGTCACTTTCATCCCTTTGTGCACTCTCAGAGAGAGATCCAAGCACCAAGCACACGGGAATTGTCTGTCTGATTCCCACACAAAGGGGATCCAAGTCCCAGGTTAGGAAGGAGCTGTTGTGTGTCCCGGGACTCTGTGCAAATGGCTGAAAGTTCATGATTCTGGGGTGCATCATGGTGCTCATCCAGTCTCTATAGTTCTTGTCTGATCCTCAGAGTCCCAGAAGTCCCTTGTTTAGAATTAGACAGGAAGAAACAACCACTCTCTAGAGACGCACTGAACACACATAGTACCTGAAAACAGCAAAGGGAGTAATCCACCTAAGTAATCCCAGAAAAGTAAAAAAAAAAAACCTGAAGCTACCCACAAAGGGACTTTGGAAGTATTTGGTCCCTCTCTGGAGACTGTCAACCATTTTGCACCACTCTTATCTAGGACATAACTAAAAATTCAGCTCACACACTTTTGTAGCCGTATCATGACCTAAAAGAGGTGCCTTAGATACCAAGACTGTGACAGCAACGACATTCAAGAGAGCAATGAGCAACCACCCTGTTAGTCCTGCTGTACTCTGGCTCCCTACGAAGCCAGTGAAGAGAACTAGCCACAGTGCACCAATTGGGCATTTCTAGAACTGCTTTTCCTATTTTGGACACTGTAATGAATTTATTTCCCTAACTGCACAGGGAATGAGAATCTAGCCCCTCTGGTTAGCAAATAGTCCAAATCATAAACACCATCAAAAGGTGGTTGCAACGCTGGCCATTGCAGTATTGTACCTGATGCAAAAGAGGGTCACTGGTTATATCCACTAACCTGCAAACCACAAACAGATTGTATTAAAGGGACTCTAAACACCACAGGTAATTTTCAGCAGTTTGCTTCAATTAATGCCTTGCTTACTTTTTCCTTTGAACATTAATGAAAGCTCATGAAAATTATAGTGTTAAAAGATGATACAAAGAACAGCTGCACAGTATATATATAACTCTGTTATAGTCAAAAGGACTACAAATATAAAATTTAAACACCAAAATTTTATTAAAGGCAAAGGAGCAAAGCAGTGCGCTGGATGGTCAGGGAAGTCTCCTGCTTTGCCGCGAACCGCAAACTTAACGAGTCTCTAGTCCGTTTTTATACCCTCGGTTCTCTTTCGGCTTCTCCAATCAAAGTCCACTTCGTTCCCACTGTCCTTTTAATTTTCCAATCAAAATCCACTTTGCCCCCGCTCTGGGCTTGGTCCCGTTGCTAGGGGTCCAGTCTCCTTTCCAAGATGAAGGCAGCAAATCCTCCCCTTATCACACCGTTCCCATTCCCTCCACCACAGCTCTTTCTCTGTTTCTTTATTAGTGCTCTCCAAAACTTATATCCAGCATAACATACATAACATTGTGGTTTAACTTCTACTTGCTTAAGCAAGTAGAACAGAATATAACATGACAGTTAGCAATTTATAAAAAAGACCTTCACAAACATAACATTTGGTAACTTTTAAGAAAACCTTTGCAAGTTTTATAATTCGATTAGCAAATTATAGGTTTTTACCTTTATCACCTATTACGCATTCTAATTCTTTTTAAAAAAAGATTTTATAGAGTTCATTTCACTGGCTTCAACTATTTAGATTAAATGTTTTTTCTGAAAAATTGGGCAATGGCATAGAGAAACACAATGGTGGTTAATAGAAAACTGAGGCTCAGATGCTCAGGTGGGATTCTAGATAATTGGCACTCAATTGCAATTCAAAATTATAACGTAACTAAAATGTGAACATTTCCCAGAAACCTAATAATTATTTTTAGCTTTCCAGTTACCTGCAATAATGTCACCTGTGAATGTTTTCTTCTAGCAAATTAGGTTTTGGTAATAACAGACATTAAATCCATTTAACATAAAACTGTTATCTAGAGTTTTTTCTCTTGTGTCTTTTTTTTGAGTGCCTTTTGAGATCTTTTGTTTGTTCCATCAGAAACACTTTAAATTAAAATGCATGTGGTACTCCTTGAAATGCATGACAAAAAGCACCTGACAGTTTCAAGAGGTTAAGTGGCCATGATCTGTGCACTGTCTGTGCTGCAGCTGAGAAGAAGATGCAGTTTGACACAATATCTAATTTGCTGTGACATTCAAGTTTTAAGTGATGTTCAAGGAGATGGAAGTCCTGGCTCTAAACATATCCCAACGTGTGCTGGTCTTCTGTCTGTTAACTTACTAATGAACCATGATTGAGTAAAGTAATGAAGAGTTTACAGAGAGCCCCAGGAAACCAATTTCCAATTTTGCAACCAGCAGGCTTTAACTTCAGTTCAGCCTTTGCTAATTTTGTCTAGGAGGGGACTTGGATACCAAATGCCATTTCTGCTTTGAGAATGAGACAGACTTCTCTAATCCCTGAATACTTACTTGCTAATGAATGTCTCTTCTTCAGATCCATTTTAGTTCCATCTGTAGTTGTTAAAAATAGGCTGAATAGCTAAAAAATTATTACTGAGAGAAATGAAATTATAATCACTGAAAATCAGAGGTACTGTTAGACTCATGGAGAGAAGGAAATTTTAATCTTCAGTCTGATCTGGGGTGAACCATGAAGTTTAAGAAAAATACAGAAGGTTAATTTGGGGGGGTGGGGAATAAAATCAATGTGAAAATCTTTTATACATCATGTCTGTATGTGACTGTGGGAAACCAGTGCTCCTTCCTACCCTGCATACAAAACAGCTCCATATGCAGTGCATAGAATCATGTTTTCTACAAATGGAGCCACTATCCTTGATCTTTGTCACACAAGGCCACTGAGGGCAGTCAGAAAGAGCAGTAAAATAGGAGAGAAATCAATTGTCGAGAAAAGATACATTTCTAAGGAGAAGTTTTCTACATATTTCTCTGCTGAACAGGAGGGTTTCTATAAACAGGCCCTTGTAAATTGCAAAGGCCACATGTTTCTTTTCAGTAAAACAAAATTTTAAAACGGAATTTCCAAGGAAGATAGTGCTAGTACAACATTTCAACAGTTATGTCTGTAAAGAATAATGGAGAAACACTTCTGTACTCTATCTATAAAAACAAGCATAAAAGCAGCCATGTCGGTATTTCAGCACACCTTTCAATTGAATTAAGGTACAAATTGCTATCTAAAATGCTACCCATCATGCAAAAGGGATTTTTTTTTCCCTCATCTTCTTCTGATCTTGAAGTTGTAATTTAGAAAGCTTGCAACTTTATCAGTGGATGTAATCTTGCAATCCTCAAAACAGCTTTGTCTGTTATTCATGCTTCCATGAATGCAGCTTGAGATGATTCAAAACTGTAGAGTACTGCCAGTGATTTTCTTAGTGAATTACACTACTGTATTGCAAGAGGAATGATTTGGGATATAATGATTAAAAGACATATAAAAGTAAAATGATGCATTCTGTGGACAATGGAGCAAGGCGAAGGCTATAATCTAAAAGTCATAAAGTATGTATTGGTAACTATACAGCTTCTATAGCTGAACGTGACTAATACAGCTCTTATTGACTCTGGGTGCTGCTTTCTATTCTCTGTTCGAAAAGGCACTTGTATATGGTGTGTATTTTAATATTTTAAAGCATCTCCAGATTAAATATTTGAGATTATAGAAAACTGTCTGAAATCAGTCATTGAACAAATTATACAGCATACTTGTCAACAAGAGCCCTTTTGATTTTGTTTATGTAAAAAATAAAAAAGCATCATCAGGAGAGTCTGGATTTATACCCCCAGTGCTATTATCTGTCAACCTTCTGCTTACCTTGGTTGAGTGAAGAATTCTGAGTTACTTTAGTTCTTGTTGGTAGTGAAGTGCAGTATTCCATTTATTAGCTGCAGGTACTTAATATGCATTTCAGTTTCACAAAAGATCCTGATGCATCCATAATCTACATATAATTTTATTTAATAAATCAGATTTTGCTTTCCATGCTTAAAACCTAAACAATATATTCACAAATGAACAGAAGTCTATTAGAGGCTCAAGAATCTAAGAGAAACACCATTAGAAACTACAGACATCTTCTACAGAAATTTTAAAATCTTGGGAAAACAACTTCAAGCAGAAGACATGTTTTTTCCAAACAACGAAATCACTGAAGTATGTGTGTAGGCTGCAAAGGTGAAATAATATAGATGGAAGAAATAAGATTTAAACAAGGGAAACCTGAGTCTCTCAGATCATGTCTGTTATCTTTCAGAGGAGCAAAGGTAATCCATTTGTTTTAAGAGGCTGTAGAAGACAAGCCCTTAGAGGAATAAACGTCTTCAATAAGCAGACTAGTGCAATAATTTTCTTTGGCCAAATGAAATTGATTCATGTTATTAATAGCTGCATAGTGAAAGCATGACTACTTCTTTTTAGAACTACACAATTATTAGAACAAGAAAGTAAGCCTACATTGTAGAGTATTCCAAAACCACTAATTGAAAATGCATTATGAAAAGGAATGCATGGCTGAGACACTTTATTCAGTCCAGTAACAGATTCAATGACATTTGCAGCAATGGCTCTCTATTATCCACATTGTATTACTTGGCAAATTTAGCAGAAAGAAGAGGATGGGAAAATATGAACACAAGAAATATGAAAATAATGAAACTTTAATGTAGCACAAAAAGTGTGACAGATGTAATACCACAAAGAGTCATTAAATACTTCCCAGTCCATCTCTTTTTATCTCTCTCATCCTGTCACTATCAATTATTCCTAATGTTTCTCCTTGTTCCTGCAAGACTTAAGGAAGCAAAATTAATTATTGTTTTTTTGCTTGTTATCTCTCCATCTAAACTGGCTACTGGCACTTCAAGATGCTGAACCATGTGATACAAAATCTCTTTTAGTGGCAGAAAATACAAACATTTTATTAGATAAGCCGTGAACCATTTCACTATTTGTTTGTCTCTGCTGCTCAGGACTTAAAAAAACATGTCTAAACAACAGCAATTTTTACAGTTCTTAGCTAAACTCCTTATCATATATTTACTTCTTGTTTTTAGGCCCACAACATATTTAAGAAGACCTTATGTTAGTCTTTTTAGCATGGATCAATAAAGATGAAAGAGTGCCCTGAGCAGAGCTCATTTGTCCTTGTCAGCTTTGGATAACCAACTAATACACTTAAAATAAAATTACACTGAAATAGCCTGATCTTAATACGTTTATTTAAAGTAATAAGTGCTATTAGGTTTTTAAGACCTAATATGAAGTTGTAATAGCCTACAGAGAGGTTCTGAATTCACCTAAAGCAATATTTCATATGGTAAACTGAAGAAGTTTGTCATATAGAACAAAACCATTTTTTTCCATAAAAATAAGTTTCTCATTCTGCAGACAAAGTAATGCCAAAACTAAATTAAGTATCACTTAATTCTATGCATTCTTCTCAGTTCAAAATATTTCTTATAAATAGAACCCATGAAAAAGATATAGAATATACAGTAAAATATTAAGAAAGCCATTTTGATTTTAGAGGTCCAGGTTATTTCAGACCAATTTATTCGAATATTTAGAAGGATACAATATGTATTGGGGTTACATAAGTGCAAGATTAGTGGTAGCCTTATTTCTACAAACAGAACAGAAGTGTTAACTTTGTACAGCTTGTCAGGCTCAGTTGTGGATATGTGGGCCCAGTTTCAATTTCCATTTAAAATACACCCTTAAAATAGCCATTAAAATCAGATTCAAGAGCATATTACAAAATAACAGGGAACACTTTATTAGATAATTGTAAAAGAAAGTCTCATCATAAACAAATTAATATTTTTCCATTTGCTTTGCATTTTGAATAGTATTTTTTCAATTACTTATATAATTTGAATAAATTAGATTAGTTCTATGTGAAGTAAATACAAAAATATTGGAAAATATAACTTTCATAAATTAAAATTAAAAATCTGCAAAATAGAAAAGTCCTTTGTACCTTATTCACAGCACAAAGTTATATACAATCTAAAAGACTTTTGCTATGCTGAAGCTGCATGATTCTGAAGAATCAGAAAGATTCATGGAATCTACTCCATTGGCAAATTTGATTTATGTAAAAAATCAATTATGTCTGTTGCTTATTTCAGATGGAATGAGTTTGTAGATATTTTCAGTTCATAGGTGGGGATTTCAATATGCAAATCACATTTCTGGTCCTGACAGACAGAGCAGCTATTTTCAATAGCAATTGCACAAGATATTTTAGACTGAAGTAGCAAAAATGGACACCTCTTATGTTCTTATATTGGACAGCTGAATCACTCTCCGGAGCCCTGGTACTGAATAAAATGTTTTTAAACACAAGTAGAGGCTTCCATTTAAACTTCATAATCTGGAATGAAATACTACTCATTTTATACTGCTCTACTGAGCCCCTTCTCATACTTTATGAAGTCCTCTGGTCCGACACCCTATTTGGGGTTACATTTTTTAGCAGACGGGCCTCAATAGTTCAAGCTTTCCCCTCCCTATCACAACAAACACTGTTTGTTTCTCATTTTCTTGTTCCAATTACTCAATTTCAAATATGATTTCAACATGAGGCCAGAAATTTCATTCCAAAATTTAACTGACTTTTCAGGTTTTTGACAATCCAGTTTTTCTCAGCATAAAGAATGCTTAAAAACTTGTCTGTTTTGAGCAATCTGGGAGATTCCTTACTCACCTGTACTAACTGGAAGTTGCATAAGACCACCTACATACACTAAGGATAATTTTCTCAATCTTCTTAGAATAGTAACATGACTTAAAACCATGTAGTTTTTGTAGGTTCATAAAGCTCTCCCATTACTGACCTTGCTGCAGCCTGCTTCACTGCTTTCATGACTCTCTTCCTTTCTCTTAAGAGGATGATAAATATTGACACTCTCATGCTGTGTAGTGCCCTAACCTTGGCTAGTTGCCAGGTGCCCACCAAGGTGCTCTATCAATCCCCCTCTATTAACAATGAGAAGGGAGAAAAAAAAATACAAAAAGCTTGTGGGTTGACATAAGGACAGGGAAATAACTTGCCATTACAGGCAAGACAGACTCATCCTAGGGAAATTATTTTAATTTATTGTAGATTAATAATGGAGTAACATAACAAGAAATAAGAACAAGTTAAAAAGATCTAAAAAATCCCAACTCTCTTCCACCCTCTTCTTCTTTCCTTGTTCAGCTTTGAACTCAATTTCTTTACCTCCTCACCCTAAGTGGCCTAGGGACATGAGGAGAAGGTGTCTCAGTCAGTTCATTACAGATTGTCTCTCTCTGCTGCTCGTTCCTCCTCCTGCTCTTTCCATGCTCCAGCATGAGGGCACTCCCACGGAAGACAATCTTTCATGAACTTCTCCAGTGTGTGACCTTCCCACAGGACGCAGTTCTTGATGAATGCTTCAGTTCCCTTTCCATGGGACACAGTCCTTCAGGAACAGACTGCTCCAGCGCGGCTCCTCTCTCCACAAGGCCACATAGAGCCTGCAGCAAAATCTGTGTTCTGGCAGCTAGAGCACCTCCTGCCCCTCATTCTTTACTGAACTTGGTGTCTGCAGGCTTGGCCCTCTCACATGTTCTCATTGCTCTCTACCAGCTGCTGCTGTGCAGCACTTTTTTTCCTTCCTTAAATATGTTATCACAGAGTTGCTACCAGCATCACTGTTTGTCTCAGCTCTGACGAGCAGCTTGAAGCCCATTGACGCTGGTTCTGTCCAACACAGGGGCACCTACCTTCTGGTATCTTCTCACAGAAGCCACCCCTGCAGACCTCTCCCCTCCCACCCCCTCCACTATTAAAAACTTGCTGCAAAAACCAAATGCACAGCAAAACACAAGTCACATATCTGTGGGTCCTCCTGAAAGAACTAACTTGGATTTTGCCAAGGTGAAAGCAATATCCACTTTAGCTCTCTAGGATGTCCCTTTCTGAAAGGCTTAAGCTGTCCCTGCCTCTGACAGTGAGATGCAAACCCATAGGTTTGAAAGACAACTCTATATGGACTTCTTTCTTACGGTGATGTCCTGGAAGAAAGGAATGGCTATGGAATTCAACCAAGATTGGGTTATATTTTAGAGTATAAACTAGCATAATTCACTTGTAAGTAAAAAGTACTCTAAGGAATTTTATCCGGTAAAATATGAATAGCTTGGGATTTTATACCATGCTGCTCTTGGATACTATAGGCTTGCCCCATGAACCTCTACTTGCTGACTTGGCTTTGACTGCCTGACTCACAGATTTTCTGAGATGCAGCAAAATCTGCACAACATTCTCTGATCCATGGGATACCTTTTCCACCCTGCATGACTCCTGAAGCCTTTCTGTCCTCCCTTCTCCTTCCAGTAACCTGTCAGTGTCCATACTAACTTCAAGCCCCCACCTCTTTGCTGTGCCTCTCTGATTACCACTCTTTCTCATATTAAGCCATTCCTGTGACCTCTCTCCTTGAGCAGCCGCCGAACGAAAGAACAACCATCCCTTGCCAGGAGACTTCTGACCCAAGCAATCCTGTTTCTTACAGGAACACTACATGAAAGCTGAGAACAAGGTATATATGATCTTCACCAAAGACTTCTAGTAATTGGTTTTTTCCCTCTCTAATCTTCCTTACTTTTTTGAATCTTTCTGTCAATGTGGACATCTAGCAGCTTCTAACCTCTGCAGCACTGTGGTTTGAGTTAGTTGTCCCTGTACATCTCAGAAACTAGCATAGAATGATGTTTTATTGTTTTTGTCCAAAACAATGGACATTCTTCACTGGATGGATGGCATTTTGGTTTTTTTAAATAAATTGAGAAATGTGAAATGAGATTTTTAGTACCAATTCCAGACAGAAAACTAAACAGAGGTGACAAACAAATACTAGCTTTCTCAAAGTTAAAAATTCTCTCTCTCTAAAATCACCAAAGTGACATGCTACATTGAAGCAAAAATTGCCAAACAACTTCCTGAGTGCTATTTACCTGACAAGGTACCCAGTTAGGGGGTTTACTCCAGAAATATGAATTTGTAGGAGGAAAAACGTTTCTAGACCTTTATGTAAAAAAAGGCATTTAAAACTAAACTACTGATACGGTTCATTAACAAAAGAAATGTCAGAATATTTAAAATTATAAATGTGAATAAGTATGAAATCCATTTCTAGATATATCAAACACTTGTGTCATTCAGTTTTCTCTTTGAAGATGTTAAGAGCTAATGATTAGATTTAAATCCAGATTCTAAAAACAGTGTAGACTTCTTTTCTGTAAGATCCTGAGGCAACACTGAGGGTTTGGTTACAGCCTCAGCAAAGAACTATGTTTTGTTGCAGGAAGAGGCTTATTGTCTCAGGACACAGCAGGACCCATCGGATCCCTGGGGTCAGGTGCCAGGAGCCATGGGGACTCTCCATGGAGGGGCAACAGGGCAGACAGGGCCCAACCCATTGCTGGAGCAGAGTGCCTGGGGAGCACTGGGGCAGCCCCAGCCCCACACATCAGGCACCTCCCCGGGGATGGGGACAGGCTGGAGTTAGGCCAGGATATGGGCTCATGTGCAGTCAGAGCTGGGCTCTGGGGTGCTGGCGACCAGACCTGCTGCAGCAAGGGCTGGTGGCCCCATGGGCTGACGTAGAGTCCTGGGCTGTGGGATGGTGGTGGAGCCTGGGAGATGTGGGCTGGTGGTGATCTCAGGGACTGGAGACACACATGGAGTAACAGCATCATGGTCCCCGATTATTCTGGCCAGGAAAATAAAGCACAGACCTAACATTTAGACATACAAGAAAGGCTAAATTAGAAAAAGATGCGTCTTAGTCAAAAAGTTAATGGGAGAAGCAGTGTTCAAGGACCTAAATACTTACTATGACAGCTGTGAAAAACAAACATTTTGTATGTGCAGAAGGGTTGGGCATACATTCTAATACACCAGACGTTGCAAAAAAAACCCCTGAAGATTTCTAAAGGAATGCAGTTGTTTGCAAGTTTATGTTGTGCCAATCAGTGTTTGATATGAATGGTACCTGGCAATATATAAGGTTTAAGAATTCAGATTTATGTGAAAACTGGACCCAAAGAGAACAGTCTATAAAGTTCTTTATGACAGAGTAACTTTTCATTTCCCCACGTTAGTAAGGAACTCATAAAAACGGTCTTGTTACAGAAAGAGTTAATTATTGTGGATGTTTTCTCTGCTTGACCCTTGGAGGTTTCAGCTGTGTTAGAAACCTGATCTAGGCAAAATATTTTTGCTTACCTTTGTCAAGGAAGTGAGAAGACAGCTGTAGGTTCATTCCATCCTAAATGTAAAATTTGCTAGTTAATGAGAAACATTAAAATTGAAACTTTCAGTCAACTCCTAAACATTAAAATTGTCAAAAGACAGATATCAATACCAAGGGGTCATAAAATTTGACAGAGAAAAATCACTACCATTAAGACCTTCTCTGCTTAGGAAAGGAATTAAGCCTGTGCTTAAATATACATAAAAGATCTGGTGCAAAAAATTCTGCACTTTGCCCACTATTGTGTTATATTCTGGGCACACCTTTAGTTGATGACTGTTAGCAAAAATTAATTGAGACCATTGTTCTGGCTCCTGTTAATGCAATGGGTTTGAATTAGACAACTTAGAAACTGTGTGAATATCTATGTGCTATCAGAGAAACTAAATGAAAAATTATCTTTTCTGGTCTTTTTCCCTTTGGCTCAATTTTTTACATCATATATTTAATCTAAAAGATCCACTCATATGAACAGCACAATTGTATAGCAGATGGATTAATGCATAATGCAATTTTTCTATTCATATTCTGTATTCATATTTTTCTATATTCACATTTTTCCCATGGCAGCTGCTGTATGGGTACAGTGTCCTGTGCTACTAAATAGTATATAAAATATTTTAATATCCAAATATTTTCCTTATGTGTTAAACACTATCTCAGTGTTACTGAGTATGTATATTTTACTAGCAAACATATCTTTTTTTAATTTAAAAAGTGCAATAAATCTTAGGTTAAGTATGATCAAAGCCATTACAACCTACAGATCCTTAAACAAAGAACTTCTGGGAGTGAAGGTATTAGCTGTTGTCAAGAAGTTTCCCAATCTCACAAACCTAGGCCTTGCTGCCTTAAAATATATTTTAGTCCTTGTCCAGTGTAAGAAGTAAAAAAAAAAATTCACTTTTTTTTTTTTTTGAAGTTCTAGAACTTCAAGTGCATGCAAAACAACAGGAGACAAACTGCCATGTTAGCATGAGACTGAGATACTATAGACAAGATCTTAAAAATACTTCAGCAGTGCAGGTAAGAGACATTTACTCTAATTTGTAGGTGCTTTGTGAGGCAGTCTCTATTGTAAATTCCTAAATTCTCTATGCTTCCCGCGCAGAGAAGACTATCCTTAATGGTCATCAAAGCAAGATCTGACTGCAGGTCTCCACTGAAAATTAAGCAATATATTTAACAGTGCTGCAACCCATTGCTAATCCTTGTATAGTTATTTCAGTCCTAGTCTGAGTGATGGCAAAGAATGGAATGGAATATTTTTTCATGTTTTGAGTGCATCTCACATGATGACTAATGCCACCTAAATAAATAAGCAAAAGCATACCGAGATTTCAGAGAGAATCAGAGCAAGGGGACCTGCTTTGAATCAGAGAAAATCTTCCCTCACGCAATAAGCTGACCAAGAGAAATGAAGTACAACCGTGGCCAAGTTGACTTTGGCTGTTCCTTTTATTCCTACAAGATACATATGTGAGAAAGAATGGGAATGTGGCAATCAGGAAAGTAGTATCAGGAGGCTAGCATTAAAAAATAATAATAAAATAAACTACTGGGTGAAATAACTACCCTAGGATTCAAACTGGTTTTGCCCTTTTTAGTGCATGTGTGCAGGAAGGCTTTGCATGTAGAGGAAATTATCTGACCAGCATATAAAATGAGGAGACAATCCAGAAGTTCCTGTGTTAAATACAAACTGACAGCATCCCTCAGAGAGTAGGTTTGAAATAACCTTTAGTCTGTTGTAAAAATGCACCGGGTTTTGCATGCTGTTCTGAAGCAGAATATTTACATATCTTATTCTGTCCACCATCAGAGTAAGAGGGTAGAGAATACCTTGCAGAACAGTGATAATTCAAAAGTACACATCTCCACCCTTGAACCAGTTTAAGTATCTGTAGCACAGGTTTACACCGCCCTAAACTAACACTTAGTTGGCTGTCAAGCATATTTGCAATAATAGAGAGAAGTTGATATGTAGAAAACTGAGGTATGTACCAAGTAAATTATCCCATTATACTCTCTCAGTTTGAGACAATTAGGAGGGGCACAGGCTTCAGGCAGAAGTCTCCTTCCTCAGATTCAATACCCCTGGTTTCTCCAATAAAAAGAGGGAGAACAAATATGCCCAGATTTAAGTGAAAATATAACCCTTTACAAAGAAGAATGCCAATAAGAATAGTGATAAAACTTGCTTAAACCAGCTGATGAGGAGAAACTTCCCAAGCCCCACCCACTGGCCCAAACTGAGATGGCATCTGGCCTCCCCCACCCAGAAAAAAACGCACATGGCCACAGGACAGAGAGAGGATGGCCACCCTTCCAAGTGGTTCACCTTCCTGACACCTGAAGAACCTGGCAGGAACAGCTGGAGAGTCAGTGCTGGAGTGAGGCTGCAGTGCTGGCAGTGGCAGTCGGAGCAGGGCTGCAAACCTTCCAGGCAACTGGAAAAACCCCCAAGGCACCCATTGGATCCAACAACAAGACTCGCTTGTTGCAATTTGGATGTTCATTGGTCAAAGCAGTGGTAGCAGTCCTGTCCAGGTGGTGGTAGAAGCCAAAATCCCATGTGGTGAGGGAAGAATACCCAGTGTTGAGTGAAGTCCGAGTGGTCTTTTATTTGGCTCAGGCTAGGTGGGAATGCCCCTGGTACCTCCCGTGGCGCAGGGAGCTCTACACTGGATGATGTAATACTAGATCACAGGCATTTCAGGAGTCTTTGACACCTTCTAAGTTGTTACAGCTGCCTGTTCCCTCAGCACAGGTAGATCCATTATGGCTCAGCAGCAGGGGTGGATATCATCAAGCTATGTGCTTCCCAGAGGGGAGTTGTCACAGCTGAGTCTTCTCTGTAAAGACAAAGAAACCTACCCTGCCTAGACGGATTTTCCCCTCTCATTATCCTGCTCAACACACAGCTGGTAGGCTGAGGTGGCACATGTGCACGTCCTCAGCACCTGAGTAGTTATGTTGCACATATAATTTGGACTATCTAACATTTAAGAAGTCTTTAAGGAGGTATAAATTTTTCAGAATACAACAATCAGTTAAGTATATATTCAATACAAGTTAGATACTTCAGCATCTAACCCTGATTTGTAAACAATATTTATTTTAGCTTATATTTTAAAAGGAATGTAATCTCTGAGCAGACAGACAAATAAATAAAGTTATATTCTGCTAAATTTAAAAAAAAAAACTGCCCACAAAAAATGCTATGAAAAACAACACTAAAATAGACCTTTTTTTCCTCCACTATATTTTGTGATTATTGTCTACTCTAATACTTTTTTCACTAGCAAGTCTTAGGTATGTTATCCTCTACAGCACTTCAGAAACTACTTTGTAGAATATAAATATGACAAATCTTCCATTCTGCCACATTTGAATAAATTCAAACACCTTTTAAGTCTTCATGATCTCCTTTTGCAAACTCTTTGAGACCTGCAGATGAAAAGTAGTCTATGACACTAAATATGACACTATCCTCTATTTCTTTATACACTCAGGGACAACTGTCATTTATTTTCACATATTTGTCACATAAAAAAATATTTACATTCCAGATTTGCTAAATGTTCAAAAATTATTTCCATCTGCATCATTGAAAGTCACTCTTTGTCTTGGCAACATTGTGGACAATTTCCAGACTATATGGTAAAATGGACAGTTTCAACATCTGATTGTATTTTGGCATTGTTTGTCTATAACCTCTTTGTGTATATATATATTTATAGAGAGATAATTTTTGGTGAACTAATTCACGCTTCAATGGCAGTTTCTTTTAAGTTACCTGCCTGTAATACTCTTCCAACAATATTCACTGTAACTTAATGGTACAGTCTGTCCAGAATAGGACTTGATAAAGAAAGTAGGGTCCATATAGTACCACAAATATGTGCTGTCTACACATCAAACAACAAAATGCAGGTAGACACTCAGATGCAATGCCAGATGTGGGTGTATTGTCTTTAACTCAGTATGGCACTAGTGTGTAATTAGAGCTACCCCTCTCTGGACTGATGCACTCCTGCTGTTTTGGCAAATAAGGAAAGCAAATTTGTGATGTTTGTGTACAATAATCCTTGTAGATTTATCTCAAATGCAATTTTTTTTTCTTTTAAATGACGATCAAAGAGCAAGGAACTGACTTCTCTATTTGCAAGACAGAACATAGGAGACAGGGAAAATGACTTATTCTTCAGCTATTATTTAGGAGCACCAGCTAACATTTAATTGGTTCGTAGCTGGCTAACCAGAATGTAGTTTCTCACATGAACTTTTAGTAGGTGATTCTCCTTTCTTTTACCCCAAAAGAAAAAAATCATCTGTAAACTCCTAGTATTTTGCAAAGTGTATGTAGACACACCCAGCATGGGAGTAAGCTGCAGCATTTTACCTAACACTAAAAAGAGAAGGGTCACTTGCTGTCAGTAACTGTGCACTCTGCTGTATTTGCAACTATACTTTTGCTGGGTTAAATCTCTGTGATTAAAGAGAAGACATTACCTTAGGTCTTCATGTAAGTGTCACTGCCAAAGAGGACTGCACTAGGAAAACAGATATTTCTAAAATTGTTTGCAGACTAGCAGACAGCAAATAAGACAGTATTCTACCTTTATTTATCATAGAGAACACTGTTTTTCCAGAAGGTAATTATGAGATCACTTACAATTTTCTCATAAAAAATAATGTAGCCTTTAATGAACCCTAAAAGTAAGATCATTTGGTCTTTTTGCCTGAGAAAACTTCAGAAGTCTTGGCACTATTCTAAAATCTGTTGGGGAACAAAAGGAACTCCTTTGCTAGTTCTGCTGTGCATTACTGAGTAGAGGAAATGAAATCTGTTTGGGGGAAATTAAACTACAATTCAGAAGATAAAATCAGATGAGGCAATTTAGGCCTAAAAATGATATGATAAATGTAAATGACTACTGGTAAATTTGTTTAGGCATTATCAATGTCATTTTATATCTCCCAGACCAAGTATAACACCTGCTTTGGAATACTGTACCCATTCCTTTCTAGAATTTCAACCCAGTAGTGATCTGAATTCTATTGTTTGGGGCAGCAGATGACAAGAAGGAATTCTTTGTCAATGCTATGATTTCTTTTGCAGAGAGCACTGTGCAGCTTCCTTCAAGACACATCTCGAGTTTTCAAGTGTTTCCACAGTATGATTACACATGTCAAGGACATAGGTCACAAAGGAACAAAAGTAAGCTGAAAGGCGGACTCTGTGCAATTCCAATGGGGGGTTAAGCTGGTGTGGAATAAATCCAGAACAGAAAATAAAAAAATGAAACCAGTAACTGAGGAAATTTTTCTCCTTTGTTCCCAGGTGAATGTACAATTCAATGTGCTTAGTCAGCAAAATATAAGACGCTGCAGAAATGGGCTTTAAAAGTACAGAAGACAGTAAATACCAAGTGGGTATGTGGGGGTTTAGTTTTCTTGGTTTTGGTCTAGACCTTCCCTGGTAACAAGGTCATAACTAAGGAAGTATTCCACACCATTCCTTCATGTAATCAGGTGTATATAAAGGCAGGAGGAAGGTTTCCTCCTTCGCCCTCTTCCTTTCGTGTGCTTGGAGGACATCATGTCTCTGTGTCGGCTCAGCTCTTATCTCTATGAGCTGAGCCCTGTCTGAGAAACTGTTGTCCCAGCCATACAGAGGGGAAGGACCTGCTTCTCTGGAGGGGAGTTTTGCTGAGAATTTATTGTATTAGTTACTTATTGAGCTTTTCCCTGAGTTTACGAGTGTGTGTATCTGTTTTGTTTGCTTTTACCCATTTTTGTCCCATTTCCCTTTCCCTTTTCCCCCCCTTTTCCCTTTTGGAGTTGTTTGGGGTTCTTATTCTGTTGATTCATAGTGTTTGATTGTATATAATTGTAATATATGTGACTATATATATATTTACTACAATTGTCTTTTGGCACTTTTTTCCCTTCTCTCTCAGGAGGGTGGAATCTGTGTGGCTGGCAGTGGGTTTGGCAGGGACCCAACCCAAACCTCCACAGGGGAATAGGGAACTACATGAGCTAACACACACTGCAGGCATGTGAGCAAATAACAAAGTGAAATTCTGTCTTTGTATATGAATATTTTAATGACCAGAAAGGGAAGTTCTGAGGCAGTGTCCCTCTTGGAGCAGAGAGAACACAAACCAATTTAGTATTGGTTGCCAGCTTGATAAACTTCTGAAAGGAAATACACAAATACTTGTCTGTGATTGCTTTGTGATCTCCTTATTGAATTAAGGACCACATCTACTACTGTGCATCCTGTGTATACTTCCACCTTCTGAAAACAACACCGAATTACATGAGTCTTGTTTTCCTTCAGCAGATAATTTCAGTCCAAAACCAAAATACATTGTAAATTAACACTATAAATTAAGGGTGGGAGAACACAATGGCTATGGTGCACAGATTGTGGATAAGAATCTGTGACAGGGAGAGAGCCATAGTCTGACAAACAAGAATTCAGAGATAGTCTTGGTCTACCCAGTACAGTGTGGCAAGAGAAAGCAATAACATAAAAATAAGTAGAACCACACAGGGTGAGAAAGAGTGAATTTTGTGCGTGGGCTCCAAAAGCTGTACACCCTCAGTAGGGACTCATCACCTGTGTCTCTACTGGGAAAGGAAACAGTCCAGAGTCACCCTCTGGCTTCTGAGACAAATGATATGTTGCAGATTGCATCCATACAACTGGACTTGCTTATCCACCCAAACATGGTAGCTTTTCCAAACCATCTGTTGAGAATGCTCCCTCCCTTGTGCAAAAGCTCAGCCATGGTTTGGGGTTTACCTGGAAGCGTGCTAGCTGACCCTAGGCCAAAACCATGCCAGGGTCTGCACGCTGCAAAACTGGGTACATGCATTCCCTAACTCTTCTCAGCTTAATATTAGAGATGCAGCCACTGGGACCAATTAAGTTGGGCACTGTGCTGCATTGATAGAATTGTAACACTCCAGTCTGGGATTCCTACAAATTAAGAAAAGCTTCATAACTCTTATGATTTTGACAGAATTTCTGAACACATTAATTGTATTTAGAAACCATACTTTTTAGAGCATGAAACACTTTTTTCTACTAGGTAGTGTGGGAACCATTTTTCATAATGAAATAAGAGCAAAGTTTTGATTTCTTTAATTATTATCTTAGGGGGAGTTTTTGATATCTTTGCATCTTACCATGCAGGAAAAAGAAATATTAAGAACAAAAAAGCAATTGTAGTTTCTGTTGTTAGAATCTGTTTCACAAGCATTCACTGCTTCATTCTGGATTGTGGGTATCTGTGCTGGTTTAAAAGCAAACTGGCAGGAGAAATGGACCTACCACGAGAGATATTGTAAGTCAGAATTACAGTT
>JAWWEW010000112.1:89806410-89818585 GCA_035583185.1 Anabacerthia variegaticeps
AGATGGGGGTAGAATACACAGCTTTAATCACTCCCACACAGTGATAACTGGTCCCACCTACTGAACTAGGACAGTATCCCACAGTATAGCAAGATAGCCTCCGGGAGACTGCAATAGAGTCCTCGTGGACTACCTGCTCTATTATGAAATAGTCTGAAAGTTGATAGAAGATTTCATATACTCTTCATCTGAACCAAGTTTAAACACATGTTGTGGATACCTTTCTGAATTCACCAGCTAAGCTACGCTGGATATATAGGCCCTCAAAGTTAAGAAAAAAGTTTTTCCTGTGTAATGCACAGTTTACAGCTCGTTAAATAACTAAACTGAACTTGTGTAGAAGTAGCCTGTATTTCCTTTGAACTACTATAACCATCCCAGGAGCTGCAATTCCTGTTGTGTGACACCAAGAATGACAGCAGAGGCACAGCACTCTGTTGTTTTCCTGCACTTCATTTCAGTGACTGAAGATGTGACTTTGTAACATCACTTTTTTTAAGACTCATGAAATTCTGGTGCTTTTGATCGCTTAGCACAGCCATGTGCCCAATTAAGTTGTCTCTGTAAGGAATATGATGTTATTTAATCTCTCTTTGGAAAACCCAGAAATCAACAGAAGAGCTCTGACAATCTAAAAAATATGATTTAGATGCAGATATTTGCATTTAATTTAGATCCCTTTGTGTCTGAATACCAACAAAAGATTTTTCAACTGATGCAAGCAGAATGATGCATTTTCTTCTGAAGATTAAGAAAGGTGAATTTTGATTGACAAAGAGGAAAAGAAGCTTGTTATACTATGAATAACCTTTATTGTTTCAGTAAGTTGTTCTATCTCTAAATTTCACAATAGCTAATCCAGTTTTATAAAGACAGATATTTAATTATTTATATTTTATCTCCCTGAGATTATTGCAGCAATTTCCTTTACCTCTACTGATAAATATGTAGAATATACATGTAAAAAGATATTTAATTAATTTTTTGTACTAATTGAACGTAGCCAATTTTTACTAAAAAAATTAGGCTAGAAGACTGTTGCCTTGTGAGTTTATAATTGTAATAAAAATGTGCTCATCTTTAAATTTCATCAAAATTAGCCAATATTATGAAGATAGATCTTAAATTATTGATGTTTTCGCTTTTCTGACTTAACAAGAGTATTTTTATCTCTACTGATAAAGTGAGGAATGAATTTTCATCACTTCACAATGCATAGGCATCAGAAAATGTGCAGCACTGAATTACAGTGACATATAGTCTCCTGTGAGACATGGTATGGTATATCATCAGATGTCATAGAGTATCTCCTTTTTGCTTCAGGGGATCATGGCTCAGTATCTCCTTTTTGCTTCAGGGGATCATGGCTCAGCCTTATAATTAAGGAGACCAGTAAAGCTGGTGTTTCTGGAAGGGAATGGGAAAAGTTAAACTTATTCATAATAATTGATGCTTTTAGTGAAAGCTGGGTTTCATTAAAAACATGTAGTCCATAGCTCATTTGTAAAACAAATATGAAACTGTTGCTTGGATACTGGAAGATACCTGTATTTTCTACAACCGAATGTTGGCGTAGGAAACAAGAAAGCTTCATACGAATTGGTGTACTCTTTGTAATATCTCTTAGCAAACAGCACAACAGATCTACTGTAATGGGTATTTCAGCCCACAAAATAGAACAGGCTAATGCCTTGCTCCATGAAGTTCACACTGGCCTTTGTTTCCCATAAGGACTGGCAGGCTTCCCCAATTGGAAATTCCCAGTTCTCTGGGAATCTAGGTTTAGCAGTTGTATGTTGACTGTGAGGGCAGACACAGGTAAGCAGTTATAAGTTCATAACAGGTTCTGGTAACCTGGAAGCATTAGTGGAAATAGCAATTGACACAGCACTGTAAGCCAAAGAGCTGAAGAGCATACACTTTGCTAGCAAGTGTACTTACTACCTTGTGTACTACCAGAAGCCCAGCAAGCATGCTGCCAACACCACTGAACTACAGAGCATCCCAGAGGGAACCCACACATCAACTGGGACTGCTGCTTAGTTGAAGTGACAGAAAACAAAGGATTGGGCATAAGAATAATGAGATGATGCCAGATGGGTAAATTCAGTCTGCATCCAGAGAAACTGTTGTGGCTGACTGTCAGTCTATAGTCTGTATTGCTGATATTTCTATTAGTCTTTTTAGTCTTGCAAATGTCAACAAAAAGCCATATTTTCCAGATTTCTTTTTTTCCTCTATTTCTCTTTGTATCTATCTGTTTTATTAGAGCAAGATAACAGCAGAACTTAAAGATGAGTTGAACATTCTCCATTAAGAGCTGTATGTCAAATCAGAGAACTCTAATGGAGATGTCTTACACTTTTTCCTTTCCAATAAATGGGGAATTGAAAGTAACTTTTTACATTGGGATTTTTCATCCAAGCTTCAATTTCTTAAGAGTAATACCCTAATACTGCTAAATTTAAAAGCAAGAAAGCAATTTAGTTTCACTTGGATGAAATGGCAGGCAATATTACTGCTATGTGTTGGAGAGAGCTGTAGGTATTCTCAGCCTTTCAGCTTTCCTCTTATTTCCCCTGGATTTTAAGTGTACTCTTGCTTGTAAAACTCTCCAACTATCCCAGAGGTGGACTGAATTTTTTCCTAGCCTGCCCTTCTTCTAAGTTAGGTCAAGTTTCTCCTTTTTACTCTAATTTGGTGTATTTAATTTCTTCATTTCTAGGGATTTTTTGAGAAACTGTAAAAAATGCTACTCAAATTAGAAGAGCACCAGGATGCAAAGTCTTGCTCTTATTTTCCTTCTGGACTAAAAGAATTGAGGCACAGGAAAGCTATTGCTTACCACTCTCATATCGTTGTTAGATCTCCTACATGCTTTATTTGATTTCTAGACTGTTGTCTGCAGTCTACCCACTGATATTTTTGTCGTCTCATTTGCCTCAAATCTCCCCATAGCAGAGATATCTTTAACAATATTTAAGTTATTTGCACTTAGAGAAGCCCCTAACCCAGAGAGATATGTCTACAGTAAATATCAATACACAGAATTATGTCTTGCACCAGCGCAGATTTGCATGGGGTACTGATATTTATAGCTACAATTTCTATAAGCAACTAGACTCTAGGATCAACTTTCTGTGAGCCTCCTAACTTTTAAAAGAAGTGCATTTCATCTAAAAATTATGGGATTTTGAGATGGTTGACTAACTTCTTTTATGCTGCCTTATTTTCAAAATGCTTTATCCTGGTTTGGAACAGTTTCTTCTGTAAATAGCTGTCAAATCAGGTAAATGGGTGAATAACAAGCAACATAAAATCTTTATAGGCATGGAAATTCAAAGACAAAATAGGAAAAATACCAAGATTGCTCAGCTGGAACAGTAATAACGACTGTGAGAGGGTAAAGGTGATTAGAAGCTCAGGAGATCTTCAGTAATGAGAGTCCATCTACTATAATATAGACTGGAGTGAAATAATTTTTCAAATGTGAAACCAAGACTGTTTTTCAGGCTAAATGAATGACAGCTTAGCAAATCTGATTTAAAATTTGCTTTCAAAAACCCTAATAAAAACCAATTTTCTATTCCAAAATGAGAAAAACTATACAGACACCATAGCAGTGCTTAATTTCAAAAAGAAGAATTACATTAGAAATGAGAAAAACTTCTAGAGAGAAAACCAAAAGAAAGTCAAAACTGCAAAATATTGGCAGATAACACATTAGAAATTCAAAACAAATGTACACTATTTGCCAAAATTATTTTAGAAACAGCAGAAAGACGAAAGTCACAATGGCTAAACAATCCAGTAAAGGAGGTTATTTAAAATAAGAAGGCACATTTCAAAAACTTGAAATTGTGTTAAAAGAAAAAAGTAATTTTTTTTTTTAAATGTTTACGTCATTGTATCAAAAGACATAATCAGATGTAATGAATCCTTGTTCAAATATGTTTATGGTTAAGAAATCCTTTCCAGGAATGTCTTTGAAGAGATGGCTAAAGAACAAAAGCATAGCTCAGAGAAGACAAGAGCACAACACACTCATCAAATCATAGAATCACAGAATATGCTGAGTTGGAAAGGACCCATCAGGATCATTGAGTCCAACTCCTGGCCCTGTGCAGGTGTAGTGGGTTGGATGGATGCCAGGTGCCACTAGGCCACAGTATCACTCCCCTTTCAGCCAAACAGGAGAGAGAGAATAAAATGGAAAATGACTTGTAGGTTGAGATAAGGCACTTTTCTAAAGCAAAAGTGAAAGTTTGCATGCTCACAACCAAAGAGGAAAATAATAAAGTTTATTCTCTACTTCCCATTAGCAAGTGGTGTTTGGCTAGCTCCTGGGAAACAGGGCTTCAGCACACACCATATGCCTGAGAGTGCTGGTCAAATGCTTCTTGAACTCAGACAGGCTTTGTGCTGTGGTCAATGACTTTTTCCTTCCAAGTTTACCAGCAAGCAAGGTAAAGCTTAGAGAGCTATCTGTGTGACAATCCTTAAAAAAACAAAAACAAAAACAATCCCACACACACATATTAGAGTATTTATCTAGAATTGGACTGACAGCAGAAAAGACAGTAGTCTTTAGAATGTTTCATTTTTGTTCTTTTTCGTCATTTTTGTGGAGACTCACATTCCACTAACATTAGCTGAATTGAAGTTTCCAGGGTTTGGAAATGTAAGATTAAATGCTTATTTCTAAAACTTTTTCAAGAATTTGCTATCTGAACCATGACCACTGTTGTGTTTTTGGAAATAGTTTTCCAGCTATTCCTCATGACACGGTGTGGTGAACATTGCCTATATAGCTGTTTGAGGAGAATATGAGGTCGCCTGGGCTATAAATCAAAAAAGTGTGCCACTTACAAATGTTAAAGATCTTTACAGCCTTATTTATCAGAGACACATTGAATCATAGGTAAGCCAACATTTCTTTGAAGCAAAGAACTGTCCTAAAATAAGCTAAAGTGCAGTGAATAGTCCCTTTACAAGGTCTGAGAATCATTTGCAGCTACTTGGGCTGTGGCTTATCACAAATAACAGTGATCATTTGAAAACCAGAAACTAAATGCAGTTGATCCCAGCCATGCTTTCTGGGGTTTGAATTAACCTCACCTGCTATTAGTCTTCTAAAGATTAAGCATCATATCTTAACTACCAGTTTAGGCTCACTCTAACTCAGGTGTTCTTTCAAAGCATAATACCAGTCTTAAGATGAATAAGTGGGGAAGCATCTGTCTTGCTCCTCTTCAAAGCCAGGAATTAATCCCAATGTCTATGCTTCTAAGTTTTGATTGGCAAGGATTAAGTTGGCTAAGTCTAGGCTTGACTGATTCATGAGCACCTTAGAAAGGATTGTTCCTTCTTAATACAGGAGGAAGAGCTGCCTAAGTTAGATGGTAAATCAGAAGCAACTTATTTTTTAGAACTTGTAAATCATGTTAAACTGGCTAAATTCTAGTATCTTCTGGGTTTTAAATAAAGTGCATTTAAGGCAAGTGGGGAACAAATTGATACAACAGCTTATTGAATATATTAGTTTAGAATTTATATGAGAGTGATTGAAATATATGCCTGCAAGTTTTGATACAAGGAAAAAGCTTCAGGAGAAAGTATAATGGAGTGTAATACTATTTCTCTAGTTCTATAATGTGCATATATGTATAAACAGATACATCCATGATATCTTTGCAACCAGTAATGAAAAAGAGTGAAGAACCACCTTCACCCTCTAGATATTATTTAAAAGTTGTTCCCTGGACTATTAAGCACTAAATGGTTTGCTTCTGTATATGAGAAGACACACATCTGAGAAGGTTGTACTATATTTCAGATTAATTTTGAAAATTGGTATAAGTGTTTATATTTTAAGCTTGCAGTAGCATTAAAACAATGGGCAACTAGAACTATCCCTACTATGGAGGACAAATAATGTTTTCCCTTAATTAAAATTGCTTGTGTATAGCCATACCTTTTTCTTGCATTAAGATTTTTTTCTTATGTAACCAATTTTCTCAGTTCTATCAATGGGACCAAAACTTTTCCTTAAGCTAAGGTTAGCCATGTAGAAATCATTCAATCTGACAGCTTGAACCAACTTAAACATGGAAGAACAGAAACACAATGTTGTTCATCATTCCTATTGTCAGAATCAACACCAGTAAATTTGCTGTTTAAAACCCCCACCAAAAAATGATGTAACTTTTTTTCTAATTTTAACTTTATTTTTAAACCCTAGTAAGAAGTGTTACTGAATTGATGAAAAGGAATAAATAAAGAGATGTAGTCATGTATTACACTGAAATTAATGCCCCTGTGCATGAATTCAGAAGTAATGTGATAAAGAACCATGCAAAGGCATGATTCAATTACAAGAACACTACTCTCACAAACATCTGGATATAATACTGCTATTTTCACACCTTTAAACCAATCAGTTCTGCTTTAACACAGGAGTCTCAAATGGACCTTAATTCCTTCATGCCATAAATTATTTTTTAAATTCTAAAAATACAATACAGTAGGATTAGAGAAGCAACTTATTACATTTTCACAATGTAGTGATGAAGACTTTGCAACTCCCTTTTGTTGGACTTTTGCTGGAAGATAGGGCAATTAGGAAATAAGAATCAATAAATCAAATAAAATTCTCCTCTGAACTTCACTTGCTAAACAACGCTCCATCTTACCAGTCACAAAGCAAATAATGTCCAGCCAAGAATTGTTATTATTTGCAAACAAGATGATTCTGAAGGAAATCTGATGATTTCACATTAGCTATGACTTGTCTGAAAAAGACAGATTTCTTGGAATCACACAACAAAGGGATGCTGGCCAACTTTTGCTCCAGAATTTCCAAGGCTTCATACCTTTGAGTACAGCACAAAATAAGCTTGCAGTGGGCACAAATGACCAAACAAGTGCAGTAACAGAGGGGAGAGGAAAGTAACTGCTATATTTAACAACTTATTCAGGTGTTATTAATATTTTGTAAGAAGATTTGGCACTAAAAGATCCATTCTTATTTTACGTAAAATCTGTATTAACAGACTAAACTTTGGGAAAACTTTCTGAAAGTAAGACTAATCAAGCACTGGTATGATTTGTCATTTCAGTAGGGACATTTTCATAACACCAATTTCAGGGAGTGGTGCCTTGTTTAGTATTGCATTTTCAAAAACAGGTAAAATATATGTTGGCCAGAAATTGTTTTAAAAGAATTGGTTCAACTGTGGCCCATGAGAAGGATTTGCACTTTCCTTTCAACTGTTTCCTATATGAAATTGATTTCAGAAATAGTTTTTTCTTCATTTTGAGCAGTTATATAAAGATAGGAATAGAAAAAATGATTCTTCAACATCTTATAATTGTAAATATTTTTTTCATTGGTGATGAAAGGTGAAATGGATTTCTGTTGCAAAGATGGTTTTACTAATCTAATTATTAGGCTCTATATATGTAGAAAGTAATTGAGAATTGTGGTAGCTTGTATTCAAGAACACTCTTCTCAGCTCCTTGCTGATATTATGTATCTCTTTTCAATTTTTTTTACCTTTCAGTTTTTTTCATTTGTGTTTAATTTCCCATTTGACTTAACAAAAAATTTAACACAAGATTGGCTGTATTTTATTTAAGAGCCTTTTAAAAGTAGTATATATTTCAAGGAAATGTGCCAAATTTTGATTCTTGTGTTATTAAATAGGATTGTGTAATCCTTTCATTGCTTTTGAAATTATATTTCCCCCTGCAAATGAAATCTAGTAGATATATATATATGCTGTTCAATGAAACAGGGGGCACATAGCCCCTTTAAGGCATAGATTTACACATTTCTTCTGAACAGATGAGATATTGATCCAAGCACTTTGTTATTAATATTTCTTCTAGTGAGTGGCAAAGATGCCCCATTTCACCAGACAAGAATATGGCTTCACATGCACAACAACACAGAAAAGAAGATAGGGATTTTGATTTATGAAAGCAAAAGAGTACAATAGACAAATAAAATGAAACAGAAGATTACAAAAAGGAAGAAATAAAAGCTTAATGGGGAGCAGGTGGAATGGACCAGAGAACACCAGCCAAAAATAACCCTTGTTTGTCACACTGGAAAGAATCAGCCTCGGTCAACTCAACTACCTCTCTTACTACACAGTACTGTGCACACAGCCTTAAAATTAAATACCATGGTAAATGTCCAAGGAAGACTGGAAAAAACTGCCCCAAATCAACAGGGTTTTCTTGTTTACTTCAGCCCAGTGACACTGAAAGTGCCTATCAAAGCGGAGGGGAAAAAATTAGAAAGGCAACTAGATTCTTAGAAAAGCATGACAACAAAGAAAATTGAATAGTTAGAGGGCACGGATCTTACTGCTTTTCTGGTCTGCTATACTATTCTTAATTAACTTCCTCAATCACTTTCTTTCTTTCTTTCTTTCTTTCTTTCTTTCTTTCTTTCTTTCTCATGGTTAATTTTTCAATTTGAAGAGCTATTGGTATAAAGCATGCCTCATTAGCTTGTCGAAGGTAGTAGTCTTCATTAATTCAGTTCTCACTTCATTTGCTTTGCATACAGTTATAATTAGCTTCAGACTAACTTTGGAACTTCAGCAGATTTATAGCTTCAGTTTTACTCCGCATTTGGCTTTTCCCTCTTGTTTCAATGTGTTGTATGAGCTTTAAAAAGTCAAGACCAGCAATGATTGCTTTAGGGAATAATTTAACATTGCAATTTTAGAGTGACAGTCTGTTTACATCCCTCTGACTGTTCAGCTACATAAACAGTTAAAACACTAAGCCTTAATAATCTCAGTGACCTTTTCTTAAAAATAGGCAGAAATTCACGCTGTCTGACATGCATTCTCTGGAGAAGCAATCCTTTCCCATGTATGCCAATCCCTCATCATATTGTATATGGCAGCTGAGGAACCACCTCATACCATTCTGAGCTGAGGAAGGAGTCATATCAATCTTCTATTGATGTCCTATAGCCAAAGGAGGATTTAGTCTATTCATTGGAGTCATACTGACGTAGTAAGAATACACACACACAACACTTCATAGTTCAAAATGTTTTCTGTAGGCTGGCAAGGTAGCACTCCTGCTTTAAGAAAGGCAAAGAGTGAAAGACAACAGACCCACAACAGAGCATCTCCTGACATGTCTGTAAGGTTGATATCACAGAATCACAGAATTGTTAGATTGGAAGGGACCTCTGGAAACCATCTAGTCCAATGCCCCTTCATATTCACATATGACCTGTGTTAGTGCATTGGTACATCAGCCTACCCCTGTCTGAGCTGAGGATTTCTTTCTTGTTGAGGCAAAAGCATGATTCTTTGTACTATTATATTGGGCCATATTGAGTACAATGAGGTGAAATAAATCCTTCAGAAAAGTTCCAGAACTTTATACAAACTATAACTTTCTTGGCACATGTGTCAAGGTACCACCACCAAGAAAGATGCTAACAATTCCAGGAAGAAGCCACAGCCACTACTGGAGATATTCCCCATGAATACCTGATGCTGTAAAGGAGCTTAAGTGAAAAATACAGGTAGTGAAAATAAGGTGTCCAGTCCTTCCACAGACATCATTTAAGAAGTGAGCTAGTCAGGGCACAAGGCGAGGGTGGGAGTTACGAGTGCAATGCTAAGAGCAATGCTGCAGAGGCTGCTGGTTTTCTGGCTTCAATACAAGTCACTCACAAAGCTCTGGAACTCATGTGCATTCACTGTGTGCTTAGCCAGCCCGAACTGTCTGCAAAGGCCACTGAAAACTCCCTGCTCCAGTAGTTCCCACAGAAAACCAGAAACCTGTGAGTTAATGCTCTGTAGCGATTTTACTTTTCCCTTACCTCAAGAGCCAACTGACACCACCTAAAACAAAATGAGGTTGCAAGGAAGTTTTACCAACAAGTTTCCAGTGGTTCAGTTTATGGTAAGAGAGAAATAAAACAGTATTGTAATTGTTGGTAACTTGTCAAATCCTGGTCTGCATGGACTGCTAAGTCATGGCTTCCTGTAGCAGTCCATATGCTGACTTGGTGATACATAATCTTAGAGATCAACTCTCCCCCACAGTTAGCCAGCATGGGATCAAGCCACAGAGCCAGGATGGTTGTGTTCCTGGCACACTCCACCAGTTTCTAAGAAAAATATAATTTCTTCTCAAGACCATCTTCATTATAGCTCAGGAGTTAAACTGAGAGATGTGATCATTCCATACCACTGCCACCAGATGAGCACCTGGCAAGCCCAAGCCCAATACTGCAGTAATATCCCTATATCTGCCATAAAACCCTCAGGTAATTTCACCCTGCATGCTCAGTGGAATGATTAAATGACATCTCTTCAACAGCAGACCACCTTGCAGAGCAAATTGTTTCCTGGAATCCAAACACGCAGAAAATTGAGCTAACTTAGTATGTAGAAGACTCCTGGCAGAGCCTCATGCGTAGAAAGTATGTTTAAGCAGCTTGTTGTGCTGATCAGATTTCAGGCAGATTCTGGCACCTGGAGGAGTACAAAGACAGTCTATTTTCAGTAAACCCTGGATCACCCGTTCCAGATGGTTGACTCTGTGATAACATCTCTCCCATACAAGAGCCTTCTCTGAGAAGACCAGGTAATGAATTTTGTATCATATTGGGTCTGCTACATTTTGTGCATAAAAAAGAGTCAAGCTATATCATTGAGGAGATGGTTACAAAATCATTTGTAAGGAGTTTTGATGCAGGAATCTCAAACATGGTTCATATGTCTGGACAAATGCAAGAGATTTTAATTCTATCAGCACATTTATTTTTTTTTTATATTTGTCAGATTTTTCTGGATCTGCTCAGATTCTTCTGTCTGCATACACCACAGAATTCATTCAGATTTTGTTCTCATTTTGCTAAAACTTTTTGTGCTAATCTTATCATGCCACCAGCCTTGACTTCCATTACCTCAGTATAAACTGCAGGTTCTTTCAATCAGCACATACGATGGGGTCCAGTCAGCTTTTGGAGCTGTCCTGTCACTGTGGACGGTGGCTGGAGGTGACACTCCTCAGAATTCCAAGTGCCCAACACCACCAAATATTCACAGGAAAGGCAAGGTGGCTCTTTTAACCTCTCTCTAAAAACTCCTTTGTGATAAGCCTGTTCACAATATGAGAGCCCTACAGAAGCTACAAAAGTGTAAAACAAAAGATGAGAGGGCAAATTTAAGGGTACCTGATGATCTACCAAAGTGCACCACATTAGGTTGTAGCCTTGTCCTGACATACACATAAAAACAGCAGAACCCTTATGGAAAATACCACTCAGTTTGATAACCTGTGTGTTTAAAGTTTGTTCACAATCATTGTACACACTGTCAGTAATTTTTATCTGTGCTTACAGTATCAACAATTCAGGATTATTATCTTTTTGGAGCCTGAGAAGAGTTACTCAAGGTCTACAAAGGAAAAACTTTGGGGCAGCTCTTCTGGAATGTCAAGTGAGATCACCACAAGGACAATGCTGTTTTCCAAAATAAATCACGGAATCACTGAATCAAAAAATTGTTGTACTGTTTTGCACTGGGTGGAGTGAAGGAGAGAGAGAGAAAGAGAGAGAGAGAGTGCAGGGCTCTTTCAGCGTGTCAGTAAGTAAGGCTTGACAAAAAATGACACATGAATCTTACTTCAGTTTCTGTGAAAGTTGTAGAATGAATTCTCCTGGGGACTACTAAAAGTCAGATGAAGCATGTGATTGGGAAAAGCCAGCATGGACTCATCAGGAGCAAATTATCCTTTACAAACCTAGACATCTTCCATAACAAAGAAACCTGCTTGGTTGGTGTGGCACAAGCCCTGAGCATTGTCTACCTGAGCTTCTCCCAGCTTTCGATATAATTTTCTCGGCTTCCTCCTAGAGAAAGTGATACATGATGGTCTAGAGAAGCAGTCTGTGCAATGGGTGGGGAACTGGCTGAGACACAGCACTCAGAGGGTGGTGGTAAACAACTCCTTTTCAAACTGGCAACCTGTCACAAGTGAGGTCCTCCAGGGACCTATCTTGTGCCAATAACTTCGTAAGTGATCTGGAAGATGGGATCAAGCGTGATCTGATTGATGCCTAAGGATTTGGTGTATATTTTTATGTATTTTTGGTGTGTATTTTGTGGATCTTTAGAGCTTTAGAAGT
>JAWWEW010000112.1:89818685-89992114 GCA_035583185.1 Anabacerthia variegaticeps
ACTCCCAATAAAGGTATTGTCTATCTTTCTCCATTAACGTTGTGCTGAGTGCCTATTTTGCAGGATTTTAGGCATCATGATGAAGTTTGCTGATGAGTTACTAAGATTTTATCCATCGTGTGGTATGTAGTAATGGATATAAAGTATTTGTAAATAGTGCTGGCTCTGAAGGAGATTTTGGAGCATCACGGACAAAATGGGTTTTCCACAACAGTGCACTTAGGGAAAAGAAAGGAACAACTGATAACCCCTGAATATATCAACATGTTGAAAATAAAGAGTTGGTTTATATATATATTTTTTTTTTTTTTAAATTTTTTTTTCCAGTGAGACTAATAGTAGATCTCATCATTTTCTCAGGCATAACTTCCAAACAGGATATTTGAATCTAGTGATCTAGAATTAGAGAAAAAAACTTTAAGTGTGGTGATGTGGGAGAGAGGTTTTTTGTTGTCTTTGGTTTGGATTGAGTGTTTTTGGAGAGCCCTAAATTTTGGTCCTCATCGCACAAAAAGAGATGTGGATAGGCTGGAGAGTCCAGAAAAAATGATCCAAGGATTGGAAAGGCTGCTGGATAAGGAAAGCTTGAGAAAAATGGATTTGATCAGCCTTGAGCAGAGAAAGGGAAGACCTCACCATCATGTTCCAGTATTTGTGGCTGAAAAACCTTTTTAAAAGGAGTCACATGGAAAAGAGGAGGGGCAATGAGTACAATTTACTTGTGCGATGATTCAAATTGGATTGAAGAGGAAATTTTTTCACAATATAGCAATCATTCATTGAAATTATCTCCCTAGGGGAGTGTCAGATTCTCCAACATCAGACACTTTTAAGGTTCAACTGGACAGGTACTGGGCCATCTTGTCTAGACTGTGCTTTTTCCAGGCTGGGTATTCTATGATTCTGCAATACTAAAATAGATGATTTAAGAAAATAAGAGTATAGATGACAGTAAATATTATGTCCATTCAATTGCTGAGAATCTCTCCATGGATGGGTTCTGCATGGCATACCATGGGAAAATATACATCTGGTGTCCCCTTGATGTTTTATGAAATCAAGGTTCCCAGCACCTGAAGGAATATAGGATTTACGCACTATCTACATCTCTCTTTTTGCTCTGTCTTTCTGAAGCAGGTAATTTTGATATGTGATTTATTGTTGGGCCTTTCATAGTGACATCCACAAAGAGCCCTGGACCATCTCTCCCCCCACATCCCCTTCTGTCCCTCATGTAGGACACATATCCAGACAACAGTTACTACAGAATAGCTGTGGCACTTAGAAGTTGTGCCCTACCTGAATGATTTCCCTGTGCAGGAAGACCATTCTCACTGACACACTCAGCACAGAGTCAGAGGCTGCTGTTTGCAGCAGGGCAGAAATGCCTGTAACCAATTTGAGAAACTTTATTTTCTGGGCCTGCAGAGGCTGGAACAGCTCTGTGTCAATTTTCGGAGTGGTGATCTTGCTTTTATCATCCCAATTATCTATCACACAAATGGAGAGGTCTTAGCTGAGGTCTCTAAGGTTGCCCATGCTTCAGTCTGTTATGGAACCTTTCTTCTATAAACACATAAACAGATCATGACAGACCTGGCAGGATATGGGGACTAATTGCTGAAAGAATCCATAATTCAAGCTGGGAAAAGTTTTGCAAAGTTTTTATTAATATTTGAAAATGCTATTTCTCCTTGCCTAATGCATCAATACTGTCTCTGCCTCACATGCTTTCTAGTTAGAGCAAAGCAGTGAGACACACAAAGACATCAGCAAATGATTTTATCTGAACTTTCCCCACCTCTCCTTTCCTAATTATTTTCCATTTAAGAATTCAGTCAAAAGACTTTAAAAGTTTGTTAAAATAAGGTTAAGTTTGCTCGAACAAACTGTAGGTTCAGCAGTAATAGACTGTCTCTAAATATTTGAGACATGCAACAAATTACTTTAAAAAAAATTATAAAAAATGCTGTGAAAATTTCAACATCTGGAGAAGGATTTGTTGCTTGAAAAAAGGTGTTGCCAGCTGCTATGAATAGTCTCTAATTATACCAAGAAATCTTACACCAAGAAACAGAGTTTTTCAGCACTGGACGGTGGGCTGCAATCAAATGCTCACAGTGAATTCCAGCTCCAAGAAGTTAAAGATGCATTGAAAAGTCATAATGAAGCATACAGTTGGAAACATTTAACATGATTCTGTCCCAGTATGAGCCAAGCAATTGTCTGAAATCACTGGAAGCTGGTCTGTTGGCTATTCCAAGTCTAGATTGAAGAGCTGATGAGCTTGCATATAATTTTTTTAACAACTTGAGCTTTCTGACTTCAAACCAATGGGAATGCATGATGCATGACTGAGAGGAACTTTGACTAAATGCATTCAAATTCTGCCATTATATCTTCACATAGTCCAGATTTTGAACACTTCGGGCTTAATTTCCCATGCTAAGTAGACAACAGGGAGACAACTGGAGGGCCTGGGGGCATTTTTCCTGTTCTTTTTCATAATCCAATGTGAAGGAGAAAAATTTCAGCAAGAAAATTGGACCCAGATCCCCATGGTCTCTCAAAGATTTTGCAGCTGGTCTTTGTCAGCAGAAAGATTCCAACCACATTTTTCAATGTATTTTGCAAAAGTGTCATTAAGAGCCTGCAATAATTATATTGCCTTTTGACACTTGAATATGCGATTCCATAATGGTCTTATCCATGCCATGTGTTCTTTTTTTGTTGTTATAAGAATCTGTTACGTGATAAGTAAGTGCAATACTATTGCAATGCATCTATCAATTTAAAGCATCAATCTAAACAGTTGCTTCATAAAGGGTCACCTGTTAGGACTAAAAAGTGACCTCTTGTCATTAATAAAGAAGTTTTCATGTAAGAGAAATATGGACATACTATTTGGCATATCATTGACTGAGTGTATATCTATCTCTCAACTGAGAAAAATCCAGCCATTATGCTTGAATACAAAAATAGCAATGGATATATGTGAATGGAGGTTACCCAATATTGTTCATCATTTAATGGAAAAACAAGTGGACTGATGATCGAGGATTGCTATCTAAAAGATGGTTCAATTTCTGCATTTCTAAAACATGAAAGAGGAGGGTGACCTGTGCTCTCAGAAAATTTGCTTCTGCCCAGCCAGCAAAGAGAGAGGCCTCCTACTATGCATCTTTGCAGCTGTGATGAGTTGTTTGAGCTAAGTGAGTTGAAACAGAAAATAGCCAAAAAGTCTGGAAAAGACTCTCAAGAAGCCATCCATTGACCAGAAATTCTTTCTTCTCTTTGACTCTACCCAAACGCAGCTGAGCCCGTCTTTTGGCTATGCAGGGCTAAGGTGTCCTAACAGATGGGCTCTTAGCAGGTGTTTCTTGGTCCCAGTTCAGCACCAAAGTCATCTATCACTTTTCCCCAAAGCCTTGCAGGTGTTCCTTCTTCTAGAAGGGCAGGCAGAGCATAGCCTTTTAAAAAACACCAAGAAAAGCCAAATGATAAATCAATGTTCTTTCAGTCTGAAATTAAAACCTATGTCAATTGTAATGGCAGAAATATATGTTTGAAATTGGACTCAAATTGCTTTCAGCAAAAAGACATTTGAAAGCATCATAAGCAGATTGAGGTTTTAAAAAAAATAGCAGCTGGCAACATCAGTAGTCCCTGGAGTGCTGCACAGAACAAAAGATCCTCTCCCATTGAATTTTGCCCGCAGAAAGCCACTGCAACCTGAGGTGGCTGGATGTGTGGAAAACACAAATTTTTAAATGAGCATCAGTAGCTGAGTAGGTAGAAATACAAACACAAAAAAAATCTTGATATTTCAAAGAATTTGGAAGTCTACCATTCATCCTACAGCTGAATGGAGGCAAGATTACAAAACTGCCTCAACTTCATAAGTGCTTAATCAGTCACCCTAACACTAGAACAAGGCTGAGAACTGCTTTGCTTGCTCCACAGATTAGGTTGTCGGCATTATGCTGTAATGACACAACAAGTTCTATAGACAAATTTTGATGCAAAAGCAATTTCTCTCATTTTCACCTTAAGGAAACCTGCACAGTAATTAACTTCACAGCAGTTTCATTTGGCAAAGTAATACAGCACATAGAATAAAATATTCATTAATAATTGATTATGAAAGGTGTAGTTAAACTATGTTCAGCTAATGTAAAAGCTAACAGCTATAAGAATACAGAGGGCATGGTTCTTCACAAGAACAAAATACTTCAATTCAATAGTGTTTGAGAGTGATTTGGTAAAGTATAGATTCATAAAACTGCAAAGAACCCACTACAAAAAGGATTGCCAGAGGTGCAGTGAGCACTTTTTACAGAATAAAGCCCCATAATACATAACACTTCTAAGATTTAGATTATTGATAATTTCTCCTAACCCAAGTGAAGTATTTCTTCCAAAGATTTCAGAGGCCAGCCAACAGTTTCTTCTCAGTGAAGATTCAAACTACAAGGAACTAAAAGTGCATTAAAAATAACAAAATCTGATAGCAACATGTGAAGATGTTGGTGCCTAAATTCTTGGAAAATACCCTCAAAACAACATTAGTGGTGATAGATAGATAGATAGATAGATAGATAGATAGATAGATAGATAGATGAATGATAGAGTAGTTCTTTTATTAGAAGCTTCTAAGGTGCACACTAAAACTATGCACAAGCACATCAGCTAGATGTTACAGTTTTTATGACTTTCAGTAATTAACATATGCTATAACCAACCCATGGTACCATTTCCCCTGGTGCCCACCCTCAAAAGTGCCCCTTCGAGCCCCTCCAAGGGCTCTGATCTGACTCTTCTTTTTTCACCACAAGCTATCTTATTGTCTCAGTTGGACTTCTTGCAGGTGTCTTTCAAAACAATGTAATGTGACAATGAAGTTCAGAAATGTGTGAGAAAATGCTTAGTGACTTCTAAATACCACCTAAAATGTGTTAAACTCGGGAAAACTTGTTCAACTTATATAACTCTATAGAAATCTACAAAATACACACTAAAATCCTTAGGCATCAATGTATGGTGGAATACAGAATGAAATGACTGATAACTGTGCATTGAATCAAGCCTTTTGTTTCCATGTTAAAGCTCTACTCTTACTCTTCTACATTGTCTTTCCACAGTCCCCTTAATTTCAATTTGTTGTTCCTTAATGGGAAAAAGAATACAGCTCTATTGACCACGTTTGACTGTGATGTGGTGCATTTTTACCTCTTCTCTTCTTTCTTTGCATGTATCAAAATTTGCTAAATAATTTTTCTGCCTGAAAGAGAACCTGAAGCTCAGTGGAGCTCTGGTCTGATGCTTCAGATTTCATATGTTAAGCATCTGCAAAACCTTTTAGGAAGAAAAGAAAATAAAGGCACTAGGAATATTTTTTTTCCAAAATGTTTTTTTTACCACTGTGTAACTCACCTTTCTTAATTATTCTACCATGCAGCCTGACTTTTGCTGGCAAATAAACCAGATGCAGAGAATTGATATATCCTTTCTGCAAATGATACAGAATTACATTTTGATAAGAAGGGTAAAAACACACTTTAAATAATGTTATCTCTTTCCTCCCAAGTGATCAGATTTTCCAAGACAAGAGTCTAAATATGAGGTCAAGCTTTATTTGAAACTTCAGTGTATTAGAAATTGCAGTCCAGATTCCAGCCTTTCAACAAATAGAATGACTAGGATTCTGTTTGGCCTTAACTACAGGCACCTGATTCAGATGTCTATAGGGACCCTTGCTGTCTAAGTTTCCCCTGGTAGTCCATGGAAATAGCTGATATAATCAAAATTGCCTGTAGAGACTCTGAGCTAACCAGCCACAAAGGCATCAATACAGTTTCCCCTGCCCACAGATCATTCCTTCCATGTCTAAAATCTACACAGACTGGCAATATTATGCAAAATCTATAACAGAGATGTGAATTTAAATGGTGGCCTGTATATCTGCTTTTGGATGAGGTGAATAATTCTCCAGCCTCCCTTGTCAGGGAGCAGGATCCAGCTACTAACACCACAACATGTCCAAGATGCCACAGCACATCTGAGACCACTTGCACAGGACATGATGTAGGACTCATAAAGGATCTTTATGTCCTGGAGAGGCTACTCAAGCCCAGGCAGTAAATCTCAGCCAATTAAGTAGCACCAGTTGCTATAACAAGGTAGCTGAATCCCACACCAGAATCTCCACACAGAAAGAGTTTGAACAACTGGAAGTCTTTGTTTTGAATTGAACCCCACCATAAGTCTACATGAGAATCCAGCTTCCCCAAGTTTCAAACAAGCTCAAAGGGTTCTGCTTCACACTGTACACTTATCACTAGAGTCCCAAATAAGCAACCAAAGTGCTTATACTGAATAAATTTAGACCTCAAATCCCAAACTTCTCTCTTGCCTTCATGCCAACTGTGTATCCTATCAAAGAGAATCATCTCTGTCCCCATCTGTGCATCTAGTGTTTCTCAACTAGAGATGTATGAAGTCTTTTCCTCTTTTTTACTGTGAAAAAAGCACTCATGTTAATCTCGTTAGAACCAAACACATCCTTCTTTTCCTAGTTTTTTCAAAACTTTCAGTTGCCAAAAAAAAAAACCAAACAGATTTTCTTACTGACACCGAAAGTTTTGTAACTGGCATTGAAAGGACAAAGTTTTTTCAAATACTTCTTCAGACAACATTTCCAGCTGCACAGTACTTACAACTGTTGTTTGTAATCACTGTAATCACATTTCTTCCTTAGATCCTGTAAATTGAAGGAAAAAAAGTACTAAATTCACTAAAGGAAACATAGATATGTACTTGTTCTTAGAAACTCACACAATCATCCTTTATCACATACACATTTTAGTTACATTTTCAAACATAAAATAAAAAGCATTAGAACTGAGTATTGTCTCAGTAATAGCCACCTTTAACAGCAGAATAGAAGATCTTTAATAGTATACACAACATACAACTATTTTGGATAGTAAATGAGAGTTAAATTTCCTACTGGGAACATGGGATGAATGCAGGTAACTTGTTTCATCATTACATTAATTATTAACTATATTCCTTATTTTCAGAAACTACTTAACAGTCTTTTAAAGGCTATAAGTAGCCAGGACATCCATCACTTTCAAAAGAAAATTAAAATTTTATAATAATAGCAGAATAGAAAAGTAGTTTACCTTTTTAATATACCTATCAGCTTTTCTAAATTATCATCAGATTACCATTCCGTGAGGAAAAAAAAATTCTGTTTTAAGGGAAATAGTTAAAATAGAATAAAATCGCCTGGAACTACACAGTCAGCTGTAGCTTGATGCTTTTATAGCACACTACCAAGAGAAAGTGGCAGCTACACTGGCAGTGGATTCCTGAAGATATTGAAGTGACCTTCCTAGCATCACTTAAACCCAATATAAAAATACAAACCAACAGCAGAACAATGAAGAGTCCAGGCAACGGGAAGCATTAGGCTTCTAAGCCTTAACCAACACTTGAGTTTCATCCAGCTGAAGGTAGAGCTGCACAGAAGTGAATTTCACTCTACTCCACTCACAGGGCAAGTAGAATTATTTTGCCAAGGTAAAAAAAAAAAAAAAAGGCAGAAGGGATTTACTCCAAAGGGAAATAATCTCAACAGTTATCTACTGAAAACTAACATGAGAATTAGAAGGGCAAGCCTTCTAGTCAGGAAACACAAACATAGATAGTTGATTCTGGCAACTCTACTAGAAATTAGCAACTGGTCATCAAAGGAGAATTTCTAACTGCTGAGAGGAGATCCTAGTTCACGCTTAGATTTGACCAGGATATACTGCAGTCTTTTCTAATGAAATAATACCCAAAAAAATCCAGACTGAGATTTATTTCTTTGTCAATGTGTCACCTGACTTTCTTCTTGGCTGGGTTCTTCATCATCCCAAAAACAAGTACCACGTTAATTGCATTAAAAGCAAAAGATCTAATGGATTGTTAATGAGAAAAGAATAAGAGAAAAGGCGATTGTACAGCCAAGACAGACAACCTGTTTAGCTGTGGGAGGTGATTCTATTAAGTGCAAAGACATTTATTCAGTTGTATATAAGGACACCTTTCATTTATTTTCAAACTCTCAAAATGAAATCATTCATTGTTTGAACAATAGAGCTGATCAAGAGATTCCCAGTTTCAAAACATGATCGACTAGCAAAGATCTGACATTTCAAACTGCCAACTATACAAGGATGTTTGGTAGCATTTCAAAAGTGTCTGTGATACTTTGTACACAGTTGCTTGGGGGCTGTATGTAGATTTTTAAACAATTTGTCTTAAATGCAGCAAATTTTCTGGAAGGTTTACATGAAAGAAAATCACATTCATAAATTGTGGGAGTTCAGTGTTGGGATTCAGTGTTTCCAGATAGTCTTTCTTTCCTAAAATCAGGTCACCTGCCTCACTACTTAGATATACTTTCAGGTGCCTTTCTCTATACTTTTCAATAACACCAATTTTAATCTTCTCTATTAACAATCTATAAATATTTAACTCTATTAAATCCATTGTGATCTTGGGTTAGAATATATCATCCCTGTCACTTTCTCTTCTGTACCCTCTCTCTCTTCACATATATATGGATTTATGTAATTATTTTTCCTGAGAAAAGAACAGCTGGCCTTCAGCTGTTTTGCTTTCTTGAAAATGTACTTCCATACATCATAAGCACATAATGTAAGGGGTTTTAGCACAGTACATAAGCCCCTTCAGTTCTGAATGTTACTAAACTCTGAAGAAAAGATGATGGGGTTTTAGCTTATCAAATGTCATTCAAAAATAGCTCAGTATACAAATAACCTGTTACTGAGGATGTACGTCATTGGAAAGTCTGTGTGCTGTGCAGATGGAGAGACCAAACCACCAAATAAGCTAAGGCTAACATCTTCAAAGCTGAGTGACTAATCATTCATTATTGGGCCCAGTAAGCAGCACAGAAACTAAAGAAGCCCACCGTGCAAGAGAGTATGAACAACCACACACACAAACATAATACCCAATTCTGTTCTATTAACAAATTGTCTCCTGGTGCTCCTGTGACCAGATTTCCTCATTGGTCAAAGGCAAGGCAGGAGAATTGCAAAAATTTTGGATTACTCACCGCCTTTATGCAAACACAGAGAAGTCAATCAGCAGAGTATTTACTGGGATACAGAATATTGCCTGAGCAGAGCAAATCCAGGCACTCATTTAATACTTCATGCAGGTTGCAGTGCCAACAGGATTCTGAGGCAGAAGATGCTGCCCAGCCCTGCATATAAATAGCTGACTTTTGGGCAGACACTGTCTAGCTCACTAGTAAACAGAAAACATGGGTCTGAGCATTTTGGGTTTCCCTTTGGAGGTGGATGGCACTGGACCTTCTCAATTACATATCATAGATTATGCTGAGCTGGGAAGGACCCACAAGGATAATTGAGTCCAACTTGTAGCCCTGCAGAGGAGAATACCAAAGAATCACACCATGTTCCTGAGAGCATTGTCCAAATGCTTCATGAACCTTGTCAGGCTTGGTGCTTTTGCACCTCCAGTTCTGCAATATGCAGAGCTGATAACATCCCCAGCCTGATGCCTACAGGCATCTCAGCATATGCAATACATCAATTGTCAAAAGAACCCAAGTATTGTCCTTTTCAGAAGTGGATCTTGCATGGACAAGGAAAGAAGATTATTCTGGGAGGTATCAAAAAACACCTGAAAGACAACACAGTCACTGGTCACAGCCAGCACAGATTCAGGAGAGTAAAGTCCTACTTATCAAGCCTGATTTTCTTTTATGACAAGGTAACCCACCTGGCTGAGCAAGGGAAGCCAGTTGATGAAATCTTTTTGGATTTCAGTAAACCTTTCAATACTGTCTCTCATAGGATCCTTCTGAGCAAAATGTCCAGCACAGTTGGATAAACACATCATGTGGTGGGTGAGCAAACCTCTCATGGGTCAAGCACAGAGAGTAGTAGTGAATGGGGTGACATCAAACTGGTGACCTGTCAATAGTGGGGTTCCACAGGGATCCACCCTGGGCCCTGTGCTCTTCAACATCTTCATAAATGACTTGGATACAGGACTGGAAGGGATACTAAGCAAGTTCGCAGATGACACAAGATTGGGAGATGCTGTTGACTCCCTAAAATGCAGGGCGGTCCTGCAGGGAGACCTCAACAAATTAGAGGACTGGGCAATCACCAACCATAGGAAGTTCAACAAGGGAAAGTGCCAGATTAGGCACCTGGGATGGGACAACCCTGGATCTACAGACAGACTGGGGAATGAGATTCTGGAAAGCAGTGCCACAGAAAAGGACCTGGGGGTCCTGATTGATGGCAAGTTGAATATGAGTCAGCAGTGCCCTGGCAGCCAGGAGGGACAACCCTGTCCTGGGGGGCATCAGGCAAAGCATCACCAGCTGGCCAAGGGAGGGGATTGTCCCGCTCTGCTCTGCACTGGGGTGGCCTCACCTTGAATATTGTGTGCAGTTTTGGGCACCACAATGTAAAGAAGATATTAAGCCATTAGAGAGCATCCAAAGGAGGGCAGTGAAGATGGTGAAGGGCACTGAGGGGAAGCAGTATGAAGAGCAGCTGAGGGCACTTGGTCTGTTCAGCCTGGAGAAGAGGAGACTGAGGGGAGATCTCATTGCAGTTACAACTTCTTTGTGAGGGGAAGGAGAGCGGCAGGCACTGATCTCTTCTCTGTAGTGACCAGTGACAGGACCTGAGGGAATGGCCTGAAGTTGTGTCAGGGGAGGTTTAGTTTGGATATTAGAATTAAAAGTTCTTCCCCCAGAGGGTGGTTTGGGCACTGGAAGAGGCTCCCCATGGAAGTGGTCACAGCACCAAGCCTGACAGAGTTCAAGAAACATTTGGATGGTTCTCTCAGGCACATGGTGTGACTCTTGGGGATTGTCCTGTACAGGGCCTGGAGTTGGACTCAATGATCCTTGTGGGTCCCTTCCAACTCAGCATATTCTGTGATTTTGTGACAGTGTCACTGAGGTACTACTTGTGTGGCAAGGTGAATGGTTTCAGTCCTGAACTCATGCTGGAAGCATTCCTGCATACTCCATATTCAGTGCCACTTAGTGGAGTTGTGACTGGATGGATGAGACCTTGATACCTTGACTATTTTAGGGGCAGTCCAGCAAAATTGTGCAAGCTGAAACAAGTGGGCCTGCTACAAATAGTTTACTGCTCCTGTGTTAATGTGCCAGTGTGAGATTGTTCTGAGCCACTGAGTGCTTTCTAAAATACATAGATCTGCCCAGACCTGCAGTTGCTGTGAAAAAGACAGGATGCCTTAATGTAGAGTATTTACCCAGATGTAATACTCTTCCTGCAGCAAACTAGATTGTGCTTACCCACACACTTCAAATTTGTATTTTGGGGCATGCACAGATGAGCAGGTGCCAGAAACAGTTACTAACTAATTAGCGAGTTTTCAGTCATGGATTCAAACTCCAAAGCAAGTTTTTGTCACCCTGAGGGCAGCCTAGTTTTTGTTTTTTAACATTTCCCAAAATGCAATTAAGATAATTTTAATAGCATGTTCCAAAGTTCACTGAAATCCTCAAAAGACTATATATTAACCAGGAATGCATAATCAGAATTGATATGTTGGTTATCAATATCTGCAGGCTTCATGAAACTGTGTGCTCTGAGCTCCCTGCCACCTCAGTGCAACAGGAATGGCATCATACCTGAGGAACTGGATAACAGTATAAAATGGCACTGCTGAAGATGTGATCAATTAGTTTTCAAAATCCTCAAAGGTGCACTTGTGTAATTTATCCCAGATGGCCCCAAAGTAGTTCATAAAGAACTTGGCCTTCTGAGGAAACAGAAGGTGGGAATTTGCTACACAATATTATCTTATCGAAGATCCACAGAAATTCTGATGTGCTGGTGAACAGTGGCATTTCATCGACATGTTTTGTGTTATGTCTCTGCTACCACATTTATCAATCACATGTCCTAACTCCCGCGACAAGGTTTCTCACAGCACATATTTTGCTGTCTTTAATTTTAGACTTGTAGCTGCACTTGTTTCAAAGCTTTTTTTAACATTGCGTCACATTATTTTTGTCTCCCGTATTTGTAAAATATAAACATCATGAGTACTAAATTTCAGTTCTATCAGACTTTCAAGAGTCTCATACATTTTATTTTGGGTAACTTCTTTCTCTTCTTGTGATGGTGAATGGAAAATAGCAGAGGAATAACTGGATTAAAAACTTGTCACTTTGATGTGATCAGGACAGGATAAAATTTGGAAGAATATACCATCTCTATCTACTCAGGAACTTTGATCTACTGTCAATCTACTCACCACTTATCATCCAGATGTCTCCTCCCCTAAGGTACAAGCACAGCTTTCTCGCTTTCTTTGATTTTATTACATGCTACTATGAGATATGCAAACACTAATGTGTCAGGTTGTTCATCTTATGCCATGCTTGGTCTCCATCTCAGTTCAGTTTTTCTTGCTTTTGAAAACTTTGACTGTGACTCCCTTGGCATAATTTTCCTGCTTCTAGCAAAATCTGTGTTGGTCATATTGGAAAAAAGCATTTATGATTACTATCATCTTATCCTTCTCTTGCACTTTGTGAGGTTTTGCTTCTGCATCTCTCCTTCTCTTCTGTCTTTGTTAATAGTTCTTATATAAGTCTAAACTTACTTGCAGGACAGAGAATGTACAGCAGATTTCAAGATACATCCTTCAGATGGAGGTTATTTGCATTCAGTATTACCGTACACTTTTCTAGATAAACATTATTAGGATTTCTGCTTTCTTTCCTGTTGTCTGAGAAGCCAGGTGTGCACACAATACATACCTTGTTTCAGGTTTATGTGTCCTCAGAAGGATACATAAATAATCTGCTGACTAGGCACTTTGAGACCTTGTCTGTCCGTTCCAGGAATGAGACTGTCTGTACTAACAGTGTTAAAGCTATAAAGACAACAACATCATTAAAACAGTTTGCAGGAAAACAAAGGAGTACAATTTCACAACAGATTTCCTCTCTGGTACTCCCAGTTTTCACTCTCCAGTATTGACTTTAATGTAATTTTAGTCTTCCATCTGTCTTTATGTGAAGCTGGGGAGAACTTAGAATGACTAAATCAGTGTTGCAGTAGCCCGATGCATCTGTTGGTGAGAGGCCACTAACATTTTCACCTCTCTTAGGCTGCCTATGAAGAGAGTTTCTTCCTTTATTGATGCTTCATGACCTTCATGGAATATGAGTTGGTATTCTGAAATCTCAGTACCAAAAATCTACTTTATTCTACCCCAAAGGACAGAAAACATGAAAAAATGTCTGAAAGATATGGAGATTTCAAATTCTGGTACTATTCCGTGTTGTCAGCAACAACATGGGACAGCAACATTTCTTTTATAAAGTCCTTACCTCAGTTAAAACAGCATCTTATAATTGGAGGGGTTTGACACAGAAGACAAAACATGACCCAACTCATTTAATAAAAGCACAATATAAAGAAGTAAAATGACTGCTATATAGGATATATTTGTCCATCACTGTTTATTCAATAAGGTTTGATTCATTTTCTTATTACTCCTCTGTTACACACAGAGCAATGTTATAATTTGAGGGGTAATATATTGCAAACCTCAGTATCTCAGTGTTCTCTTTGAGACATCCCAGACAAACTAATGATTTTCATTTCAGACTTTGAGTTCGCTCTGCACTTTTCATTGTTATGAGGGCTTTGTAGTGATCACAAAGCTCTTAATCAAGTAAAATAAAACTAAAAGGCATCTAAGGTATCCAGAAGTCTCCTATACTACCCTTGAAAATGCACGTTATTCTTTTCAGTATTTTGTTGGCTTAATGAAATATGACTGTGTAACATTCTGCTTTTTTTTCTTTAATCTAAGTTCGCATGACCATTAGCAACACAAAACTGATGCATTTTCAAGTCCAGAAGCAAAATATTCATCTTTCTCTAAAAAAAGCTAATGAAAGTCAGTTTAGTGTCTATTTTAAAGCCAAAATCTCTAATATGTTGTCCTGTAGAGCAAAATTTGTCCTGTGTTTCGTTACATACACCTGTCATTTGTGCTTCATCTCAAAATGGATATTAATTTACAATTTTTAATTTTTATTTTATTACCAAAGGCTAATTTCCTAAAGCTTTTGAGAAACAGTTGTCCTTTACATTTTCCCATTTTTACCACTCTTTTCTCATTCAAATTTCAAATCAATTATTTCTAAACTCTGAAACTCTGTTTTGTTTTGACTGCAAGTTTGGATCAGGAATAAATTACACAAAACTGAATAGACCTTTGAAATACAAATTAGTTCCTAAAAACAATGACAAAGAAATACTCTAACTCAAAAAAAAAAGCCACAACCCTGATCATAACATAACAAGCCATCCTCTGAACTGTTAAAAAGACATGTTAACATAGAGGTTAATGGCTGTGATTTCTGTAGGTATGTATTATTTCCAAGTTTGTTATCATATAGCAATAGCAGCAATTCACAGACAAGCAATATCCAAGACGGTATTGCAGTTGTTAGACTAAATTGCTTCCAATCCTTGTCAAAGGCAATTCAATACATGCTCAACACAAAAATAGGTATTGGACACTAATACTGTTATAAAAAGAGGTTCCATGTCCAGATAAATGACTTACAAACATGCTGCAGAAACTGTTTTTATGAGTATGACCCCAGTGTAGAAAAGCCACAGTAAACCATTAAATATTGCACATTAAATGTTTATGAAGATGACAGTGACAAAAGAAGAGGCCACAACTTCAGTGTCCAAGTTATCTCTTTGTAAAGATTTTCAAAATACACAAAAAGAAGTATAATTCCCTTACATGTCATCTAAGAATATTCCTTTTTTATAAGTAATTTATCTGTACTCTTTTTAGTGTTGATAACATCAGAAAAAATGCCTTTAAATTGCAAAATAATATGAGTAAAAAAATGGACTTCTTAGTAACTTCAGCATGTATATGGCAGAAAGGAGCCGAAGTGAAGACTGTATAAAGAGAGAAGACAGGAGCAAGTAAGCATTCTGAACAAATTAGCCATTAAAACTGAAAATGCTGTTGTTTTGTTTTCCCTCCAGCATAAAATTTCACTCCTGAAATACACTGTCTTCCAGGTAGCACAATTTGTAAAACCCATACACAATAATTTGCTTGGCAGTCACAATTTAGTGATCCATTAAAGACTTATCTTTAGGCTCCAGTTCCCCGAACCCATCAATCAGAGCTAAAGCAATAAAAGCCTGCTGAGGGCAGAAGCTTTGGGGCTCATTTTCAGAATGGCTGAGAACCCTCAGATGTCAAAGTAATAGCTACAGGTACCCAGCAAGTTAAAAAAAAAACCCAACCTACTACCTTCATTCTGTCTGTTGGTTTCCTTCACCTCCACTGTCACTAAGCAGAGAAAATCTATTTTTTTTTATTTCTGGGTAAGTCAGATCTCACATTCCCACAAGTAATCTGCATGCAAGTTTGTTAGGATCAGAATCAGTCATTCAGCAGCGGTAACATATTTTGCTTGGTCACAGTAAAGAACTACCTAAAACTAAAGTAGACAAGGAAAATGCTGGGAGGAGATGAAAAAGTTGTGTTATCATGGAAAGGGAAGCTCAGGAGAAGCTGGACAGTCACTTTTTCTTGCTGCTGAATCAACATCCTTCTAGGGGGAATAGTTCCCAGTGATTCATGAAGCAACTCTCTTCATCAGCATTGAAACTGTGGTTTTACTGCAGGGACTGAATTTGCATTAGGGAGAGTTAGAATGACAGTATTTGCATTTGTATTTCAAATATGTCTTCCCCTTCCCCATAGATTTAGAACTGTTTATTTCTAGGATTATGACTTAAACCAGTTTGGACATAAGAATCATGCCTGAAATTCAGATCCGAAATCAAGAATTGCAGTTCAGAGTTTGAAAATTAATGGATTTAGTAGATTTATTTGGAGTACATGCATGGTTCCACACCATCCCAGGTAGGAACTTACCGAGCTGAATCAGTTCTGCTACGCCACCAGGTTCTATGCTGAAGTTGAAGATCTGTTCTGGTCAACTAAAATACTCTTCAGAACAAGAAGTTATTGCCAGGACTCCTGAGATGCACACAAGATAGCAGTGTTGCCAGGTCCCACGTGGTAGTTATTTTTCTCCCAGTAATAGTATTTTTCTTCAAGCTCTAGTTCCTGAAATGGAAGCCTTGCTTTTCATTATTAAAATAAAAAAAAACCAAACAAACAAAACAAAAACAAAAACACATAAAACCCTAAAATAAACGTTGCTATTATGTGGGGGTGTTTTATTTGGTTTTTTTTTAAACTTACTAAATATTAATCTGGGGAATTTATTCTCTGTTTACTAAGAATGGCAATGATGAGAAATACACCTGAATGAGGACACCAGGAGAGATGCAGAAGACATTTATAGAAAACATTTTGGTCTCTGCAAGAATAGCTCTAAACTAGTCAGTATAAATTGCAACTGGTGAGACAGCGGCTGTGACTTGCCTTCATTATGTTTTATTTTCTTTATGGAGCAGAATAGAAAGCATGCATGGTAGGCGTGTATGAATAACACAGCTTGCATCATACATGTGAGCATTATAGCCCTAGCTGGAGGCTAGCTGGAGGACAGCTAACACATGGGAAGAGGGCTGTAAAGGGACATAAAGTCATAATCAATTCATTACCAACCAGCAGAACTATAAAGACACCAAATTCAAGAAATTGCCAAATGCCGGGGTAACAAGAAGAGTGAGATGGAAATTCCTGTGGATAAGAGGAAATGTGATTTAATTGACAACACTAAAACTAAAAAGAATAATTCTTATGAGTGAAATGTAAAATCACTGGGGTAGATCTGGGTAAAAAAAGTGTGAGTGGGTGATATGATGTGCCACAGCAAAGAGAAAGCATTTCTTATGGAGTAAATGAGGGCTGTGAGCAGCAGGTTCTGTACTTATCAGTTTATGGATCTATCTGTTAATGAAGGTCAAGAGAGTCTAAAAATGGGGTGTGCAACAGACCATAAAATAGCCTGGTGAAGAGGATAAGTTCATCCCCCATAATGAGAAGAAATCAAAGCTGTATACAGAGAAGTTTGCCACGAGCAGCCAGTGGCAAACAGAATTAGAGCTGCTGACAGGCACAGATGGAAATGGCCCAGCACAAATCCTACCACAGAACTGACACAGGTTGGGTTTGTTTGAGGTGAATTGATAGGCTAAAGAGAGGAATAAATTGTATGCCTGTGATAGGGCCAGTTGCCTATTGCTAGCTGTCAAAGTGAATTAAGACTGCTTAGGGTCCCACAGTCTCTTTGACAGAAGTTACTCCAACTGAATCCTACAATTTTTACAGAAGACCACCAGTTCATTTAAACAGTGTTCAAGAGGCAGAATATTATTTTTTTGTGAAATCAAAGCAATTGTTTGTTTTGTTTTATCTTAACTCACTGTGGCAAAATGTCTCTCCTTCTTTGAAGAAGAACCACCTCATAAAGCCTGTACTATGTGCCCCAATGTGAGTTGTGTCTTCATTAAATCTTTCCAGTATGACATGGAGCATGTAGGTGGTATGCATGTCTCCCAAAAAAAACATCTGAAGGCAGAAATATAGCAACCTCTATTTTTAAAATGCGGCTGCTTATAATCTGTGCCGCATCCCAAAATCCATATATGGTGTTAATGTCAATGTAAGGTGAACAAGGCTTGTATCTCACTCCATTGACCTTATGTGCTCCTACCTGGTGCCAGCAGGAGAGCCTGAGGGAAGCAGCTGGGGCATGGTTCTGTGTCATCAGACAAGAAGAACGTTTTCTAGCCCTGTCAAAGAATAGCCTGAATATGTGTTGCAATAAAGAGGTCTTTTTACTACCCCGGAAAGCCCCTGGCATTGCACATTCACATACAATCACTAGGATCATATTTTGTTTGGATGGTCTCATAGATCTCACTGCCTGGGTTTATGCAGAGTTAAAAGCCTCACTTCTAAACAGCATTTCTAAGGAGATAATTACATGAACTGGATTTTTTTCTGGGTATATATAGTTCTATAATAGGTGGGCATGGCTTTTTTTTTTGCTTCTTCTGCTATTCAGATTGCAATAGGAAACAGCTATGCAAACTGTGAAAGTGATAAACCATCTAATCCTAAGACATTTGGGGTTTTATTTTGCCAATTTGTAATCTTAAGTACCACCTCCAGGCAGAAATTTGAAAAGAATGCTCTGTGTTTTGTTTATTTTGTCATATGGTAGATATGGATTGAGTTTTGAAAACATACTTAGTTTATTTTCACAATACCTTTTTCTTCACTGCGCCCAAACTAGAGTTGTCACATAAAATGCAAAAGTAGGAAAGTTAAAAGGCATCAATAACAAGCAGAGACAGTGAAACAAAAAGTATCTGGCAGTTGCAAGGTTCTAGGGGATGCGGAGAATTCACACAGCAAGGCACAGTCATTGACTCCTTCCTCTGCCATGAGTGCATTTGATGAAGCTCCAAGAAGTATGTCAAGGTCACGTTTACCCAATTCTAATGAAGCAAAGCAAAATCACAATTTGTTAACCATCCACTGGGGATAAAAGTGTAATTTTTTTTTAACAGCTAAGTAATTAAAAAGGCAAATGTGTTCCATATTGCAAGAGTGTTACTATATTAGATAAGGGAATGGTTCATGACCATGTGACACTATTAATATGACTCAAAATTATCTGGTCTCTTAAATGACTATATTTCCCTTAGCAGAATGTGAATTTTGGGTTAGTAATTTTAATTGCACTAATATATGACTGCTTAAAAGTGTCATTTCATGTGTTTTTTAAGCTGCTCCTCTTTGGATTTCTTCTCCTCCTACTCAGGGTTCTGTTTATTTTAATTGGGAGTTACTGATGCCATATTGTGTACTGACTCTCCATGATTTTTTTTAAATAAGCAGGTTTTTTCAAAACCACCATACAGTGAAAAGAGTCACTATAAATAACTGAGGGATTTTAAAATCCAATCTCTCTTGAATGGAGAGTTTTGCCCTTCAAGATGCAAAATGACCCAGCAATTTCATGGGCAATGTAGTTTTTTGTTTGATTCTGTCACCCTTTCTCATGCTAATTAATGATGTCTTTTGCAAACAGTGCCACTGAAATCAGTATAGGAGGCAAATAATCCATTTTACTTAAAGTCATCTATTTTTCCAAAGGTGGAAACATAACATGGCTACTTTATCAAAGGTGGAAATACATTATGAGACAATAACTATGTAACTGCTTTTTTTCTATTAGTTTTACCACAAAGTTAGAAAATAGCTCTACCTCTTTCACATTAATGGTGATATTTGCATTATATATTACTTTATGAATCACTAGTGGTTGTGTCTTTAACTATGTCAGTGTCTTCTGACAGAGATTTCCTCAGGATAAAAGATCTCACTGGAGAATAGGTGAATTACAATCACTAAAGACAGAAGTATATAGGTAAATGGTCTTAAGTTAACCTTGCATGTTTTATCATGACTGGAATTCTGTGTATGGTGTCTTTGTTATTCAGTTTCACTAGGCGCAAAAAGTGTGAAAGCAACTTAGAGTCAAAAGGCAGAAAAAAATCATTCTCTTCCAGGAAGATGACTTTTCATTGTGGCTGAATCCCCATGTATTCCTAAGAGTATCCGGGCCAATGGCAAAGAGGATTTTTTAACTTAATAGAAAAAGTGTATTTACATTTGGAGTTGTTTCCAAGACAAAATACACAAAACCTGTTTAAAAATAACAAATCTTACAAAATAATACTAATATTCTTTGATATATTATTCTACTAAATAAAGAAAACTATTGAATTGACAGATTTTGAAACTTAATATATACTGTTTAGTTCATGAACTGAATAGCTCTGTACCTCCAGATAATTACGACACATTCTGATAGCACTAACTGAAATAGCCAATGACAATCACAATATTCCACCTGTCAGACATTGTTTCAGACAGAGGTATGTTCCTTAAGAATGAAGGAAAAGGTATAGGTGTTGCTTTTTCAACAGAATACTCTATGCTCATATAGTGTTTCCAGTCAAACCATAGTCCCAGTAACTTGCCTTAGTGTAGCATTTCAAAAACAGAAACAAAACAAAACAAAAAAAAAAGGAAAATTTTTACTAGCAAGTAAGAGAATATATAATTAAGAATGCATACTGCTTTTAAAAATCAGAAGATACAGGTGAAATCAATTCTCCTCATGAATGGCAGAATCTGCAAGCACAGCTTTTGTTACAGTTCTGAGCAGCAGTGATAGTGGTAAGATTTAGCTAACTGGAAAAGGCAGAAAATAATCCCATAATCAATTTACCATGATTAAATACCTATATAAGAAGTAAACAAATCCTCCTCTTAAGAACAAGTTGAAATTGGATACGCTACCACTCTCACAGCATTTTCAGTTCTTCAGTGATAAATGAAGCACTAAACATGTCCATAAAAATATGCTATTTTTATTAATTCAGCTGCACTTAATGCATCTCAGTACTTTGTTTTTATTTGAAGGGGCTGAATAGAAGGAATTTGCTGCTATATCATGAGAATGTTGCACAGTCCTGAGGAGACTAAAATAGCATACAGAACTGCAGAACAAACTACCCAACGCATCAAGTCCTGACAACTTTTATAAAGAATTTGAGCAAGAATAAATTTGCTTTGCAATCCCCTGTCTGAGTAAGCTGTAATACCTCCTAGGCTAGCTACCTGCATTTTCCTACTTCAGTAGAAAAGGAAAGGTCTGATATTATGTCAAGGACATGATTGTGAGGATTTTTTTTTTTTGTTGGTTGGTTTTTTTTTTTAACTGCTGTAAAAATTATGACTGAACCTGTAGCCAAGATATGGTATTGAATGTTCAGATCCAAAGGGTCCATGAAGTATTTCCATGACTAAAATTACTCCTTTCAACAGATGGGGAACTGGTGTAGAAACCCTACACAGTGTTTGAATGTCACGCAGTCCAGAGCTTTTGATGAGACACAGCTGTATTTTCTAGCTGGTTTGTTGCAAGGCAGATCCTAGAATCCTAAAGAAAATTGTCTTTGTTATTTTGTCTGCACAAAATTACGTACAGCTCTTGATTGTGCGCTTTTAGAGGCCCCTGAGAAAGTGATTATCTTGGTCAAACTTCTTGAGTATTAGTGGTTATTAGAGGCTGGTGAGTACTGCAGAGTAGTTATTTATCTACCTGTGATTCAGTAACTGGATTTTCACGTCTGACTTCTTTTAGAATTCTTCTGTAAAAAAATGCATTATTAACAGGCAGAAAGTCTACATAAAGTGTCACAGTATATGAAGGCTGGAGTGGGTTGGCATCACCCGTTCCTGACAACAGACAGGGAGAATTCCAACACCATATGCTTTCATCTGCAAAACGCCTACTTCTGAGCAAAAATGCCCCATAAAATTAAAATTATCTTCCTGCAGAACTCAAAGTCATTTGCAAATTTGCTTCTTTTAAACAAGCTCAGAAGTAAGATTAATGGAGTAATGAAATTAACTCTGCACCAAACCAGTTTTATCATCTGACTCTTTCAGCAGGTTCTGAATTTCTGCGACTCCTTTGCAAACATATATTCACAGGACTCTAGTCAAAACTGGTTAGCATCTTCCGTATAACAAACACAAGTTCTCTCTTGCTATAGCAGCATTGTTCTTTTTGCAACATCTGGAGATTAGATAAAGGCAAAGATCATTTTTAAAAACTACCATAGTTAGCTTCATTCGTTTTTTATGGTTTCTGCAATTATTTCATGTCAACTAGTTTGGAGATTTAAAAATGTATCCTGGAAAAGTGCTGCTATTGTGTTGTATAATCAGGTTTTGCTACTAGCAGTATTCTCATTCTAATTATCAGTGGTATATGCTGCAGACAGAGATCCTCCCCGGTGTCTAGAGGTGATACTAAAGGAGAGACACAACTCACTTGTACAGTGCATTCATGTGATCTTTTATCACTCCCTCAGCAATGAAAAATTAGTAGTAAATCAATTAATAGTGTTAAAGGTATTGACAGGCCAACAAGTAAATACTATCAATGTGGTAAATTGAGAACCCTGCTTTGGTATCAAACCAAGAAGGATGGTTTAAGCGAGGTCTAACCAAGGGCTGAAAACTACCATGGAGAAAGCCAAGGACAAAGTTATTCTATGAGTGCGGCCCACAGGGATGTTAATTCTCACTGTTGTAAGAAACCAAAAATGGAAGCACACTAAGAATGTGTTGCATTTCTTTAGCTGAGGAATGAACACTGCAAATGCAGACTTCTGAAATGTAGCATGTCTATATTTATAAATATATATATATATATGTTTCTTGCTGTATTTTTCATTGCAGGGAAGGTAGAACATAAATAACATAGACATATTTTTTTTCTACTGGGTTTGCATGAGAAGCTCAGAGTATCTGGGGGGAAAAAAATATAGGAAACACTTATCATTCAAGCTGTATTATTCAGGACATTTTGTAGCTTCCCAAAGTGGTATAAACAAGACAATACAGATTCAGGGATAGACTGTTATTCCTTTTCTCTGACTGACACAAAAGTCTTGCAGTGGGAAGGAAATTGTGTTGTGAATCACAAGCCATTAAATGACTGTGGCTTACAGTGGGCTCCATATATCACCAGGAAAAAGAGAATGGCAATGTTTAAAACAAACAGATTTCAGGACATTTGCAGCCCATCGGGAAGCGATTCAACTCCAGCAAGTCTTAGTTTTTCTTTTGAAAACCCTGCCAACAAGGTTTCTTTTTCTTTTCCATTGCAGCAGGAGCTGATGCCTGCAATGTGTTACACAACTGTTTCCCTTAAGCCCAACGACTGAGCTTTGTTATCAGAGTTATATTCAGAAACACTACTTCAGCCTAAAATTGAAGGAAAATCTATTTTCACCTTCTATATTAAGTACATTTGCTTCTCCACTAGGATAAGACTATCAGAGGCACACACAGCTTAAACGTGCTATTGATTTTTAGAAATTAAAGCCAGTTGCACATAGCTCTGGGCTTCAATGAGTCATGAAATTCCATCAAGAGTTAGTTCAGATGGGGGTTTTTTTTGTTCCTGGAATACAGGGATCGGTTCATGTGAACTGACAGGTGGAAATGTATTCAGTGTGAAAACTTCTGAAGGAATTTTTGAAGTGGGTCTCTTAGCAGAAAGAGGTTGATTTTAACTAACCTACAACCTGCTGAGTACAGAGACCAATTTGTATTGAAATCGGGTCATTGCATTAGGGAAGTCTGAAATTCAAACCTGCAGATGTTCATGCTGAGTGCTTAACTGAACCTCTGGAGTCCTCAAAGCTGTGCTTTAGAAATATATACTTCCTTTCTCTTTTCTTACAACACTTCCACCTCATAGTAATGCAGAAAATTCCCAGACCACAATCTTCACTTCAGTACTTTTTCATCTCACTTGTTTGCTTGTTTCAGGGTACCTAAAGATGCTAAGATGGAAACAGATTCTGAAATGAGAGGCAAAAAAAAAAAAAAAACTTAGAGAAGTAAACCCATGTAGTTCTTAAGAACAAATGTTTTGAGTTTGCTCATGCTATTTCTATCACATGATGACTCAATGCCCTCTTTTAACAGATATTCCATTCCATACAACTATCTAGAAGAAATATTAGTTTTCTCACAAAAAAAGCATGTATCAGATCCTGCTCAAACTCAAACATGTTCATATATGGAAAAAAATAGTTCTCTTAATATATCAGTAAGTAAAATGCTATAAATACTACTGCCATAGTAATGAAGTTATTACTGAGACATTGGTCAATGATGCTCAGTGTCCCACCTTATCAAGAAATTGTCAGGTACTCCAAAAACCGTGAAATGTGCAAAGTTACCCAGAAGAAAGAGCCAAGAAGAACCTTCAAAATATTTCCTTTTAGAATTCTTTATAGTTGTTTACACAACCTGAGGAAATGGACTGAAGAATTAGGGGAGGTTTAGGTTGGAAATTAGAAAGAAGTTCTCCACCCAGAGGGTGGTTGGGCTCTGGAACAGACTCCCCAGGGAAGTGGTCACGGCACCACACCTGACAGAGTTCAAGAAGCATTTGGATGATACTTTTGGGCACATAATGGGACTCTTGGGGATGGTCCAGTGCAGAGCTATGGGTCAGACTTGGTGATCCTTGTGAGTCCCTTCCAGCTCCACGTATTCTGTGATTCTGTGGCTCTGTTACCTGCCATCGCCAGCAGTGCACCCATCCACCTCCTGAGCAGACATGAATTTTGCCAGGAGAAGGCTGTGGGAAACAGTGTCAAAGGCTTTACTAAAGTCTAAGTAAACAACATCCACAGCCTTTCCCTCATCCACAAGGGGGGTCACCTGGTCCTAAAAGGAGATCAGAGTGGTCAAGCAGGACCTGCCTTTCATGAACTCATGCTGGTCTGATCCTCTGGTTGTCCTACATGTCACTTGAGGACATGCAGCATGATCTTCCAGTGCTTCTTATAGATGGGTGTCGCACTGGCTAACCTGCAATCACCTGGAACCTCCCCAGTTAACCAGGACCGTGGGTAAATGATGGAAAGTGGCAGAGTAAGCTGTCAGCCTCCTCAGTACTCCTGGGTGGATGCCACCCAGCCCCACAGACTTGTGTATGTTTAGGTGGTACAGCAGACCACTGATCATTTCCACTTGGATCTTGGGGGCTCCCCATTCTGCTCCCCATCCCAGTTCAGGGGGCTGGTACCCAGGGAACAACTTGTCTTGCTATTAAAGGCTGAAGCAAAAAAGGCATTAAGTACCTCATCCTTTTTCTCATCCTTTGTCACCCCCCTACATCCAGTCAAGGACAGAGATTCTCCTTAGTATTCCTTCTGTTGCTGATGTCTTTATATAGAAATATTTTTTATTGTCCCTTATGACAGTGGCCAGATTAAGTTCTAATTGGGTTTTGACCCTTCTAATTTTGTCTCCACATAATCTCATGACATCCTTATAACCCTCCTGAGTTTTCTGCCCCTTCTTCACAAGGTCATAAACTCTCTTTTTATCCCAGAGTTCCATCCAAAGCCCTATGTTCAGCATGTCTCCTTCTTAAACCCTAGTGTTTAATTCTTCTTCATTTCCAGACAAAGATTGTCCACAAGATCATAAAATTGAGTTTTCCTTTTCCCTCATTATAATATTTATCATTGTCATCATCACTCTTTTCACAAGATTCAGATGACAAAAAATTATCTTCTTAGCATACAAAATGTCACCAGTATTCCATATAAGGAGGTACTTAGTATGGTTTCAGCAGCTGTTAATAACCTTGCAGACAACAGTATCATAGGATAATTAGGGTGCGAAGGGACCTCAGGAAGCCTCTAGTCCATCCTCATGCTCAAAGCAAGACCAGTTATGGGATTCCTCGGGGTTTTAGCTAGTTGGGACTTGAAAACCTCCAAGGACAGAGACTGTGCCACCTTTCCAAGCAAATTTTCTGAGAATTCTGTTCTTCTGCCTAGCTGCTTTCATAGAAGATGTCCTTTTTCTTTGAGCAATATTTATTTTAAAGTCTTGTTTTATTTATTGTTTTATTATTCCTTTTTTTAAATTTGGGGTTTTTTCCTAGTTTTTTTCAGCTTATGGCTGCTGTCTTTTATCTTCTTGCCACACAGAACTGTTAGAAGCCTGTCTCCATCTTCCTCTATTCTGCACCATCCTTCAAGCTTTGGACTTGTGCACCTTCTGTCATTTATACGTAAAGGTCTGCTCTTTGTCATAAAGTTCTGCTTAGAGCTCACTAATTCTCATTATTCCTTTGCCTTTTACTGTTAACCAAAGGAGTACATTTCATTTCTCTACATAACAATAAATTATCTAAGTAATTCTTCTCAGGTTTAGGAAACTCCCCCTTTCCTCATCTGGGAAAAGTAAATTCATAGGAGTTTCCTCTCCAACATTAACCTAAGGATTTTAGTTCTGAGAACGGAGCAACTCTGGAGGAATGCAGAGAACTCCCAGGCCCCTTAAGGTAAGGCAGGACCTGTTCCCGTGCTGGGCAGAGAGTGGTACATGAATGCCTCACTTCACCCTGCAGTTGCTGGAGAATAATTGCTGATTTGAAGTATGAATTTGGGTATAGTCCTCATGCTTCATGAAAAGAGGGTGACACTGAAGTTTTTTCATTCACAAACTTTTCATGGTAATAACTTTGTTATGCTTTTAAGCTTAGGATTCAGACATCCATTTGACTCTAACACTGTTTACGTCTTGGACTTTAGTAATTGTTCATCTGAGAAATTGGAAGCTGCTTGCCATATTTCTATGTTTCTTACTCTTAGTTTTGTGCTCCAGTCCCAGGCCTCACAATCACACTATTTAAAACCATAAAAGCAAGCAATTACAATTCAACACTTAATCTGTATAATGAATGGATCTAACTTGTTCTATAAAATGGCACTCAAGGGACATACAGTCCAGGTTACACACACTGTTTTCAAAAACTCTCAGTTCATGAGTGATTTGCACACCAGTGTAAATCATTGCTTTCTCAGCAAGTACATTTCTGTAAACTAGTATTAATGTCAAATTTATACTCATAAAAGCATGCAGACTGAAAGGAGAAGTGACAGGCATTGATTTAATTTCTTGTCATGCATATATTTGCATCGTATTTACACATTAGTAAGGGAGACATACCTTGTGTAAATCAATAGCTACCCTGCCTGCATAGTGTAAACTTCATTATTCATGGTCTTACACTATGCTGGATGAAACATTAAAGATACAAGTAAAACAACTATAGACTGCTTTGAAGGACATAGGGAAGGTCGTTGACTTACAAAGACAGAACAGGGTTGTATATGATTTCAGAAATTTCAGTCTCTGACCCTTTCTCCATTCTTTCATAGTCTTATTTTTTTCCCATTCTGTCAAACACAGATGAGAGCATCTCAAAGGGTCATCATGAGGGGTTACTAGTTAATGTTTGTAAATGTCTGAGAAAAGGGTCATCATTTTACAGGCATAGATGCTTTCTAGTTTACAGTGTCATTAGGCCATTCCCTAAGCTTGTAGATCCACATGAAGTGATTATTTAATTTCAAGAAAAGGAGTCTACATGATAAATAGAGGACAACATTCACTTTCTATCTCCCCATAGAATTTTATCACCATATATTGATATCGTTATTCTTTTTTGATAACTTTTACAGATTAAGACAACATAATTTTATTCTCATTCTGTTCCCTTTACACAAACAAGACTCTCTGTGGAAGATGCACCCTGTAAGCAGATACATTAAGTCCCTTAAGTTCATTTCAAGTAGGGTGAGGAGACTGGGAGAAGGAAGAATTGTGATACACTCCACAAAACACAACAGCTTTGTCCCGGGGGAACACTGCCAGTAAAAATAAGTTTGGTCAATCTGGGGCTCATGTTGGCATAAATGCTCCTGGTCAGCTGTATGATATAATGGACACTGGGGGAAGACTATCCCAGCTAACACACATGACAGAAATGGCAGCATTATTCACCATGACAATACTTAGTTCCTAGCCTGCTTGACCACGTAGAAGAAAAAAGTTTGGGATGGGAATAAGTTCTGCAACAAAAAAAACACGGGAGCATTGGAGTCCACAGCCATTGCTCAAGCATCTGGTTCTTGCTTCCTTTCCTCCATGAACTAAGGAAAACCACAGAGAAAGAAGCATGGGGGAACAGGGAGTGCTTACTGGGTATGGGAAAAACCAGTTACAGAAAAAATAGCTGCCGGTCAGTGAACTTGTGTAACTGAGCCCTGGGCATGATCTGGATCATCCCTCCTCTATTCTTACTAAAACTGTTTTCTCACTATCTTCTCTGTGGGTGAGGTCTGTCTTCTGAGCCTGTGTGGATGAGCTCTAATGACCTCCAAATCAGAGTGGACACTAGGCGGGGTGCCAGCTCAGAGTGCCAGCCATCAAGCTGGGACCATCAGCCTGGGGGCTCCAGAGTTCTGGGGTCAGCAACAGGAGGATATCAAGGCTGGGGGCCAGTTTCTACATAGAGCAAACATCAAATAGCAGCTTTTGGAGAGACCTCAGCATTTCAGTATGTGCATGTGCATGTGTCCAGTATAAACTGCAACCCCAGGAAGTAAATGGTAGGTAGAGGTTTGGATTGTCTTTGTAGTTTATGGCCACATCAGCACTGTTTGCTTTTATGCTGACAAAAGCACCGGCATCTGTAGTGATTTATATGGCCAACCACTGTGTGTCTGTGCATGTAGGTGCCTTCTGGGCAAATGGGCACAGCCTCACTATTTGTTGAATATACAAACGAGAATTGCAGAAGTCTGGCTCTTCTGGACTGGGACAAGAGGGATCTCCTCAGCCCCTGTGCCCACCAGATTTGGCTCCTGAGGAGCAGAAAGGAGAAAGCCCCAAGGTCATGAAGCTGATTAGACCCAGTATCCTCTAGGATCTTCCCCATACAAAAGGGATGAATGTGCTCCTCCTGCACCAGCACATCAAGTATATTCACAACCCTGGATTCTAACTGAAAATACCAAGTCATTCCAGTCTCTTCTTCCCACACTAGGAGCACCTGGTGCCTTTTCATCCTCTCTTCTTCAATAATTATTATTTTCGTGTTGTCTTTATAACAAAGATGGACAGAGCTGAGGTTAGGAATATGATCATGCCATAATGTATAGCCACCAATCTACAGACAGTTCTGTGCCCAGAATCCCAAATTCCACACATATCAAGTCTTCACTAAAACTAGTAGAAGCCAGCCTACTGTATCTGTGCTGTATCCTTTAACAAGGTATTGATCAAAGCTGAATTATTTCCAAGCAGAGAAATGTTATCACATTGAACCCAGAATTAACTTTGCTTTTCCATAACTGAACAAAACCAAAGTTGACAAATCCTTGATGCTGAATTCCAGCAAAAAAAAGATAACCATGAGAGATCATAGAGCTTTTCAGGAACTTGTCTTTCACTTGAAATTGTGAGCTGGCAAACAGAAGGATACTGAAGGGGTAGACTGTTCTGCTGCTAGAAAGAATGCACTAGAACGAATGAAAGCTGTGAGACCTCGTTGCTCAAGCCAAGCACAGAAAGCCATTGCTATGAATTTATGAAGATAAAATGCAACCAGAGAAACCCTCACCATGCCCTGCCTGATCCCATAAACCCTGGCACATTGCACCACAAGATCTAATCTTTTATAGTTGACAGCACTATTGGTCCTTCATAATAAGAAAGAAAAGAAATCCTCAAGGAAAAAAATAAAGCTCACATAAAAGCATGGTTTAACTTTGTTTTACTTCTCAAAAACCTTTTGCTCACCCTGACTGATCTTAGCTTGATCAAATGGAAAACAAATCTTCACAGAAATAACATAGCTGTCTTTGTGGGCTCTCAGATCATATGGGGGGGTGGAGAGGGCGCTCAAAACTTTGAAGTGTTATTTTCTGTTTCTCTCTTCCCTCCTTCTCAATATCAAAAAAAAAAAAAAAAAAAAGCACACAGAAATGGGGGCAAAGCCCTTCAAGTTAGGAAAAGTAAAACTTCCAACTTTCCTAGAAAAACAAAGAAGTTAAAAATAAATGTTAAAGATTATTAGTGGTAACAGAAACAGGATAATTCAAACACAGTGCTTTCTAAAATGGCTTAAATATAAAATTGCAAACATGTCCCATCTTAATATTCTGCCCTCAAAGAGGATTCTGAGAACATGATAGGGTGACTAAATGCAATAAGAGAGTTCAGAGGTCTTCTGCCATCATCTATCCATGAGATAAGCAGGGAAGAAAAATGAGTGGAGCAAGAGATGGGTTGCCTGGCAGTCATAAACATCTACAGCTACGCTAATGTAGAAGGTTGAGCAAGTGATGGGGAAACAGGATGGCAAGACTTTGCCCATTGGATCTTACCACATTTGACACACAGGGTGAATGAAAATGGCAAAAGCAAATGGAAAATACCTTCTTTGCTGAAAATACTAGGCTATGCATTGACTAAAACCTAATAAAGGAACTTGAAAACTTATTGCTAGAAAACAAGGAGCTGAGAGAACAATAGTACAGGATTGCAAGTGCCAAATGATGAGCAAAGTCAAAACCTAAGCACCTGAAGGAATAAAAAACTAATTTTTTTTAAAATCACTTGGGCCTACGCATAAGGACAGCCACCCTTGCAGGAATCCACCAGTATTAAAATAAAACACCCTTGCACTGGAGAGAAAACTAGTTTACGTACACAGCCTGACTGATCCTATTCCAGGTGAAGCATCATAAGTCTCTCAGAGGGGAAATAAAAAGATTTCTTTTTATCCCATGATCCTAATGGCTATTTTTGTTATTGTTCTTCTGCAACAACAAAAACAGTGGAAAACCGTACTGAACAGCAAACTAAAACATGCCTACAGCAAGAGACAGTTTTTTAAACTTCCATCTCACTAGTGCCTGTCTGTATGAATAATGTCACCATGTCACTCCTTTTCCTGCATTCTATTATAGAATATTCTTCCACCAATTTTATTATGCTATTCTATTTCAACTTGATGAATTATCAATGCTACATTTTTTTGTGAAATATTCCCTCTGGGGGTAGACATACTTGGTTCAGAAAGTTTTCAGCAGAAAGAGGAAAAGAAAAGGGGAAGAAAAATAGAAACTTCCACATCTCCACTTTTTTTAAGCTACCCCTGGGAGTAGGACATAATTATCGACATTCTGCAATTGCCAGCCCACTCTTAGCCAAATTATGAACATCAGTGGTACTAAGAAGTGCTGTTCAGGCAAGTCCAGGCAGAAGGAAAAAGGAGTCTGTTAAGAGAGAGCAAGACTGGGAAGCCGAAATCACAAGACGGAGGCCCAGTTAAATAGTTTCATTGACATTGTTTTTCTACTCTTTTCTCCATTGTTCCAAAACTGATACACTTACTCCTTCAACCTAAGAAAACAGGCTCAATAATCTTCTTTTTGAAAGTGGCACAAAATAAGAAAATAGTTATCCACACAGCAACTGTTAGCAGAATAGGTGGGTATGCTCTGTATTATATAGCAAAACTGATTTCATGTCTCATAGAGACCAATTTAAGGTTAAAATCTGTGATGCTATGAATACAGTTTTCACTTTCTTCCCTGCTCCAGCACGAGAAATACAAGGAAATAAAACATCCTAAGTCACATTTTCTTTGCAAGTACAGTTATTGATGAATTTTGTTTCATTTCTGTGTTCCAGCAGACTTTAACAAGAACTGCTAACGAGTCATAATGTCCCTTCTGCAGTCCTAAGATCTGAGGACTTATTTGCTGCTCTTACTGCAGCCTATACTTTCACGTGCATATGTTAACCCATTTCCATCGTGTCAGCCTTAAATAGAAATTCAATATTGAATATCGTAAGTTTCTGTTCTATTGTGTTGCTACAGATGCTTTTATGCTCAGAGATCTGTTTTGTCACCATAGTAATTTTGGACAAGGAGACCCAATAGACATTTTCTTATTAAAAACAAAGAAAATAAAATCATTTGGGGAAAAAAATTTCCTCTAGTTGAGCTGAGTTTCAAATAAATCTGTAACTCATAACACGTGTTCTGCTACTGTGAAAACCTTTTTAGGACTAAACAGTCCTTGAGGAACCATAAACCAGCTTTGCCAAGTGGGATGATTGCAGTACAAAACCTCCTACTCACCCTTTCTTCACACTTGTTTGCTTTAATTCAGTTTTCCACTAATTGTTTTTAAATAATTGTTAATACTCAAAATTTGAGTGCTTATTTGTTTAGAGTTAGAAAATGTCTTTCTATGCCTTCAGTTAGAATGTTAAACATTCTGCAGAAAATCTTCGCAATTCAACATATGTCACACAAACTGTACTTGTTTGGTTCTACTTTCTTTTTTTCCTTTTTGAAGATATGACTCATTGCTATGTTTTGCTACCTAAAGGAAATGATCCACCTAGACAGCCTGGCAGCTTTCCATTGCCAAACAAATGTTCAAAGCTTAAATAGCACACTGAAACAACAGTTCTTACTGAAGACCCAATATGGTAAGTTGGGTCATCGTCTAGCTCTAATTTTGTTTCATCATTGGTTTTAGAATGTTTCTTTCATAAGGAAATTGCACTGGTCTGAGTTCACCATGGGTTTGGGACTCTCAAAGGTATACTTCTGCAGTGGCTATATGTTCTTGTTGCCTAGATGTTAGTTGGCTACAATAAGGCTAAGACAAACATCACTTTTCCCTAAAAATGCAGAGAGCATGGAGGTTCACTATTGCATCATTGAGCAACGTTGCTTTTGAATACCCAAGCTGTGTATACTGTTTCTTTCAAATTATAGATGCAGATCAGTTTTGTGACATTATGATGGGCCCCAGAGAGGCCTAGAGAGGGGAAATATAGCATCTTAAGGCTTCCTCTCCAGGAGGCATGTCCTCAATTTTCTTTGCCCAGCACATTATATTTCAACATGATACAGCAGAAAGATGCTCATTAGCAATTTGACCCTTGTCTTGCATGGCTTCAAAAATCTGATACTCTCTCATGAACAGAAAAAAACCCAAAAAAACGTTTAGAAGCTGATTTAGTAAAAGTGTCTTTTCGGTCTCTGCTATTGATCAGCAATCATGACCTCGAAAAACCATTTGCATTTAAGAAGAGAACTTTACAGTTTCCCTGAAGAAGAGAACTTTACAGTTTCACTGAGGAATATCTTTGATGTAATCCCATTCATTTCATATTCTAGCCCACTGCCCCTAAGAAAATCCTCTTTCACTGAATACTAGAAAAATAAACAGGCTGTTTTCTTAGAGATCCCATCATGTTTATCTCAACAGTTGAGTGAGTTAGTTACACATCTCTCCTTCCTTTCTTTCAAAGTCACAATTTTATTTTTTTTTCTGGTCTTTAACTACAACAGTTATACACTAGACATTAGGCACAGGGGCACTTTTGCCCACAGGAAAGCTCTGCCTGGAGCTCACCATGCGATTTGACAAACCAGACAATAATCCCACTATGTACTCCTGCCTCACTGCAAAAAGGATCTGAGTCAGCTTAATTAAATTTAACTGGAGTCCTTATTGTATTCCTTATTTTTAATAAGATGCCTCACAATCTGAGAGCAAAGTCCTATTGGACAGCGGTCATTAGCGCCTTCCAACTTAAAACAGTATGACATACCGTGTTTATAGGACAATCACTAGAGGATGCTCCAACATTTTCACTGTTACCTTAAACAGTAGCTTGAAACACTTTTCCAATGTACCAAAAAAAAAACAACCAAACGTGAACATAAGCAAAGGTGAAGCAGCTAACCAGATTAAAAAAGCATATTAATGCCAAGGCTTACATCTGTTTTGTGAACATGCAATGCTCAGTGGTGTCTTTGCATAGCACAGGAGGAGGTCATACATTTTGGAAAAGGTTCATACATCAGCATCATCAGCATCCAGTATCACATTTCCATGAGTTTTTGCATGCATTCTCTTGGGATGACAAATTATTACACCTTTTAATGGGTTTACTCTTTGTTGCAATAAAAAGATTATCTTATTCTTAGTGGAGAGTTTCATTACATGTAATCTTGACAGTTCTGGTCTAAGTATCCTCATCTTTCACACAGGGGAAAAAGAAAGTCAGGAGGTGCCTTGTAACTTGGTTATTTATTTTTTTTTTCCAGCTGGATGTCTTGTTACAGATTAGAAAACAAATTTAGTTTTATCACTGACTGGAATCAGGCTCTTCTTAGGCAGAAGGTTACTCACGTGAGCACTGACAGCCTCTACATTTCCACCATTCTGCTCAAAAGGAAAGATATATTGTCTTGCAATTATTTGGAAAGAATCCTAAAGCATCTCTATACAGAGAGTCATTCTTTCAATTACAAGTAGCCAAAAGCAAAAACAGTGGCGGTGGAGTAGCCCAGAGGTAGAGCTTTGCATTTGTCTAGGTTGTTAGGTGCTCAAATTAATTGGCAATGGTAGACCTGCTCTAGGAGACTCTCTGTTCTCTTAAGCCACCTTTGCTCACCTAGAATTAGTAAGGAGATTCAGACTGGAGCTTTAAAGACTGAAAGTAAAGGAAGAGGATGCAGTCCATTCTTAGTGAAGGCTCCACACCATTGAAATTCATACTTTCTTTATTGCTTGAAACAGCCCAGTTCTAATGACCTCCAGATTACATTGCACAAGCCCAATTTTTACAGAACTTCATACATAGTAGGATTGAGGAGACTGAAAATGTTCAAAGGAATGATTTTTCAGCAGGGGTGTCTTTCAGTGCTGCACTTACAATAAGTTTTATATTATGTCAAAAATTCTGCATTCAAAGGAATGCTTAGTGTTCCAAAAATCTAAATAAATACATAAATTCAGAAAAGATAATGACCTACAATGTAAAATTCTAAAGTTGCATTTATATTTCAAGTAATGATCATCTCACTAAAATCTGAGTAATGGCCAGATAATTACTATTTCACATTATGCTTTCAAAGAGCAAAAACTGAAAAATCCAAAAGTTGTATATAAAGGTTCCTAAATGGTATTTTTTTAAGTGTTATCATCTTAGCGTGACATTTCATTCACAACAAACAGGAAAATGCAAAAATAAATAGATTGATATACAAGGCACTCTTCTGTAGCCTCATTTCTTAACAGTTCTTTGGTCAAAAGAAATTAGAGGCACTCATTTTACAATTTTCATTAAAGCCTTTAGCATCTAGTTCCAGCTATTAAATGTGTTAGATCAAAATAATTTAGAATATTTCTCTCTTTTAAAGGTCCCTGAATAACATTATAGTATGAGATACTGTTTTAAAGAAGCTAAGGTATGACTGTCTTCTATTATATCAAATCTGTCCCCTCTTGACCCTATATTCAGTAGCTACATCTGTTCTCTTTTGACCCATGATAAGGTAATAATCTCAGTGTGGCCTGTGCTGGCTGAAATGATCACAGTTTTGTAGAAAAATAATTTTTCTCAAGAAGTAGCACTGCAGACTTTAAACACACAGAGCACATAACACAAAGTTAATTGGGCACATAATGATTCTTGAGTCATAAGGTTAAGTATTGAAAGCCAAGGAGATAAACAAATCCCATACACCACACCACAGTGCATGCCATGCTGTAATTGATGTAATACACTGCTTAGCATTCCTTCAGAGAGAAAGAAGTTTTAGGGAATGAAGTGAAGCAAATAATGCAATATGTTAACTGGAACAATCGTCATTGTACTAATTTGACAAAGTGCTGCATCCGAGAAGTCCCTTTAATCTTGCAAGAATTTATCACAGGACTATTTCACAGCTAGAAACTATAGAGGTTCTTTCTGCATATAACAGTATTTCCAGAACCAGCTATTCTGAATGCAGGATGACAGTTTACTGCTAGTGGTTCAGAGTCTCACAATTTTGAGGGGGTTTGTCTGTCAATTGATGTGTACTTGCAACATTTAGGTCTTTATACATTCCCTAGTCAAACAAGTCTGATCTATTCTATTAGTTTTATTTATTTTTCCAAGGCGTTTCCAGTTTCCCTTTCTTCTGTAGTTATTATTTATATTTCAAACTGAAGTTGTTCCTTAAACACAGAAAACTTCTGCTGCTTCCTAGTAATACATATTTAGAATTCCCATTCATTTTATTTACAAAGTATTGGAGATATGCATTTTTTAAAAACATCCAGAGAACAAAAATCTGCTTTCAGAGATTGACAAATGATTCACAGATATCTCATTTTGCCTACCTTTCACCTAGGATTGAATTCTCTTACTAGGTTTGAAACAGAAAACAGTTCCTTTTGCTAAGAATGAATTTTCTTGTCAAATACAACATAATAATTTTCATAAATTCAACTACAACGATAAAGAAAATTCTTTCATCACAACAATGAAAACCAATAATTGTACAGTAACATAAGACAAAACAATAGCTTCCAAAATCATTCCAGGATTAAAATAATGATTTCATGCCACACACAAGTGATGTTTACAAAACACTAATCTTGAAAAATTAAGCCAAACTGGGAATGCTTTCAAGATCTCTAAGATAGGTCTTTAAAGGCTGTAGACTGAGTGGTTTATAGTTTAGTACAAAAAGACTGCTTATAGCTGCCACCTTCCCTTCTCTGTAGAGTATATTTATGTGACTTGACACAGGGTGACGTCAGTACTGTATTCTAGAAATGTGGATATATGCGTCCTGCTACATAAATGTGAAAAAAAAGAGAAAATACAAACAGCCCTTGCCTTGAAGCTGTGAGCAGGCATTCCACATAAAATGGCAGGAGATGCTGTCTTTGCTGCAAAGCACAGAAAAATAAAAGAAAAATAAATCAGTAAGGTTGTCATCCAAAGTAATATTTGTATGTCTGAAATGCCATAAACCCCTCAAATTTCCTGACTAGAATCTTGCACACAGCTCCTCACTTCCTTTGCTGCTTAGAAACTCTGTCATTGTGGCTGAACAGATTATTAACTGAAGTCTGCCTTCTTTTGGGGGAATTTCTTCCAAAGTGAATGTTCTTGAATCCAAGCCCAAAAAAGACTTGATCTAATAAGTATCCATTAATTTAATCCTCCATTCTGCTGCAGAACGGCTATTTAAAACAGGAAAGCAATGAAAGAAAAGAGTGGTGCCTTCCCTTCCTTTCGCTGCAGCTCCATAATTGGGATACCTTCCAAAAGCAGAGAGAAGAGACACCCCTCTGACAGTCGCCAGCTTAAAGGGCTGCTGATTGTTGCTCTTCTCCCTTACAGAGAAGCTGCACATGCCTCTATAAAACAAAAGAACCCTCATAAAACTGCAGGCATTTTTCATGTCTCATTTGCAGCAAAATGCAAAGAACTGAAAAAAGGTATGGAGAGCAAGAGAGGGGAATTCTGATTCTAGAGGGCGCCCGGGGAACATGATCCCACTTCCAACCCCTGCCCACAGAACTATTCATCCTGGAATGAAAAAATAGGAATAATCCAGCCGGAGGTGACTGAAGCTGTTTTTCTCAAAAAATAAATTGGAGATCTACAAAGCTTATTCAATGCTGGGATGGTCAGTCTTGGAATGTTAGACTCAGCAAGATCATTTTTTACAAATTATTTGATACCATATTCTTGTTTTAAAGTTACAGATTTTAACTACAGATAGCAGACACAGTCAAAAATCACAAGAATAGAGGGCTGGAAGGCGACTGAACCTGGTGGGATATTTTGAGGTATTCCTAGACTATCCCTAGCAAGTGTTTGTTTCAGCTGTTCTTCAAAATCTCTGTCCCCAGCTTCTCAATGCAGCCTCTTCTGCACTTCCATAATTTTAATGAGAAAAGATTTCTTAATATCCACCTTCCAGACATCTTTCCTTCAAATTAAATTCCTTTATCATCTTCTTTTTCCCATTGACTCTGTGGAATAGTTGATCACATGTATCTTTATAAGATCCCTTAACATCTCAGAAAATTCTCCAGTCTCTCCTTTGTCTTACAGACTTACAAAATAACAGCAGCACTTCTTGTAACTACTTTTTTGGTTGTTCCTTGGGCTTCATAAATTTCTCATAATTACTAATCATCTTTTTCTGGATACTAGCCAATTTGTTTACATCTTTTCTGAGGTTCAGTATAAGACACTGGACTCAATTCTTCAGATAACCTTGCTAGCACCAATTGGAGTTCAGTAATTACCTCCTCTGTCTGACATAATCACTTCTTTATAATAACAATTCCAAAATGAGATTAGGTTGCTGGCGACAGCATTGTTTCTTAGCCCTATTTATATGCCTCTTGCATTATAATCCCCTGCCATTATCAGCAGTGCTGTTGTCTACTTATTTCCATCTTTCAGTAATTGTGTTTGATACTTCCCTCTAAAGAACAGTACTTTGTGTTTGACTTCATTTCACATTGTTGATATCAGAGTATTTCTTCAAACCATGAGCTCAGATGAAGGATTCTGGAAACACTGTTTTGATCTGTTTTCTTATAACAATTTGGGTGAAGATTATATACATTTCTGTAATTTCCTGTATGTTCTTGGCATGGTTAAGATCTAATTATAACCCTATTTTCTTACTCCCCTTTGACTTTTCACCCAGTTAGCCACATTTTCATTCTCTCACTTTTTTTCCCTATTTTTTAATTCTTATTCTCTTTTACTTGAAGGAAATCAGAACAATTAATAATTTTTCTTTCTTTGGTAGTATAAAGGTCATTATGAAAGTTTTACAATACGTACCTGCCCTGGGAAAGAAAATAAAAATTCACAGCAAAAATTGAAGGATAGACAAATTTTGGTTCAAGCCTATTTTGAAGATCATTTAACTGAAATAATAGATGCTTTGAGTTAATTCATGTCACAGGACTACCTAATATAATGTAGACGTTACCTTGTCATCAAGGAAAATGTCAATGAGCATATATTGAGCTCTCTAGACCACCAACAAAACTGACCTGTTGAAAAGTGTCTTTCAAGGGGGAAAAGAGCAAATATGCTGTAGCTGTGGGGCTTTCCACACAAAGTCAAGCCATGACAAACTGGCAGATGATTTCTTTTGAAAATGTACATTTTAATTATTCGACTGACAGTTGTTCTGAAATTAAATAGCACAAAATGCTATTAGGAATTTTTAACCAACAGGGGGGAAACTATTGGAAATACCAAGGGGAAGGGCAGGTGGGAGAAGAAAAGCAAGAGTGGAATGACATGTTCAGAGGAAAGAAGAGGCAGATGAAAACAACGGTGTTCAGGAAGAGAGATTTCAACATATTAAATACATTTCAAGATACTTCCTCCTGCAAGGCTAATCAAAGTGGAAACCTGTTAGAGACTGAGTTCCTTGAAGTAACTTTTAATGGTAAATACACAAACAATTCCACTACAGACAAAAGAAAAGAAACGCAGCCAACAAACTGTTGTGACTAAACCACAAGGCCTTTATGGATTTCCAGTGCAAGGAGAAGATATACAGATATGGTGAGAAGCTTATCTTAGAAAAGTCAAAAATCAAAATTTTAACATGACAAGAAAAGAGAATAAACAAGGTGCAAACTGGAAAAGAACTGTCAAAGAGCATGGAGAATGGAAATCTCTGTACTCCTTGTGTCTGCATTTGAAAATTTTCCACACCTGAAAGTTTTCTGTACCAATCTTAACCTCCCTTGCTGCATTTTTGTATGTTCTCCCTGTCCTGTCATCCCAACATGAAGAACAGGGTTTTACATCAGTCTGTCACACACCTAAAAGCCTTCAGCATGTTCTCACTTGATCTTGTCTTTTAAACCTTAATTGCATTATCACTTTGCATTTTCTCTGTGGGATCACAACTTCATTCAGTACGGGAGTGGTTATACATTATTTTGTTATAACCTTCTTGTTCAGCTTGTGATTCAGATTCTTTTCCTTCTTATTTTATCAAACATCTGTAAAATAGCTTTGCCCAGATCAAAAACTTGTTTATTTCCTTCTGGGTTCTTCCTTTGAGATGCATTTGAACACTTGAGAAGCATTTATTAGTTTCTCTCCACAATACAGTTGCTATGAGATAGATGTTAAGCTCTTTTCACTGAATAGTTGGGACCTGAGGCACAGATAGCGAAGTTAGAATTGCTAAAAGCATTCATTGATTGCTGATCACCAAGTTTAGCCAAATAGGAGGGTGATCCTTTATGGAAGTTTAATGCCAAGATGTTAAGTATTACCCACTTAGGAGATTTGTCCCTCAGTGTAACACACTGGAAGCACTTTATGGCCCAGCAATTTCACTGACTTACCCAGTGCCAGGCGGCAGCTCTCTGGTAGAGGCAGGAAAACACAGTTTTCCAAAACAACACTCTGCTTCCTTAAGTATCAACAGTTATGCAGTTAAAGATCCTATCTCTGTGTATAAAACCCCAAAATTTGTATGGATAACTGTATCCCTGGTATTCTTTATCCTGATTTTGTAACTTCTGCAGTTGTCAGACAGTCTCAGTGGAGATGTGGGGATAATGGAGAAAAAACCATGCTGACATTTGACATTACAGCTTACCTCAGGAAAAGGAGATCCTCCAGGGGAAATCCCAGTAATTTCACACTGGATCAAACTCTGTTCAAAACTTCCACTTAACACTAAACACTGAAAACCTCTGGACTTTATGGAAAGATTGCTACATATAGGAAAATGTTCACCAGCACTAGAATCTGCTCACTAAATACCTTACCCAATGTCAAGACTCCCCATTCTAATACAGTAACAATAATGTTAATATTATTAGTGTATGTAAATGTATAATAATGTGTAAAACAAAGTATATGTATAATACACTAAGAATAATACTAATTGTGTATAAATTACTTTTTTTTTTTAATCAGATAACAGAGAATAGCTTGAATTTTGGTTTCCAATTTTGGTTGAAACTTTAAGCATCCTGAGAAATCTCTCTGTTATGAACAACAGAATAAATTCTCAACCCCCCATATAATTATCTTTGTATTGTGTCCAGACCAGATAAGATTTAATGTTGTCCTGGTGTCAGATTTTTCTTGATGTAAAATTTCCATGCTTTTCATACACCACAGTGCCAAGCACAGCTGGATTAGTAATAGAAACTATGTCTCCCTGAAAAGAGGTTACTGACTTTTGACTCACAAAACTAATTCTCTCGTAGCAATGAAAGGACAGACTTCTTCCTACCAGGAAATTTTATCAGTTGGCTGGATTCACAAAACCTGCTTATCACACATGATTCACAGCCCATCTCTGCCAGCTTGTCTCTCCCACACCATCCTAAATGGCAAAATCAAAACATAATGGGAATAGCAAACGCTTCCTAACCTATTCAGCACGACAGAGGAGGCACCTATGTGGGACTGGTCAATGCTATAGGGGACAGCCTGCAGTCCCCTGTCCTGGCGGATGCTGTGGCCAGAGCCCAGGAGCCACAGCACGTGACAGGTCAAAGCAAGGGAATCAACGAAGGCCTGGCCAAAGCTCAAGAAATAAGGGTTTGTCTGCAGTGAGCAAAGGTGGTGTGCAAAGGGCAAAAAGGCAGGAGCAAGTGTTTCTAGGCAGGTCAGGAATCACAGCCAAAATAAAGTGAGTTTTGAAGATGGCAGAGAAGCAAGGCTTAGAAGGTCATTTCAAATCAGCTGGTGTGTAGTGACAGAGAGTCCAGCTGCCTCGAACACATTTAATTTACTAGTATAGACACAGGCTGAGTGTCTGTAAGCTGCTGTGATGTAGAACTGCAGGAAGCTGTGCTTAGATGGTTTTGTCCAAAGGCCAGAATAGAGCAGCAATACAACTGTTCATAATTTTAAATAAAAGCTTTTCTTCACTATAAAGAATTAAACCAAAATGGAGAGTGGCAAAATTGAATGTTTCTGTATTTTTGTGCTGTAGCTGCAGGTAAAGTTATTAGAAAAAAAACAAAAGCAGACTACCTAATTACCTTGGGTAAAGAAAATTAACTGCATCCTCCCTTCCAGCTTGATCATGTCTAACAAAAAATTTTAAAAACAACATTTTATTATTTTTGCTAATTATTCAGTCCTTCCCATGATTCTAGCATACGCCAGCAGTAACTAAAAATAGCAGAAGTCCAAGATGCATTATTTTTAAGTTATGTATCTAGACCATCAAGAACAATGAATATAGGAAGCTTTGCAGGTTTTCTTACACTGATTCTATTTCTATCCTTCTTGGCACTCTGCTGAAAAATAAAATCTCCTGTCATAGCAAAATGAATGTGCAGATCTACCAATCTCACTTAGGCATTTTTACAAATGCCAAGGGAAAATTAGACACATTGTCTGGTTTCTCCAGTATCATTTTACATTATATGTTTTCAACCTGTAAATTATAAAAAAATTTCAGATAAATGTGGAGACCATTGTAGAGGAAATTTAAGCCTAATCCATCGTGGGGTTTGAGATGTTTTCAGATCCATTTAGGCAAAAAATGATTTACCATCAAATTTTAAGTTGCAAGTCAGTGCTCAAATCAGAAGACAAATACATTACAGTTCCATTTTACCATTAAAAAAAATTGTTCAGGAAAATTACAGCTGCCAAAACAGCAGTAGCTTTTGTCTCCATGTGATCCAATCTGTTCAATGCTTCATGATGCTTTTGCATTACTAAAAGCTTGAGGTGTTCACATGGCATACTATCAGTGAGGAGCCACACACAGAAGCAAACACGTAAGCCACTCTTGCCCAACATATTATCCTAGGGTTTATTCAACGGAGCTGGGAAGTGACCATTAACATTTCCTTTAAGCCCAATGCTGTTTCAACTTTATGAATCAGAAATTGATACTTCTATAATGCAATCCCTGTAAGGCATAATTTTTTCATATCACACCTAATCCTATAACCAGTTTCTAACATTAAAATGTGACCCTCCATTCATTCATCTCTTCTCCAAATAAATTATTGTTCTTTCAGTGGTCTTTAATTCTCCTGCATAATTTTCTTAGCAACAGAAAACCTACTATGCCTGTCTCTCTTCATGTATGGGTCCTTATAGACTCCTAGGCAAAACCAAGGAAGGTTTATTTCACAGACACACAGAAAAGATTCTGGAGAGGTATCTGATCTCTTCTATCTTGTCCAAGTTTTGGAATCTCATCCAGTTCAAACCATTTCATCATTTTTAGTCATTTCTGACATGTGTCCTCCTGTCTTTCCTTGATTCAGTGAAATACTACCTGCCATACAAGTGTGGCATATTCTTACCTTTCCTTGGGCACTAAATTCTCTGCATGGTCATCCCCACCATCAACCCAGCCACACCCTGTGTCACCCATTGGCAGTCAGACATAGCTGACCCTGCGCCTTCTTCCCACATGTGTTGCTGTTCTTCAGTTGCTTTCTGCCTCTTGTGTCTTTGTAATGAAGAACATTGACATCACCTTCCACAACCAGATGTATTTGGTTCACCTCCTAGAGGATCCACCTACACGTTATGAACCTCCATAGTTCTTTATAAATACAGCCCAAAAAACCCTGCACATTTACTGCAATATACTATTTGCAAGGAGAGGCACAAAGTGCATTGTGTAAATAAAAAGCCTGGTTTTCTTTTCAAATATAGAATACATTGATCCCACAGAGCAGCAGGGCAACACTGTAGGAAATAACGCAACAATATTTTTGCAGCCACATAGCAAATCATAATGAGGAACCACACAGGAAGGGCAAGTGCAATTATTTTTGAACAAAACCGGTTTCAGTTGTTGATACTCACCTTCTCATATTCAGGCGCTCACTAAAATATGTGAGCCCAAGTCACCTGTCCAGCTTCCAGCCAAGATGTTATGTAAATGCAGGTGTTGTGTCTAGGAGTCGTTTCAATGACCTTAGGGGGAAAGGGGCTCCAGCTGTCAAGTCCTTCTTACATCTTCTATGCTCCTCCAATGGTGGCAATTGTGTACTGGCTTTAAATGTACCTTTTGGTACAATTAGGAACCGTCGTTTTCTCCGTCCCCATCGCCACCTCCATTAGGATTTGCTCGCTGCCCTTCGTCTCCCAGTCTTGGTGGGAAACTGCAGGTAGATGTGTGCTAGGATGTTGCTGACCATCAGCTTACACCATTTTCACAGCCATTCTCCTGATTTCCCTCAGTGCTTTCACACCCAGACATTCCCTGATTTAATGTTTCTGTAACAACTCTCTATAACACCATCTACACAAAAAAGTTTCCGGTGCCGTAGGTTGCACTACATCTTTGTAAGAATGTGAAAAGTTCAATAATGGTTATTTCTTCAGAAGAGGGTGCCTAAAATGACTGCTTTTTTACATTTGCTGCATGTAAGGCTGTTTGAACATGTACACAGACTTCATTATTTGGAACTCTGTCCTGTGAGTTGGATATGCTTATTGCAAGTGCAAACATCCACTATGAATAATAGGAGATTGCAGGAATACAGATTGAGTTTTTTCACTTCCTGTTCTTGAGGCTCATTTATATCTTCCACAGCCTGTGTAAAATCCCATCAAGGAAAATGCACCCCTTTTAAATAAATTGACTGTTAGGAAGTTTCCTGCAATAATAATTTTTGCTTTAGTACTGAATAAGACAAAAATGTTCCTATAGTAACCTTCACAAGCAATTCTTTCCACGGAAGACCACATACATCAGCAAAAACAATGCTACTGATCAGAGACAGCTACACATACAAGTTTACTATGAGCTTATGACATTCAACCTAACACAGAAATTTTGCACAGAATAGGAAATAGTATTATGTATTAACCATAAAAAATCTAGACATAAATGTCAGCGGGCAATGGAAGACTCACCCGATATACTCCTTCCTTGTCCAGACCTCTTGCATTTCCCCATTCTCAAAACTCAGTGTCTCTGAATATCAAGCCACCTGATACTGCCTTAAACACTACCACAAACTGCCTTCCACTCAGTAATTCCTGCCTTTAACCCTGAACTGTCACTTCCAAATATTAGCAATAGAACTGTTATGATATGAAGTTTACTTTGTTGGGTATTATTTCTCCCACATTATTCATCCCAAACCCTGCTTCTTAGCAGATTTTACATCTCCAGCACTCAAAAAAACAATGACTTCCCTGCCACAGAGTAGCTGGAGATCAGGATTCTTATAAATCCAAGGTATCATAGCTGCATAAAGTATCATCACAGCAATAATATTGTTAAAAATAGAGGGTCTAGATACTTTTCCACATGTCCTTTCAGGTGAATATATATTAAAACAATATGTGGGGGATAATTACTGTTCTGTTCTATTCTATTCTATTCCTATTCCCATTCCCATTTCTATTCTATTCTATTCCTTTCGTTTTATCTTGCCTGGACAATTTTAAGACATGGTCTTCCTTCCAGCTACAAAAAAAATTCTTTTTCTCTTTTACTTTGTGATTTCAGTTTGTCAAGTATTCAAGGTTGTTTGACTGCAGCTTGTTCACCATCAAAAGAATGATTATATTGACAGAGAAATACCTCTGACAAAAAAGTATTAATACCTCTGAAAGTATAACACTAAATGCATTGGTATATACATCAGGCTTCTGTGGGGCTAGTAATAATAATAATAATTACAGAGAGATGTGTTATTCTCCCATGATGAGAGCTCTGGGCTCTAAGAGCAACTCATTCGCTCAGCTGCTTTTCTGACCTCCCTGCTTTGTTATTCTAAAACAGTAGCCCAGCAGTGAGCTGCCATGGCAATACATAGCAGTTTCTGGAAGTAAGTGAAAGACAATGAAAAAAAGAAAAAAAAAAAAGAAAAAAAAAAGAAAAAAAGAAAGCTTGATCTAAATATATCAGCAGCTCCGTGCATGGCCAGAGGGCTGCCTGCATTCAATCCTCAACATGAATTTCATGTTGAGGGTGGGTAATAGAGTAGTTCTTAGCATCATATTTTGGAAAGCCACAGTCACTTGGTCACTTTGGGGCTAGAAAGTGGCCTGAGTTCCTACTTTAAAAAAAAATTCTGAAGAAACTTTATTAAAAAAAAAAAAACAACCAAACAAAACACACAGTGGGATCCCTAGAAACTCCTATCTGAAGCAGGCATTTTGCTAAAATAATGCTTCATGTGCAAACGGAATGGCCCTGAACGAATTAACATCCAAATGCATCATATACAATACAGGATGATAATATATTACAGAAAAAGGTATCTAATTGATGTAATATTTATATCAACAATACATTTTACAGTAAAATTTTAAAATCCCATGCGTTTTAATGTAAAAGCATAACTACATTACTTCCAAACATGGCATTTCATAGCTGCACATGCATATTTTAAAATATTTTTATATCTGCATACACTTGCACTTATGTACAATGCACCTGAGGTTTATGCAGTAGAAGACATTTTACCTGAAAGGATTTGTGTCTGCTAATCTCATATATTTAATGGCAGATGATCTTCTGTTTGAAAAAGTCATATCCCCATATTACAGAAAACCTATTGCATGGAAAATACTGCAATTTAAGACTTGCAGAGTCTCAGAGCAGTGGCAGCCAACAACAGGTTGCAGCTATGCAAAATCAAAAGCTTCTGCACATTAAGGGACACTAGAAAAAACAGTCCCTCAATCCTCTGTTGAGTAAATAATTTACGTTGTTGTGCAACTAATCATACACTGCCCTGCAAAAGGAAAACATCTGCACTTTTTAAACAGTGCACATAGAGTTTTCATCTGCTTGGTTGGTATATGCTTTTTCAGACGTCTCATAACACTGCAGCCACTGGAAATGAAGACTATTTTGTTTCTGCATAAAACAGGACTGCAGAAAAAGATTACATCTGCCAGAAATGTCATGTGTCTGCCTCCATGCAATGCCCTGACAAACAAAAAACATCCTGATAGGGTCACAAGTCTGTACAGGTGTGATGGAGCACTGCTTTGCACACAAATCTCTGATTTATCTCACTGCTAGGAAAAAAGCCACAGGTAGCAAAGCAGTTTCAGAGTGGCCATTCATCTGCAGACATGGAGGAACACTCACCATTCCAGATGGGAACAACATGAAAGAAATTTCTGCAAGTGTCAGTGCCACTCCCATGGCTCGATCCCACCCTCTCTATTCACATTCCACTGACTGGAACAGAGGTGAGGAAAAGCCCGAAGGGAAGCAGATTTTACTCTTTGGGGTCATAGGTGAACACTTCTTCTTTACATCCTGTACATAAAATTATCATACATCCTGTACATAAAATTATCATACATCCTGAGTAGTTGTGGGTTTTGTGTGTACAAACTACAATACATACTTGTTTGGACCTGAAGAATAGTACTTTTAAAGAAAGATGTTCTATCAAAGCATCATGACTATGGAGAGGACCCTACTTAAGTCATTGAATATTTTAATAATGTCATTCTCAGGGAAAACCACATTATAGATCTCACATTACTATGTGGGACAGCCAGAAAAAGTGTTTCAGGGGTGAGAAATTGTATTATTCAGTGAGGCAATAAAAGTGACAGCATCAAAAGTCACCCTTTTTGCTGTGCAGTGCTGGATGAGCTTTGTTAGAACACATGATCAGAAAGATATAACAATTTAGCACTGCAAAATAAAAAGTGCAGTGGATCTGCTCACATTAGATTGCTTCAATGAAATGGCAGTAATTATAAGAAGGAAGTTTCAGGAACACTTAAGACACTCCAAGTTTCACATAGACATGACTGCAGTATTTTTCCTTCCACCTCTGAACTTAGAGAGCATTAAAGGTGCTCAGCACCCTGCAGGAGCAAATCCTTTCCTTTCTCTGCTTACCATGCATCTCTCCCTTGTAGACATTCTCTGCTGCCTCTATGGCTCCTCCCTGCTACCCCCTCATTCCTGAAACATGTTCTATTGAGGTACATGCTCTAGTGCATGTCATAGCAGCTCTACTTACACCCTAGCTGTTGGTTTTCTTGTCAAAACTTGTACATGTCACATTTTCTGGTTTTTTTCTAAGCACAGTAGTGCTTCCAGTTCAAGTGCTTACATATTTTCCTTAACCCATCTCAGCTGCTGGAGTCAGAAGAGCTTGGGATCACAGTGCTCCAAATGCTCACTGCTGGCTGTACTGTTTACTGCTGTGTGTCAGCCCACCAAAGACCAAGCCACAGGTACAAGTCCAGGAGGAAGCATGTGCAGGATGACTGCCCTGACCTGTGCCAGTCCTCATCAGCAAGTTTACATGAGACAATTAACCATCCCACATTGCATGATGGGCAGGCCTACTTTTACCCTAGCTTTTGGGCTGTGAGTCAAGACATATAAACTACTACTTTTTGTGTCTGAATAAAGAATATGGAAAGAAACATAGATTTTCATGGCTTAACCTAGCACATTTTTGTTAACTTATATACTATCAGAAAAATGTCGTTAATGACATCAATTTCACCATGCCAATAATCATGCAAGCAGAAACCATTTGCGTCAGATCTTCCACCTTATTTAAGGAAAGCCAAGTCTCTTAAAACAATTCGCAGCACTATTAATTTTTTTCTTGAGAAGGATCACCTATATGTCCTCTAAACTAGTAAGGCAAGACCAATCCCTGTGGCACTGGAAACAGTGTGGTCTGCTGGAGTGAGCACAGGGTTGGCAACAGGGAAATCCTGAGCTGTAACTAATGGCACACAAGCAACTGATACATTATGTGGCCTTAAGCAAATCCCTTCACTCCTCTGCTTTCATTTCCCCATCTGTAAAGTGAAAACAGCAACATGCACTTTATGGGGATGCTGTGACCACAGGCTGCAGTGGTGTCAGTGACTCCCAGCCACGCTTTCCATGGAAACTTTAGCCCACCCGTGCAGAAAGCAAAGCCAGTTCATGCCCATGGGGCAGACTCAGCAGAACAAAACCAAAACTATGTGGAGGAAATTACCAAGTTAGAAAGTAGAAAGCAGAGCCTGGAAAACAGAGGCTGGAAATGAATTGCATTCAAAGAGGCACTGGCTCCTTCAGGATTTACTGAGCCTCTCTTGGATCATAAATTTTGCTTTTTCTACCTCTGTTTAAAAGTTTTGGCAAAATCTCTGAGGTGAATATTTTACCTGAGGTAAAATATAAAAGACATTTGATGTGATTGTGATTCTGACAAAAGTCAAATGGGAACTTATTATGCAGACATTTGAGCCAACATTATCAAATCCATAAACAGTATCTATTTTCTGTGTGTCATGTTTCTCTTCTGACTGGTTCTCACTAAAAGCAAACAGCCATCATTTTTTACAGAGCACTTCAAAATGCAAGAGGTACTATAAGCAAAAGAAAAAAACAACAATTGAGGTAGTCTATCAAAGCTGGTCATGCTTTAACTGAGTCTCAACCACAGCAAACAAAAAAAATGTGCCAGTGACAACAACTGAGAGAAGATGCATTTACAAGATAAAGTTCAGCCTTCTCCATGCTAGAGCACCCACTTGGTCAGATGAAGGGTGTGCGTGGTCATTGCTTAGAGCATGTGACTGGTAAGAAGTTGTTCCTACAGCCACAATACTGGGCAATAATTGGACAAGCCTGTCCCATTCTCAATCCCTATGAGATAGGACACTTGTGATATGTCTTCTGACTCTGCCATTTTCTGCTGAGCCAATTCTCCCATTAGTTTTATCAAACAACACCTTTCCACACTGGAAAATAATTAGGAAACAGCAGCATCAGTGTGTTACACTCCTCTCTTGTTAGGAAGCCAGCTACAAGTATAACAGACATAAAAGCAAGGTGCACAGCCTGAGCATTGCCATCTATTTTGGCAGTGTCCTTTGTGGCTTGATCTTATAAAATTAAAAACTAAGAGGCCTCTTATTTTACTTCTGGTTTTCGGAGGGAATGCGGAAATCATTGGATAGAATTATTCCAAACAGCTAGTCCACAGTTTGTACATCCTCAACATTTAATCAAAGGAGAAAGGAAGATTTTCAGAAAAATGTTTTACATGTAACTGTGCAATTGCTTGCATGTAATTGTTCTGAAACTACTCTTTGACCTGACTCATTTTCCTCCTTTTTGGACACTTCTTTTAGTGGCTTAGGAATGATCTTTTGCACTTACCTGACAGATATTGCCATGACTCAACTGATTCCCATACAATTATGATAATTACACCTATTAATCTGCCAATACCCCTACAGCCCAGGTTTCTGCCTTCAGTATCATTCATCCCATCTGTTTTTAGAGTCATCACCTGTTTGGGTTTTTTTCCCATAGCTGTCACCAGTCCCAACACAGTGACATTTTGGGTTTCCTTGAATTCTCTTACTGACGTCTACCTGCTGTATGAATTTTGAGGGGACATCTGTAGTGACTTCCTCTGTTTCATCTTTCAACCAATATCGATTCTTTGGGAGAGTAAGGTGGAGGGCATGTTTCTCACATGCCTGGCTAGCTCATAAAATAGAATAAGCCTTTTCAGGAATCTTACCAAATTAAAATTACTTTACTGTAGCAAGAGCATCATAACAAGTGTCGCAAATCACATGACTATCAGACTGGGCATTGTGGCTGCCTAAAAACTTTAGAAGAAAATTACCATGCAAAGCAGGGAACTACAATTTGACAGCATAAAGGCTTAACCAAAGACAAAACTCTTCACATTACAACAGATCACCCTGCATCACATGCTGCAATGTTTGCATACAGGGGCCCCTGTCTAGGTTAAATTGTCCCCCTGTTATAATTTTGTCTGCAGTGGGAACTCCATGCTAGATTGTGAAGGCAATAAGAGAGAAAGTGTGAGGGAAGAAGAGAGCTTTTTTCACTGTTTTACTTGATGCATTAAGAGTAGTTTTTATTTACTCTGTATCACTAATTTATAGTAATTATATGCAGTGCTTTCAGGATCCATTTGCAGGATGTTTGGCCTGAGATCATTCCCTTTCAGTTGCATAGCAAATCCTTGTTAGAGTCCTCAACCCTGACTCTCTCTTCCCTGCACAGAGGGCTAAGGATAAGCCAGCAGGTCACCAGGACATTAGGCACTAGGAGGCCAAAGAGGGATTTTGGGAGCATCACAGACAAGGATAAGAACAAATTGTGAATGGCCTTTGTGCACAACCAGTGCAAATCCAGCAGGCTCAAACCACAGGAAGAGTTCCTTCATCTGCAGCTGGGGTCTGAAGCAAGCCACTGCAGCACATGAGGCTCTCCTCAGAGGTTAAGCAATTTATTTTTCAGGTCCAGGAAAGTACATGTTCCTTGGGAATAATTTCCATCTCCCTCATCACTTCTGTTCACTTCTACTACACATTAAAGTATATAACACACAGCTAAAGCCATTGCCAGGCTGGCTCATAGCTTTCTGCCTGTTTTTCCACTTTTAAAACATGAACTATCTTGGAAAAAATGTGCAGAAGGTGTATTTGACACATATTCAACAATAAACAGCTGGAGGGATAAAGGGGTTGCTGTGCAGGGACTTCTCATAATAGTTTCTACAACAAAAAGCCTAGAAAAGAAGGAAAATTAAGTTGTTGAGTAATTGTTTCAAAACTAAGATGCAAAAGGAGGTGAAGAAACTGGTACATTAATTAAAACTGCAGATAGCAGCAGCTATTGTCAGCGTGTTTCTCACGATCTCTACTACAGCAACAACCGATGCCTTTGTTTTGTCACAAGGACATAGTCAATAGCAAAGTGCTGCTGTACCAGCATGAACACTGCGGGAGAGATGCAGCAGTTCAAGAGGCTGTTGATCCTTCTTAGCTTCCAGAAGAAAGGGGTTCACTGCTGTAGTGTATTTGTGCTACATTATGACACACACTTTGGACAGTGGAAGAGCAGTGTGATTCTACCCATTCCTCTTCTCTTGTCCATTTGCTCCCAAATGATGGGAACAAGCAAGATGTTTTCCCATTTATCCCAGCCTGACCAGATCAAATTTCATAAACAACATCATATGAACCCTGTAAGGCAGTTAGCCCACAGGAACAAGATCCTGATCCCTCCAATGCCTGAGCTGTCTAATGCTATTCTGAAAGAAGAGTCTTGCAACTCAGATATGATGCCAGTGAAATATTACCATCATTCATCCTGAAAGTGAATCAATTTATCACAATCTTGTTGTCTTTTATCCCAGAAATTCCAGATACAAAATGAAAAATATCACAGCACTAAATATTTTGCATTAATAAATTAATACACTTACCAATTTAATATTATATATAAAAAGTTCTTTCTCCAGAGAACACAGGTATTTTTCTGTGGTTGTGATAGTCCTGGTAGTTGATAAAAATGCAAAATTAAACAACAGATCTTCCTTTAGTTTCACAGTCTGTGATTTTTTCATAAAACTTTTAAAGATCAATTATGTCCGATCACTGCAGGCTGAACTAAGCGATTTATGCGCAAATAACCTTATACAGTCAACTACTGTAGAAAGAGCAACTCTTCTGTTCAACATACATTCAAAGAACTGCTATTTTTGGCACATAGTTTACCATTACATTAATCTTTCTGATGCTTCATATTTTCTGTCATGCAGTCATCTTGTTGGACATGTAGCTCTGTGTGACTTTCATAAAACACGTGCAGTTGAATAAAGTAGAAATAGTAATCCAAGAGAAACTGTTTATGGATAGGCCTGTACAATATTCCAAACACAAAATTAAAATAGTGGCTTAATGCTTCTCAAAGTCACCCTCAAAAATGTGCTTTCCTATCCCCTAGAAAATAGTGGAAGAGTTTGCATTCCAGTAGAATGGCTGGGCATGGTTTTTGAAGAAATTGCATTGCAATAGCTTGTTGGGCCTTTCAGATTAAACTAACTTGCCTAAAAATTGAAGGCATGCTTCCTCATCTGGAGCAGAGCTGGTGACATTCAGGCAAGACTTTGAATACTCATTCTCCAACTCAAAGAGGCTGGAAATATCAAGTAAACAATATATGGTGGTAGAGCTTGTGTGCTCTGGTAAGAACTGAAGAAAATTGTGCCTGCCTAATTTTTAGCTCTACAGTCCATAGTAGTCAGTAATTTTGCCACCAGGCACATCTCAATGCTGTAGTAACACAGCAGGCAGTACCCACAGCTAATGGAGAGTGGGGAGGAGCAGAGAGCTCTTTAGGATCTGTTATTTCCCTCCTGCTAGGAAGGTGTCAAGCTCCCAGGCCTCAAAGATAAGGTCCGGAGAAGAACTGAGAGGCAGGATATGTCCCAGTGGGTGGCATAGCAGACTTCTGTCCCAGGACAACAAAAGACTGTTGTCTATTCAAAGAAGCCCCAAAATATCAGAGCAAGATGCTGGAGTCCACTGGAACCTTTGTGAGTCTGAGAAATGGTCTGCAAAGTCAGCATGCAGCCTGAGGTCTATAGAAGTATTTTTGGGCTAACTTATAAAACATACCTGCACACTAGCGCAGGTAATGCAGAGTCATTAATAGTTTCATTTCACATTTTTAACTGAAGAATTAGAATTATACTCATTGTGGATCCTTAATCAGGGTCAGGCAGAAGATACATTTTATTTTGCTGTTGAAGAGTTCTGCAAACCTAAACTCCAAGTAATATGCAGTCCAAATACTAAAGTAACAAAGAAATTCTGTGACAGAAAAGAAGAAACAGGTAATATCTATTTGGGCAATATCTAACAGAACAAAGCATCAACATTTTGAAGTCCTTTTTGTAGTCTTATATCTATGATCATCCAGTGGAGTAAATTAGTTGAGGTGCATCTTTAAAATCATCCTGTAAAGGATTGAAGCACACTGGCACAATGCAAAACTTATTGCACATCTAAATCTGTTATCTACAAGGAGCAGTTACAGCACTGTCATACTCAAGAAAACTTCCCTAGAAAATGAGAAAAGAATAGGATTTTCTGCCAGCATTAAGGATGATTATCTATAAAATATGTTTCTTTGGGGGCTGACTTATCACTATTTACCTAACAGCAGTGTGGCTGAGCCCCTAAAAGCTGCTCCCTCTCTAGACCCTCCAGGCTGCTTTGTACCATGTCAGTGGATGGTGGTGGACCCCTCTGTGCTCAGCCCCCCTCTCTTTCATAATGGTGTTCTGAGCGGGAAGAACAGAATGTGACTATGTCAGTGTGCTGTAAGAAGTTATAAGAAAAACTGAACCGGAAACAACCATACAGACTTAAGAGCCCCATTTCCAGCAGTCACCAGCTCTTAGAAGGAGAATGAGAAAATTGGGAAAGGAACTAATCAGAAAACTCTCATTGTAAGAACACAGCCTTTTATCAGAGGCACTTCCTCTGCTATGTCTTTACACTCTCTGCACACAAGGTACTTACAGAATGTCATGTTTTCTTGATCATCCCATACTTAAATTCAGCTAATGGATGGTACCAATTATTCAACCAGTTGGTCAAGGAGAGATTTTAAACCATGTTGAAACCCAAATGGCTCACAAACCCATACTTTGCAGATTTTATGCAAGTGCTAGAGCATCACAGCTTACAGTTCAAGCATAGAAAATACTTTGAAAAACAGATCAGAATGGTCTGAATGCACAGCACTCTACATCCTGAAACCTTTTACATTTATGCAAAATGTAATTCAGCCAAACCAAAGTAGAGTTTTCCATCCACTTCACAGTGACATCAATGACCTATCCAGTCAAATCATCTAGGAATACATGCAACTTTCAACACACAAGTAATGACTTCCACCTTCCCAGCAGGGTAGCAAGAGCTCCTGCTTTGCTACATTTGGCCATAAATAATGTTTTACCATAGAAGACAGAGGAAAATACAGTATAGATAAGCATTTTAAACTCTTCTTTAAGTAAACAGAGCACAAACTGAAGCCCAGTCTAGCTGGCAGGAAAGGTCATTTCATTAGTAATGGGAATTTAACCTGTAGGAAGCAGGGAGGAGACAAATTGAACATGTCTATCACTGATTTTGAACATGGACACAGCACTCAGAGAAGAACCTTGCTTAGAGGTTCCTGGTGACAATGAGTTTTATTAATTTGCCTTGAAGAACAGCAGATGCAGGTAGGACACAAGTCCCAGAAACTCTTCAGTCTGAAAGGGGCTATAACACACAGATATGGGAAGCTAAAGCAGAGTAACCCTTAACAGAGCTTATTACTTTCCAAAGAGCAGCCTGGAGGTGGGAAGAAGTTTCTGTGATGCTGCCTCAACAAGGATGCTCCTTCTTGTCCTCTGTGAAAGTGAGGTTCTCCTCCAGGAGGTTTCCCATCTCTCCTCAAACATAGGGGCATTGAGTGGTCAATGCTATCTCATGACAAGACACTGATAGACACAGGTCTGAGAGCAGACATGGCAGGAGAGTGTATTAAACCCTGTTATCTTCTGAAAGGGCTGAGGTAGGATCTTGTGTGAGATGATCAGCAACTCACCTATGGCAAAGAAAGAGTGACAGTCTTCATGATTATTGTATTACTTATGTTACTATATACTAATGACACAAGCAGCTTTTTTTTTTTTTCCCATTTCTCTGGTATGCTGAGCTTTTTCCTGAGCTGTTCCTTGCACAATTTTGTGTTGCTGCAGTTTTGTCTGACTTTGTGAAGCAGAAGAGCACCAACATCTCCTGTGGCTTAGGAAGAACTGTAAAAACCCTGTTTTGAAAGGACCTCTGGGCCTGCTGCCTGGCTGCTTCAGGCTGCAAAGGATTCACATACTATTCAATTATGGTCTTCTCTGGCTGAACGGAGCAGCAAGGGAATGCCAGTCTTACTGCTGGAGCATCTCTTTACAGATTTTAAACATTAGGTCTCTCTTCTAAAATAGCAGTGTTGCATCGACAGCACACACAGTGCCTTAGCTTTCAACCTTCCCGCTGAGAACAATGGAGCCTGATGTCTGATGAGGTTAGCCCAAAAGTATATATATGCCTGCATTACAGAATTATGTTATATATACATATTTTAAAGCAATCATGCCTTATATAAGGTAAGCATGTTTTCATGATGTATCCCAACACACTTATCTCTAAAATCCCATGGAATCATCCATATCAACATTAGGTACTATAGAACAGATACAACTTATGCATTATTTAAATACAAAACATTTCTAGTTTTTTACTTTAAAATTATATGTGTGCAGTCTTTAGAAAATGATTTAATTATGCACACAAATGTGAGTCCGTGTGCATATATCTAAAAGATCACATATGTATATATGCTTTACATATAAAATTACACACTCTGTGTGTGTGTGTGTGCGTGTGTGTGTGTATATATATATATATATATATACACAATCTCTGTAATACGAATGCTATTATATGAAAGGAGAACATAACAGATTGTTTCCAGGGAAATTACAGCTAAGGTCCTTAAGCACATCTCTCCACTGCACACATGAAGAACATTTGAGGTGGGGATCGGGGACAAATAAGACTATGGCATGATCTCATACTTGCATGCAAGACAAGATTGCAAGGCTATGCAGAAGGCAAGGTTATACTTTTTCCTCCAGCTGCCACAGACTGCTGAGATCAGATACTGTGAGCCAGGAGATATTCCCCCTCCTAGAGACAAGACACCATCAAGCTGCTGGTGGCTCTTCAGCAAAGTCTTCCATCAAATTGAAAAACTGGCAGTGTTTTGAAGGTAGCACTGGAAATGTTTCAAAAGCAACAGCATGGTGGAAGTGAATCTACTTTCTCTCCTCCTTCTTTGCAACCTTACCACACAGTCATACACAAAGCAAATAATCTACACCTATATTTGTGAATGTATTTCTCTAATGCATGTGTTTATACATGCCCAACACAGAGTGGTTGTACAGGAGTTTAGGACAAATGGTTTTAAAAGCATGCAAATACCAATGCACTCCTACATGTGCACAGATTATCTAGGACACTGCTACTTGCAAGCAGGACAAGTGCAGATGAATGGAGAAAAGTGCATAAAGCTGTGGGTTTTACCTATTTTATTCCTTTATAACATTTATAGAGGACTTTTCAAAGCGGATTCTCTACTGTTACTTACAAATATGTTTAACACCTGCTAGGTCAGGTAAATGTATAGCTATTTACCGTTTTGTAGAGATGGTGCTGATTACATAAAGGAACAGGTGCATATCTTGGGTAATGCAGTTGAAACAGAAATATTTTTTCCCAGGGGAAATCAGCCATGATGTATGAAATGTGCTGAGGATACAGAATGCAGTGCTTACTTGAAAAGTCTTAACAAATTCCCTTGCAAGGTGTGCGACCTCTGTACATCAGGAGCATCACCACCAGGTACCTGAATGTGCTGTAACGAAGTCATTGCACTAAGAGTTGCAGACTCTGTGCTTTTAAGAAGGAGTCCAACAGCAATTTTTCTTCCCAGCCAAAGAGACTAACTAAACCCTTTTTTTTTTCTACACACTTTGCATAGAAGAGCTCTTTATATGCTCTTCTTTCCTTCGGGAATCACAGATGTCCTAATTCCCTAAGTGCATGCAGCTGGTCAGGACCCTGCTGTGCAACTTTGTTACTGTAATGATTATGACCTATGACAAAAATCTATCACTTTCTACTCCTATCCCAGCACCAGCATTTGCTGTAGGTGCTCTTTGTCATGTTTAACCCCAGATTGTAGCCCATACCCAATTCTGTCTGTTCTGATGTTGTTCTCAGCTGATCAGCATTCAGCTACCAGGTCACACTCACAGCTGCGTGCTACATCTTTCTTTATTTCAGTTTTGCTTAACTTTCCTTTCATTTAGCCAAAATATAGCACCTCCAAGCCATATGGCACATAGGCAGCCTTCCTTTCGCTGAAGAGTATTTGCTGCATAATTTGATACCTTATTCCTTAAGGGGCTCTACACTGTCTGCAGGCAGATCTAGCCAATGTATGTTAATTAGCAAGCAGTCAGACCTATGAAATATTGGCCTGGTAATTATCCACTGAAAATTTTCATCTTACTGAGCCACTTTTGAGCTCATCTAAATTGCTTCCCATCAGCCCAGCAGGGTTGCTTCAGAGGTAGTGACTGGTACAGTACAAAGAGGGTGAACATCACTAATGAAACTCTCCCTGAGAGTAGTATGTAAATGAGATTTGTTTCATCCTTTGTAGTCAGCAACTCTAAATGTTGTATCACTGCCCCACTCATTAGAGCAAAGGCATCATACTGGATAAGTACACTGGCCTGTATCCCTATTTCTTCGCTCCTCAGTAAAATTCACACTCAGAAAGAACTGAGCAGTCAATATTATTCATTGAGCAACGCAGCACAGAGAAACTAGGCTCTTGCAGAGAATATAGAGTCATGCTGTAGCCTTCTCACTTCTGAAAGCCAAAGTGGTTTCCAGATGTTGTGCTTGAAAACTCTGCTCACAATGTGGAAATTCATGAAAGGGTTTTACTTCAGAATTTCACAGAAAAGGCAATGAAATACTGCCCTACTTGCATGGTTCAGTGCTAGGTGCTGCTCTTACTTAATAAATTGTGAGAGACCACAGGCTCCTGCTTGATGGAGAACTTCCTTGGTGGGTTTTTAACAGCTCTTTGATCCGAGGCTTCACAGTGTGATGCACAGATTGACTGAAAGACACAATGATGTTACTGAAGTTTGAGTGTTGTTTGATTGGTACTGAATTGTACTAGCTCCCCTTGTCTCCAATGTCACTTAATTTGATCTTTCTTGATCTTCCTCCCTGACATTTCTAATCACATAGCAGATTTTTGTAAAGGCCAGGGGGGCAGAGAGGGATGCAGGACATGGGATTGCTTTCAGCCTTTTGTGGATGCAGTGGCTTACCACAGTATTTCTCTCTTTTACAGTGGTGCTTTCCTGGAGTTTTACTCCATTCTTCCATCACGTTTCTACAAGTACATTCAGAGATGAGAATTCAGAAAAAAAATATATGAGCACAGACCTTGCAGGAGGTGAGTTTGTCATTATTCTCTTTAATGGCATTGATTTCCTTTTCATTTTCACTGCTGAAGAGAAAGGAAGAACTGTAAATAAGAGAATAATGCTACTGTCACTCTGACATACTGTAATGAACAGCACAATATGCCTTGAATGAAAAACACCGGAAAGCAGTTCTGCAAAACTACCATTTTGAGGGTCATAGGTGATATATTTCTGGAGTTTTAATTTTTTCTGGCTTATTGTATAATGGAACCATTGAAATGTAGAACTAGAAGGTTCTCAAGGGGTCATGTAGGATAGCTCTCAGTTAGACACTTAACTCCCTCCTCTGAGGGTAGGGGAGTTTGGCAACCTGCTGCACCTCTTCTGGTGCCTAGGAACTGAGCCTGCAGGTGCAGAAAGCTCAGTTTATCGGAGCACAGGATGAGCTGCATGTTGTCTGTCCCTACACTAGCCCTGTACCCATGTGGTAAGGGCAAGCTGATGAAGACTTTGGCCCAGAGCAGAACACTGCTGAATCAGAATAAGTCACCCTACCACCTTAATGAATGAGCTTTTGGGCAAGCCAGAGCCAGATACCAGGCTGAAAACTTCTCATCGACCCTATCGCTCCCTGTACCAGACACAGTCCCCTGTTTCCAGGCCCTCACACATCCAATTTGCTTGCATGAGCTTAACCCAAGATGTTCTATAACTATGCATGCTGCATTCACCCTAGAGAGAAAGCTTTTCTCAATATTGAAACTAAATATTCTCTTAATGTAAATTAGACTGATTCATTCTAGTCTCTCAGCAGCAAGTAAGCCATGGTATAAATTACTAGTTCCACAGAGATCTTGTTTCATGCTCCTGTCATACTCAAAGATAATGCCTGGTCATAAGTAATTTGAGGCATATTTTTGAAATAGGACTGTCACAACATAATCCAGTAAGAAGGCAAGGACAGAAAGCTTTGCTATTTCTTAGTGAAAAAGCTGCTTGGAAACACCTCTTTTTAGGATGATGATGAGATACAAGAGAGTAACTTGTAGCAATCTTACATGGTAGGGTCCGAGACAACCTGACAAGACGACTGGAAAACTTGGTCTGGTGACGATCTGTGCGAAGAGAAAGTAAGTGTGTTTTATTTCGAATATTTCCTGAAATAACTGAGGGTATTTGAGTTCAGCAGTGAGTCAGACACAAAAGGCATGAAGCTATTTGCACTTACTTGATCAAATCCAATCAAAAACTATGTTACAAAAAGAGTTCTATCACTGTGGGAGAAAGTGGGCTGGAGGAGGGGCAGAGGAAATCCCATCAGGTTAAGGTAAATAATAGTGTCTAAAAAAACCCGCAAACCCTCAAAGGCATTTCTTGCCTTACTATAGAAGCCCAGAGGAAACTGTGAATTCTTCTAGACTTCAGCAGAATATCAGTCATAGTGATTTTACCCCTCTCCTATTTAGCAACCATAGGCTCACATTTTACTTGATCCTTGTCACAGTTCTTTAATCCTTCTTATAGAGAAGACTTTACTGAAACAGATTATTGTACGACCAGGGCGTTGCTGTTTCCCTTGCTGTATTTATCTCTCCACAGATTCCTGTAAGAAAACAATCAGAACTTCAGCTTCTTTCTCTCTGTGCAGAAACAGGAAATGTTATGAGTTTCACTGCTCAGGACTGAGTTATAGTCTAGTATTTTAAATGAGGCCATTTGAAAGAGAACTAAACCACAGAAAATGCCATAAACTTTCTTGAAGGGTATGGATTCTTCTGTAAGTTAAACTTACTGGAAAGGCTGAATTTACAGTTAACTTTAGTACAGACTTGCAACAGAGGGAAGGAGCAAATGCCATGATGCCATGCTGAGACAGACCTTTATGTGAAAGAAAAAAAACACATATGTGAAATTCTGAAGTACTTGGAAGCAGTAAATCTGAACATTAATGTCCAGAGAGGGAATTTATACGACACGCAGATTTATCTGCCCTTATGAGGTCGAGTCTTTTATACTAGTAGCTTAACAGTAGGAGTTTAGTTTTCATGCTCAAAAGAGCTTTATGACACTAGTTTTTGAATATCTCTTTGCCTATCAAGCATTCACGGGCAGGAATAAAGATCAATGCATTTTTACCTTGCTTATATGGTACATTTGTTAAAGATTATGCCATTTTGAAGACAGACAACAAGCTTCAGAGCAGGACTGTGAAGCAGACCTTCAGCCAGGTGACAAGTTCTGCCTATAGGAAAAGATACAAAAGAAAACTTAGAAAAAGAATTATTGTACATCAGGCAATAAACAAACAGAAGGAAAACCACAGGGAGAAACATCAAGTTAACTGTACACCAAGAAATGCAAACTAGGTCTACTCAAAGACCATCTAAGGAGAACTCAAAGAGGTACCAGACAGCGTTACTGTAGGCTACTGGCCAGATTTCTGCAGAATAAGTTCTACAAGTAGCTGGGGATTTTTATACATTTATATTAGTTACCAAAGAAAGGAAAGGACAGAAAAGAGGAAAGCAACAACTGAGTAGCAGGAAAGATGCTGAGGGTAGTAGGGCAAGCAGGAGGTGGCAGGAGATGCAGAAGTAGGAGCCTGGTGCTCTGAGCCATGCTGAAGGCACAGAACACAAACTAAAAGAGCTTCAAAAGGTGGATCATCATGCAGAAGTACAAGGCGAGGGAGATATTGTCTGAAGTCACAGCAGCAAAATAAGGAGCTGTGACAGACTAGGTGGGCCTGGAGCAGCGGCTCAGCAAGGGCCAAGGAGGTGTGAGATGGTCGTAGAGAAAATGGGCTTTAAGTCTGACAGGTGAATTTAACAGGAATTTGTTTGGATGATTGTAGGTGAGTAAAAGATCGTGCTGACCCTGATTATATAGACTTATGTCTCCTTCACCAAGTGAAACAGGCACCACAGAGCTTGCAGATCCAGTGGGAGCACACCAACACAGGGAGGTACAAAGGAAACCACCATCTTTCCCAGGCACTGCAATTCTACAATTCTTATGTAGATCACTTTGAATCCTCTCCCAAACCATTTGCATTTACAGAATAAGCAGCTTGCATTTGCAGTTCATACTTGTTAGTTGCTGAATCTTTAAAGCTATTTTGAGAAAGTTTCTAGGTATCAAGACTGCCACCCTGCAGATGAGGAACCTGGTACCTGGAAGGTGGTGAAATGTATTTTAGAAGCAGAAGGCAGACAAAAGTCCAGCTGTGCCTCACAACACAGTTAATATAACAGCACAATATTTGCAGGCAGCTTCAGTGACATGAAATTTAAATGACATAAAAATGTAACCCAATGTTGTTGGCTTGTGCGTGTCTGCCAAAATCAAACTGCCTATTACTCCACTGTGCTCAGAGGCATCACACGGCTCCTGGAACAAGAGGAGTACATCAGCACCACCTCCTGGCAGCCCGTAACTCCAGAAATTTAAGTAATAAAAGAGCAGATGAGCAAAAAAAAAATCTCTATGTGGGAAAGACAACAAAATTTTGCTGTCCATGCACTGATGTTAATATTTTCAATTCCTATAATAGTCTTTTGGTACCAGGATACGTACCTGCCTTGAATAAATAGAGGGCATCATGGTAGGGAGCAGGATAAGATCTAAAAAAAACCAAGACACACATCTCTGACACATAAGGACGAGGGTGAAATAAGCCCAAAAGCTCTTCCCACATCAAATGTTCTCATCTGAAAACGAAAGCACTCTGAAACTTTAGTAGAATGGCCAGAGAGAGGCTTAAAAATGTGTATAAGCAGTCTTTGCAGTAAGAAAATCTGAGTACCTCCATGCTTTGCTTGCTCGTCACAGCACTTGCAGCTGAGACTGTAGCCTCCTTAAAATAGTCAGAAAGGCAATGTCAACATTTGTCTTGAGCAGAGAAAAAGCAATTCAAAGACAAGAGCTGGCAGTTTCCTTCAGAAGGTGTTGGATCCTGTACTTGAACATGGCAGCCTCGCAAAGGGCAGCATGTTGATTATCGGCACTATAAAAGGACCAAGACAGCTCTCTAGCTCTTTCCTGGCACACTTGACAGTGCAAAATGATGATGTAGAAGGGAAATCACTGAGCATAAAATGCCCCTTGACTCTCAAAAACTACATGGAGAAAACAGGAAAGAAACTCTTGCAATGCCAAATTAAATTATGTTATGCCAGTTCTTCAAGCTGTGAGATTACTCAGGAAGAACCACTGGTAATCAGGAGGGCTAACTGGCAAACTGAAACCTGCTTATGTCTGAGAGAAAGACTAAGGTCCTAAAACAGAGGGGAAATAAACCTTATCATTTTTAACTAAAACCTGACATTAATATCTCACAAAGAAGCTGCAAACTTCAGTATTTCATGAAAGCTAAACAGCGAACTCTCAGGATCTGCACTGAGGGCTTCTAATTTGGAGGTTAGGCAATTAAATTTCGCACTGCTGAATTTCAGTGAAAGGTTCTCAGGAACCTTATTCTTTTTCTGGTGTATATAGTTCCCTTCACTTTCTTGTGACCAAATACAACTTCTCATATACATCAATAGAAGAACTATTTGCAGGTACTAGCAATGTCTAGCACTGTTTTATTTTTTTCCTGACACAGAAACAAGACCTTTATTTTAATAATGGTTTAATATATTTGTCATTTTTAAAGGTTTTTTTAAGGATAACTTCTGTCCATTCACTTAAAAAAAAGGTGTCACGGGTGAATTTGGCTTCTGTGGAAGTACAGAATGGCACTCTGAGGACAGACTCGATCTCTCTGCTCTTCAGCTTTTAAAAAGTCACCTGGATGAATGTCACTGCTGAGCTGTTATAGGCCAACAGGTTATATTCTATTAAACCTGGCACACTGGAGACAGAAGTGTTCAAAGCTAACTCTCACAGATCCTACTCCAAAAGTTAACTTGTTTAGTAAATAATTCAATGTCTAAATCTTGGAATCAGGAGAAGGGAATACTAGTAAGTCACAAATTTTGTATCTCACCTATCACTTCCTATGCATACTAAATACAAGGTATACCATCTTTACCCATAAATTAACTGAACAAGTCTGTTTTACTAGCCAGCAAGAACCAGAGAAAGTGGCTACACAACATATGTGTCTGAAAAAAAGACAGGTAAGTATGTCAAGCTCTGCTGAAGTACAATATTATGTGTCCCTTTCATTAAAGCTTAATATCTCAAAGTAATATCACATAAATTTCTTGACTGAACATCCAACCCCTATTCCAAGTTTCAGACTTTCCTCCATCATTGATACTGAACCTTAAAATTAAGGAGGTGGGGATGGATCACTCCCAGAGCTGTCCATGGCTTCCTCTCAGGTGGACACCTGTTGGTCACAGTGAAAACCGTAAGGTAGAAAATACTTGTCTTTCACATCCATGCCCAACTTGCTCTCAAATTGCTCAATGTTTCTAAAAGCCGGAAATGCAGTTTTACTTGGGTCTTATACAACCCAGAGGTTTTGTGTGACAGAACTGAAACAACCTTCTTCACTTATATGCTCAAAGCAAACAATCTTCTAAATACATGACACACCTCATTGCAGCAGATACTCCTTCACTATGTGTGTCTTTCAACATATGAAAATGTATAGCAAATGTTTGAAGAGAGGACAATAAGAACCCATGTTCCCAAGGTAGAAGATAGTTATAGAAGTCTTATATAAAAAACAGTACTCAACTATTAGTATTATTTGTCAGTCTTATAAAGAAGAATAATTATCACTGTTAAAAGGCCTAGGGAGCTGGAAATTAATTCAGATGAAACACAGGTGAACAAAAGCACAGATCCCAAATGTTGTGCTTGCACCACTTTTGCAAATTATAAAGAAATAATTTCTTAATGACAAAGAGAGAGCTGTAAATATAATGGTTATGTTCTCTTAAATGGAGTCTAAAGATCAACTCAGAAGTTTAGCTTACTATAACATGCTCAAGTTTTGCAATCAAATGAAATAATTCAAGTTAAAAACTTTTAATTAAAAGTGTCTTATAAATTGCATTCATTATGTACCATTACAGTGATATATTTTTTTGCTCTCTAGAGCAATCTGTTTTCCTTAGTTTCTTTTTTTTTTACTTAATAAATTATCTTAATTTACACAAAATTTTAATGGCAAACTCTTTATTAATAGAATAAATATGAACTTTAGTAACAAGAAATTATGTGGTGTCACTATTAAATGATCTGCACCTTCCCAACTTAAGTTCACTTTTCAACACCAAGCCTGCAAATGGTTCAGCAGCTGCTTTTTGCAGCACAATACAAGAAACATTTAAAGCAAAGCTTTCAGGAATTACTCCTTTGGGGTGGTCTAGCACAATCTGAGTTTTTCTGTGCCTTATTTTGAAACAGGGCTGTGAATGCTTTCCTTTGCTGCATTGGCTTTCTTCCCACACTGCTACAGCAGATTAGGATGCACAGGAAAGTTAGTGGCACAGCAGGCTGGCTCTGTTTCTTACCTGACTTGAACAGCTCGATTTTAAAACAAATTTAAGATATGAGCCCTCATATATATTGTGTTTTGGCTGCTGTGCCTGATGTCCCATCCTTTCAGAGATCACACAGAGACAGCTCAATGGAAATGGGCAAAGACTGCTTCCACGGTAGCATTACAGGCTAAATTATGTGGAAAGCTAGCAGAGTGTCATGTTTTTTGTATAAAACTTTAATAAGTTTCTTTTCACAAGTACAAAAACTCAGGACATGGTCTTCAGCAGTCTCTTAACACTCCCGGCTCTGGCACCCAGCCAGCAAGGAGAATACTGCCACCTGATGCCAGATGCAATGAGGACACAATGGAAGGACTAAGTTAGGACAAGAACCTAAAGAACCAGAACAAGATGGTAAACCTGAGATTAGCTAAGAAAGGCTGACTACTGAGGAAAAGACCATGATATATATAGTCGAGAAGGATCTCTAACCACCAAAGGAGCTTCCTGTTAACCACACAGACCATAATTTCAATTTCCCAAAGCTGGTATCAGCCATGGGTTGAAAAGTACCTTGGAGAGGGCACTTTTCAGCCTCCTATTCTGCTGGTAAATAGGTGATGACAATCTGGTACTGCTATCAGTTATTCTGCTGCTGACGTGACAAAGATCTGTGTGATAGAACGTTTCGGTTCTATCAATAGATGATTTCTCATGAGAAAATTTCTGCTATTTCAGTCTGTCCTCTGAAACCCCAAGACTACATAGATATTTCTTCTGAGAAATCAGTCAGGTTGAAAACTCAAGGATTTAAAAGTTAACAAATGGTAGAATTAAGGTTTTACAGACACCATCACTTTGTGCAAATTTGCTATGACACAGTTAACAACTACAGGATCACACCACAGCATGTTTTTATAAGCTCTCCCACATTATTTAGTGAAGAAAATAAACAGTACTCAAATAAATTAACACATTTTGGTGTCATTGTTCCATGTGAGACCTCAGGCCTTGCATGTTGCATGTTTTTACAACAAACATCAGGGGGCTGGTTTCATTGCCCTCACTGTAGGTATTCATTCCTGAGCTGGCCACCTACCTTCCCTATAAGGCAGTGAAGAGAATAGAGACAGTCTTAGGAAGCAATTTTTAAGACCCAGTTGAAACATCTGTTTTACAATAAGATAATGTTCTACAAGTGCCTGCTTCTCAGCTTCAGAAGAAGCCAAGGTGCAAACATCAATAGCTAGGTGAATAAATCCCTTATTTATACCCCTATATATTTCCCAGAGTCTATATGCTTTTCTTAAGTGTGGCTTTTAATACCTTCAGTGGCAATTGTGTGCTCAGCAGCTTTGACAACTGGACTTAATTGTATTCAGTCAGGTGTCGAAAGATGAGACCTTTCCAGACAATCACCATGTGAGAGAATGTCAGTGGACAAGCAATGGCCAAAAGTTTTGTGGCAGAACAGAAAAGACTGTCCCTCCAGGGCAGTAGCACTTCCTTACCTAAGAATTTGTCTTTTCCCTAATTTACAGTTTTCCCTGCATCCTTTTTGGCATTTCCTATTTCTAGGTAATTTGGCAGGTGAGTGACCCTTAGGATGTCATCTATGCTTGTGGGTAACAAAGGTATGAGAGGGAATAGGAAGGGAACCTTGCTGCTGTTGCATGCTAAGGCACTCCCGATGGCTTTGGGCGCACTGCGGCCACCCTTCAGTGGGCAATCACACTGCCATGGGTTGTTTGCTCTGCATAGACAGCACACAGTTTATAGCAATTTCAGAGATGTTTACCATCTTCATCCTAACAGAAAAAGCAGGTTGGAGATGGATCGAATTGTAGCCTGAGAAGAGAGACAGACAAGGCTGCCAAGACCTGCACAAAATCATGTTTCGTTTCATTAAGGAGTAGGGCACTCTTGGCCGGACTGTCTTTTTTGTTCCATCGCAATGTGACCTCACACCAAAAAAGACCAATTTTCTACCTCTTTTATAGATATTTATTTTACTGTATTATTATGGTGGGTTGACCCTGGCTGGATGCTGGGTGCCCACACAAGCTGCTCTATTACTCCTCTCCTCAGCTGGACAGGGGAGAGAAAATACAGTGAAAGGTTCAAGGGTGGAGATAAGGGTAGAGAGAAACGACTTGCCAGTTACCAGTTAGTAGATATGGAAAATGAACTTCCTTGAGAGAAGAGCTTAAGGTAACCACAAAGCTAATGGGTACTATTGCTACGTTTTTGTTCATACTTCCTGATGACATTTTTGACATGATACTTAGCCTGGAATGGAAGATATATAAATATGTATTTAATTTGGCAGCCTGAACCAGATAAACAGTATATCACTTTCAGGGATACAGGATTTACAAATGTCTCTGGAGACTAGAAACTTGCTGGCCTTTTATGTTCATATCGCTTCAGTCTCTCATATATTAAATAATTCAACCATCTATTTTCTGATTGCAAAGAGTTAGGCTTGATTCACATTTTTTTCAGCAATATGAACCTACAGAGTAAAGAAATGATAACAGCAGGCTCCTGTGTGGTAAATCACTTTTGTGACAGCATTTTGTTCTTGATGTGAGTTTGTGCTACGCTAGGGCCCATTTATATTTTATTGAATAAGTCAAAATGTGAATTCCAAACATGAAAGCAAAAATGTTTCTTTTATGGGGGAAAATATGGATTGTCAAATACATATACTTATTTTTGAGGATATGACTGAGTTAACAGCATGTCTAACCTTTGCTAAGGAAGGGTATCTGTATTATTCAAATATTTTTTTTCTTTTCCTCTAATCAATAAGAGGATGGAAGTGCAGGTATCTCTTCTTTACAAAGAGTTTGATGCAACACAGAAAGTATTTAACCACTAAATATGGATTCATTAACTATTTTCCCAGGAGAAGCTGTCCTTGCAGTATGTTTTACATCTGGTGTACATTAAACTCCGTCAAATAAAATATTTCTCGTAAACACAGAAGAGGGTCATTTTAGTTCCACCTTAAGTAGAAGATTGACTTGAGAGTACTTGGAAGAAAAGCACTGGTGACAAGCTGTCAGCACTGACCACATTTTCAAGATTTCTCTGATTAGCCTTCCAAATCCGTATGAGATACTCTAGAGTAAATTTGCAGCCAATACATCTTGGAGAGACTTTGAGATGTCTCTCAGCTTGTGCTAGATTGCAGGGCAGGAATTGCTGGGCAGAATTACATCCACCGGGCAGACTTTCCCCCAACACAACCTTCTCCTCACCAAGGAAAGCAGTGAGGTCACCACACTGGACACGATGGTGGCAGCCTTGGGGCCTGTGTCCCTTTTCTGCTGCTTTTATTCCATCCTCAATAGTGTGCTATCACTGCCTGCCAGCTGCCTGTATTTCTTAAAGACCTCATCTCTCCACACCCTAAGGGAATTACATACTCCAAACCAGTATCAAGGACTCTGTACGCTGCAGTTAAGACCAAAGAAGCAATGAATATGTGTGGTCTAATAAATACTTGATAGCCAATTACAAACTAACAGAAATTCTTAATGCTGCCTCCACATTTCTAGATAGCCTTAAATGCTGACATAAGTAAGCTAACCTTTGCATTTTTCAAACTATGGCTATTCTAAATATATAACATACTAAAGCCATATATAACTATATATATATATATATATGTTCTAAAAATAAATGATGGGGGGTTTATCATTTTTATAGGGTGGTGGAGTGTTTTTGCTAGGACATGTGTGTTGAAGATTTTGACTACAACGTGTGTTACAGTTTTCAAAGGGCACGTTCAGCTTGTGGCTTTGCAAAAGCCCTGCTTGGAGACATACTCAAGGTTTTCTGCCATTGACAGCTTTATGCTCATGTTATCAGCATGCTCATCTTCTCTTGAGGTTTTAGCATTCGGAATGTTTCTGCTACGGTGCCGCCAAATCAAAATAATGAGACACAAGCAGGCACTATCTTATGTATATCATTGTCAGTAATTGACAGGGGCTGCTTACTTGCAGACTCTCGTGGCTGTAACCCAGGTAAAGAGCTTAAACTCTATATTGAACTATAACTCTAAATTTAGAACCATTATGGTTCTTCATTAATAATAGCTATACTCAGCACTTGCATATAGCAGTGCCTTTTATAGGAGAAATTTGAATGTGCAGTGAAAGCACTAAACAAGCCACAAAACACCTGTAGGTAGTTCAGAATTGTTATTATCCTTTCACTTTAAAAAGCAGATTCAAGAGGTCTTTTTATAATATTTTTTTTTTCAATAGCTTCATCTGTCTGAAAGGAAAACCAGGTCTGCCTACCTTAGCTCTTACTAGGTTTGTGGACCATTCTGCTTCTACTCATAAACATTAAGGCCATGTGGAATGACTATGACCATCTACTCTGGCCTCATGGATCATACAAGATTGTTGTTTCTGGACAGAATACGGAAATTTTTCCATTCTGTAGAGCAGGATTATATCTATATCCTCAGTACACACATTATACTTTTTATAAACATATGCCATACACACAGTCTAAGTGAATCAGTCCTGTTGGAATGAAATGAGTGTTTTTGGGACCTGTCAATCTCTCTTATAAATTCATTTCACAGTTGGCCTTCCTCAGCTGAGTACATGTTATTGCCAGCACCCACACCACAGCATGGAGTTTTATGGACAGCAGACTCTATTCATGCACCACCACAGCTAAACACTGCAGAGGTTTGTTGCAATTAGTGTAGCGTGCAGCTTGGTGTCTTATCACCCAGAGTGAATTACATCCTTACTGTGAACAGAATATTGAGTGTTCGACTATAAAAGATGATAGATATTTGCAAGGAATATTTTGTAACAATGACCCTATGCCACGTGCTCTCCATTAACATAGCAATGAAGTACTCTCTTCTGAAATATCGTGAAGGAAAATCTACCACAGAGGTTTTTCCCTCTCCTTTTATATTTAACTCATTTCAGACATACAAGATGTGAGAATAAAAGGGAGTAGGCAAGACAAAGCCATTATGACAACATGCGAGCGCATGCATAAATTCACTGAGAATGATAGGATGAGGGGAAAACATCGAAGATAAACAGCAAAGGTACAGATACAGCAGAAGGATGCATATATATACCACAGCTGAAACTGTTCTTTTTACTGGGTTGCTTAATGCTATAGAGGAATAATTTTGTTCATAGGCTCTTCGAGGCAGATATGCCATGTGTAATTCACCAGGCACTGTCTTTTTACTGTTCAAAAATGCTTTCTATTAGGGTAGAATTTTCCCTATTAAAAAAACCTTTCCTGGGAGCCTCTTTGTCCATTGTCGAATCAGCAGCTGATGACATATCAGTGAAAAGACCCACTTTGGACACCAGGCTCTGCTTCTAAATTTCTCACTTTTTCATCAGAACCTGGTGATTTTTAAAAGCAGCAGTGTAGCAATAGTCCAGGTTTTGAGAGAATGTTCTTGGCAAACTGTTTGGAAATAAAATCCAGGAAATGAAAAGATAAGATGTGAAGAAATTATGGAAGGAAATTCTTCCTATTCACAGCATCTTGCCAATAAATAGAAATGTTGAGGAAGTTATTGTACTCAGTTGTAGAGATATAACTGGAATATATCTTGACAACATTCTTTTGTTTTCAGTAAAACCAGAGTAGCACTGTCCTATCAGGGTCTCATATATGGAGAACAAAAAAAAAAAGCATGTATCAGCTACCAGTCTGCCTCCCAATAAACCCTGAACAAGCAAAGGAACATACCAAGGTAGGTGTAAAATAAATCCTCTTAATGTCCAGCGGAAATGAAAGATGTTAAAAATTCTGTTGTTAAACCAGATGTAATTATAACAAAGAAAGGGAGAACACAGGGTCAAATTTAAAGGTCATAGAAATGAGGGACTAAAAAATAATTTTTTTTAAAAAGACACACTTAGGCTCATGATGCATCTACATTATATCAGCAGCCTGAGTACTTGGTGTATAGGTCCAGGCAAGGAGGCTTGCTCTCACACAAACACAGCTGTTCCCACAGCAAAATCATCCTGCTTATACTGAATTCTTTCTGTCCACTGTGTAAAAAAGTTTGCTTTGCTGGGAATTGTCTAGTTCCCCTTCTCAGCCAATGGTGCTAATTGCAGAACTTCTCTGTCCCTCAAGGAGAGGGTTAAATAGTTATTGTAAGACTGCAAGCATTTGTGGGATCTCTGAAAGTAGCTAGTGCTCAGCATGGTTTTAACCACACCATCTGCCACTTGAGGAATCATGGGTTAAATGTATGTGCTTAACAACTGTGGACAGAAGGACTCAGGCAACAGGACTTTCTGAATGAAAGGCTGAGACCACAAATTATTCCACTCTGTGAAATCAAAGTCGTGACAGTTATTTGTCAAGCCTGCTGAGTGCCCGTTCTGACAGCACTCTTTAGGAGACTGTCTTTTGAGAGTAATGGAGGTTGCACTAACTTTTGAAGAAGACAGAAGTGCCAATATAAGAATACAAGGGGCTTCTACAGAGGCAGGTTTGCAATGAAACTGGCATAAGTGAGCAAAGGAAATGTGAAAATCAACTATATCATGGACTTTGATGCTTCAGTTTCTGTGCTTTTCTGCTTCGAAGCATGGAGTTGGTTTTTGATGCATTTGCAGTTAAAATGTCACTGCTTTTCTTTTAAGATAAACACTGGTTTTCATACTCTTTAGAACATATTTACCCAAAAAGCAAATCATCTGCAATACAAAACACGTGTCTTATTACCTCTGGCACGCATGCACATAGTTCTTACTCCTATACATCAAAGACCTTGTCATTGATTTTTTTACTCAGAGCTCCCAGGAGGTCAATGAAAGCTGGGAAAATGTGGCCATATGTTTCAGTCTTGCCCTTGGTTGGGTAGTTACAGACACCTTCCTTATCCAACATTAAAGTTTCCTCATCACATTTTATATTTCAAAGATATAAGTTATTTTAAAGTAATTGACTGAGATAGTGATCTCTGGAATTAAGATATATGTAATTTGCATACACATCCGCTTTGCTGTAAATTGCTGGCAAGGAAATGCAGTATCTAGATTTTAGCTGCTTTGATCATCCCTGTGTTATATTTAATATTCTTGCAGTGAGAAATATGTGGTAAATTAACTAATGTAACAGAAGGGAAGGAAGGCGGGAAGGAAGGAGGAAAGGAAGGAGGGAAGAAAGGAAGGAGGGGGGGCGGGAGGGAGGGAGGGAGAGACGGATGGACGGACGGACAGAGGGAGAGAGGGAGGAAAGGAGGGAGGAATATTGGTTCAGCCTGCAATTAAAAGCAGAATGACACTATCAAGACTACTAAAAAAGCCCTTGCTAATTTTTTTTCTGTCCTGAAAGTTTGGATCTTTTGGATGATAACAACAATGCAATTGCAGCAGTGTTTCCAGATGTATAAGGAAGTTTTTAAGACATAATTTTTTGTTTTACTTAGGTGTTGCTTAGATAGAAGTTAAACCAAAGGAGTAAAAATAGCCCTCACATATATAATCATAGTATCATAGAATTGTTCAGATCATTTTAGAACATTTGATCATTTAACCTATTCAAGGTCATCAAGTCCAACTGTTAATCTAGCACTGGCAAACCCACCACTAAACCATGTCCCCAAGTGCCACATCTACACATCTTTTAAATCCATCCAGGAATAGTGACTATTGTTTCACATATGTACACCTTTTACATAGCCAAAATATATTGCCTGAACTGTATAGCATGCATCCTTTAAGTGTTGCTTGTGTAAGACTCACTCCAAGTCAATTAAATGCAGCATTGAAAAAAGTTTCAGGCTGCTACTACTTTTATCAATGCAATTCAAACTGCAACTCAAACTCACCATTCTTCGGACTTTTCTGTTGTAAATGAAACTAAAATTATTGATCAACTTCTTGTATAGTCAAAAATAAAACAGTATTTTATAACACTTGGGAAAACTCTCTAAATTGCTAACCAACATCAAGCAAAATTAGAATATTCCCTTTACTTCCCCCCCTCAAAGAAAACCCCATATTCTTTTGCAGCAAGCTTTCAGATGGTTTGATTTTTGTGTATTCAAAACCAAAAGTTATTCTCTTTTTTCTAGTTATTCTACTTCTAGTATTATTTAAGAAAGTTCTATAACAGGCATCTAGGTGCCAACAGGTTTAAATCCTACTTTAGCAGGTGTTGCAAAAATCTCAGTCTCTGAAATAAGAATAAACTTAGAAAAGTAACAGGCAGTCACCTAAATCAAGCATGTAACAAACCAAAAAGAGAGGGTGCACAATGAGAGGTTAGTAATGATTATTTGCTGTAACTCCTGTTTGAAATGCAACATACTTTACTTGGGCAAACCAAAACTAGAAAGGATCAAATATTAGATGAAAACAGTACAAAAGGCTGTGGGGAGGTATGAAGAACACTCAGAAAAAAATGGAATGGTCCAGAAAGGAAGCTAATAGCTCTGAGATGCCTTTGAAGAAAGGAGAAGGCCTGAGAGATAGGAAAATTTGAGACCCCTAGTTAAGAGCAACCATAGGCCAAGGTTAAGCAGAAGATGAGAGGGCAGAAGGCAGTCTGTGACCACCACTGTCACGATAATTGCAGAAAATTATCTGTGTTACACTGCCACCAACCACTTGTCAAGTCTTTCCACAGGCTTAAAACATAGACTATAAACCCTCCAAAATGGAATCCATCTCTTACATGAAGACTTGGTAATTTTTTAGCTAGCACAATGGAACAATAATTTCTCCTCTGGGTGTCCCACAACACAAGGACTGCTATCAATCGCAGCAATTGTACAGCCCTCTGCAGTCGTCATTTTCACCGCATGGTTAATGCAGTGGTTTTCCTCCTACGGCGTACAGACTCCCAGGAAATTCATATTTCTAGGTCCACAAAAAGTAACTAAAATCAGCATTCTATTATAAACAGTCTAATAAATAGACTATGCAGGAGTTCAATGCTGTCCTGGAAAGCACTGGAGCATTATTACATAAAAAAAAAAAAAGACGAAAGCTTGAGGCCTTGTACAAATTTGCAATAACCAACAAAGGAGGAAAAGGGACCCTTCCTTTCTGGTCAGCACGTGGTCTGTGTCCTATTAGGTGGCTCAATAGCACAGGAAGTCCTACAACCCTCCAGTCACCTTGCACCAGGATGCTGCCTGCTGCCCCTTTCTCCCAGTGGATAGATTCATACAGGTGACAGCATACAGATTGGATTAAGAACTCTGCCTCAGATCTTCATAATTTGCATAATCCCTATTTGGGTTTTTTGCACACCTATAGTTTGAGACATTGAACATACACAGAAGGTCATTTCCTTGGCAGAGTGAGTGTTAGACAAGCACTTAGGGTTTACTGAGGGCTTAAGAAAGGGGAAAGAGAAGAGATGGTTGTGCAACCTGTTATATTTGGCTGACTGTCATTTTAAGAAATTGAACCCTTGGAAAGCTGTTGAGCAGAGCAGGTCAGGGTGTTACTGTCTCATCCTTCCTGACATACTGTGCATTTGTACTGTGCATGTCTCAGGCAGAGATACCACACTAGGTTGAAGTGCTAGCTATTTATCTTTTGAAAATATGTTTTTGTTGTTGACCTCTTTTCATTACCCATTTTTACTGTTTTATAAATCCCTTCTGCCTAGTAACACATTTCCATGAGATTTTTTTTCCTCTATATTTTTGGGTAGCTCTTCAAGAATTTTTTCTTGTGTTACTCAGTTTTAGTCATTCAGAGGAGGTTTCCCACAATGTTTTGGTAGGTCTTCATACATTTCAGTGAGGGGAAACCCATAAAGTGGTCATTTTTAAAAGGTCTAGTTTTCAAATAGGAAATATCAGATGTGAAAACACAACTGGGTCCCGCTGCAAGGATTTCTATATATTGGTAAATAACAGAAGATACAGGAAGACTCAAAATAGATATTTTTTTAATAATGAGATTATAAAAAAGCGGGTATATAACCTGAAAGGATCCTTGAGAGACAATATTATCCATTTCTTACCCTTACACAGGGTCAAACATGCCTATACTGATTCTGGAAGATGCTTTTCTAACCTAATCTTATTAATGCACTAAGACTGTGCTCTCAAAGCCACTCTAAGCAACCTGTTTCCACAAAAAAGTACCCCTTTAACATCAGAAAGCCTTAGGGGAATTTTTTTGTTTTACCATCTCATCCAAACTTGCCTCACTACACTGAAAGCCCATTTCATTTTGTCCTACCCAGAGAGAACATGAATTAATATTTGGAGGGCTTACTTTTCTTGTATTCAGAATAAAGAATAAAAACCTTCTATTCCTAATAAGATAAAGGTAAGTATCAAGCTTTCATTCCTTCAGAATTTCACTTCCCCTCCACAAACACACAAAGATTAATAATGACTCGTGACTGATTCAGAGAGTTCTTACAATACCCTGGCACAGGTGTTCTGATCCAAATAATTTGTTAAACTGCTTTGAGTGTTCTCCCATCTGTTTTTCAACTTCAACTTTCATCTACTTATTGCCTGTCTAAATAGCAGTTCATCAAGTAATAATCTGAGAAACGGAGCTAAGAAGGCTTTAAATGCTTCCATATATTAAGTTTCATCTGTCCACAACTTTCCCTCTTCACTAAGTGGAATGGTTTTTTCCTGTTGTTGTACCTTGAAATTAGCTCCATTGGTTAGAGTGTGGCATTAAGAACACCAAGGCCACAGGTCTGTTCCTTTCATGGGCCTATCATGTAAGACTTGGATTTTGTGCATCTGTTCCAACTTAGAATATTCTGTGAATATAATGAATAATATGATTGAATGAATAATATACATATAATATGTATTTTATACTGCAAGTTCTTAGTTTATTTATCTTTGCATGTCTTGGATTTTCTGATTTTTTTCTCTCATTCCTATTAGTTCTTTACAATTCATCCCTGATAACTTGACGAAATCTCCACATCCATTCTTATTAGACTTAGAATTTGCTTTTAGCTAACCTTTTTCTTATAGCACTTCCTATTCCTTCTCCTCATTGAAATGATTAATATCTGAAGATTTAATATAGCTTCTCAGGGAACTGCCAACTATTCCTAACTCCTTTTTCCATCTCATACTTCCTGTCTGTGATTAGCAATAACACTGCAGCCGTAAATCTGAAACCACAGGCAGAAACCTAACACAACCTTTGCACATAGCAGTGAATGAATTTCAGAAGTGAGAAATTACTTGCAGAACAAATATGAACTCCTTCTATATATATGAACCAGGGAAAGTCTCCTTTCAAATGGTACATGAGTTTGACAGGTTATGAAATGCACAATGATGAGTTAATGTTACTGCATTTAATCCCAGCAGTCTATGGTGAAGAAAACTTGCATAAAACACTTGCATAAAATATATCTCTACAGTGCAGGAAGTTTCATGGAGAATTAGAACCAATTTAAAAGTTTAAGGGAGCTTGTCTGAAGGGCAAGAGTCAGACATTCTGAATGGCAAGAGTTAGCTTAATAAAATGTTCTGTTGTTTGGACATCATATTCACTAGACATCAGGATGACATGACTTTAAATAATAAATGCTAACTATGATTTTATTTAACAGATAACAGACAAATGTATTTCTGGCTTATATTTTCATACAAAAGTTTAGGTGTTCCCATGGAGACAGAAATGGGGCTCACTAAAGTCACTGCAAAGCCTCAGATTTATCTCAGTGGTCTCTAGATCCACCTACAGTCTGTATGAGAAGATAACGTGATGTGAAAAGCTTGAAGATAAACATAATCAAAGCATGACTGAAGAGCTTTGCAGTCACGCAGACTTGTTAACCAAGTACAGGTACGTGGCACTGCTGCTTAGAAATAAGGAAATAAATAAAGTCTACTATATAAGTCAAGTTCAAGAAAAGAATAAATAGGTGGTGATGTAGAAAGATCTATGTATCTGTTTATCCTGTCAGTGTTGAGGCAAGCTATGACTATTGGAGAATATATCCTTCAAATTACTTTTATACTGCTGTATAATGGATTGATTAAATAGACTTATAAAACATTAAAAAACATATTACAACTACTACAGATTAATGAAAAAGGTTTTACAAAGCTTTGAGAAAGGGAAAAACTATCTGAAAAGATACAGAGGACTCAGGAGGCATCCAGGAAGTTACACTTCTCAAGTGATTGACGCCCTCAATACAGGAGACTTACAAGTCTGTACATGTTGGTTACTTAAAGAAACAAAATCCAGAAAGGAAAATGGAAATTTCTCAAGAATCTTCATAAAAGCACAGAGATTTTCAGACTGCATGTTAGGATGTGGATATGTTTCTTTTTCCACAACTCAGTTATATTTACTGCTTGAACATTAAGAAGGTGATATTTAGAGCACTTCTCATCTTCTGGGAACCGTCACAGTTATATGCAGCAACAGATTTCAAATTTCACAGAATCATAGAATTATTAAGGTTGGAAAAGACCTCAAAGATCAGAGTCCAACCTTTGACCAGACACCACATGTCAACTAAACCACAGCATTAAGTGCCACATCTGGCCATTTCTTGAACACTTCCAGGGATGGTGACTCCACTACCACTCTGCATAGTCCATTCCAATGCTTGACAACTCTTTCAGTTAAGAAGTTCTTCCTGATGTCCAACTTGAACCTCCCCCATGCATCCTGAGGCCATTTCATCTCTTTTCTGACAAAGAAAATTAGTCAACTACCCCTTCCACACAGAGTTTAATGCTTTTAATAAACAACTTAATGCAACCCAAAAAGTAAATAATAACAAAAGACAACACTACTCTGAGAGAACACAAAATACATATCTCCATCCAACAGCAGCTCAGCATTCCCCCATTAAAGTAACTACTAAAATGTATTATTCTTCTCTTGAAAGACAACATATTGTATAGTGCCAAACTGAATGACACAACTGAGGCATGCACAGATTTCCCTTCTGAAAAAAAGTTTCATAAACTGCTACCTCTTTTACCTCAGTGAGCGCTAGGTGTTCTAAGCTTGAAGAGAGCACAATGCTAGAATAGAAATAGTGAGAAACAGGCAGGTATTTCTTGGCATTATTGTGAATCATAAAATTTGTCCTTAGGTACTCAGAAATAACTGAGCCAATGTTAAAGGTATAGAGAGAAGACTTGAGTTTTAGACAAGTTCAGGGCATAAAGGTGCGCCTAAACTATAAAGACAGCTAAACATTATTTTTATTTTTTTTTAACGTCACACAGGTTTTTAGCTTCTTGGGGAAAAAAACAACAACAACAACAACAAAAAATAAGAAAGATTATTTTAAAGGCATTTCTGTGTCCCTCGAGGGTTGTAGTGTGTGGCTTGCGCTGAGGAGCTACAGAGATTTCCTACTCTGTGGCAGGGTGAAGGCCAAGGTCCCTTTATTTGCATGAAGTCTGAACTTAATCTCTAATGATAGCAGTTTATAAACATATGTAAAACATCTACATTTCAACCCAGGCATTGTTTTAAGCTAATAATTTTGCCCAACAGGTTTAATTAGTGCTTGCATAAGAAAAATAGAAACTGTCTTTTAGCCTCTCTGTCCACATAAGAGTCATGGTCTACTTTTTATTCTTCTTCTAGATCTATTTCTCCCAAAACAAACACATTTGAATTTAGCTGTGCAAAATGCTTATGCTCAGCCCTTGGTCTGTAAGTGCCAGCAGCAATACTTCCAGATGCATGACCCCAGAGCTTGGTCATATGTAAATGTGTAAATATTTACACTATGAAGAGTTATGCTACAGGATTTGGAAAGATAAGATATTCTGATAGCATGCTGGCACTTACACAGCCAGTTGTTTAGGAACAAATTAGAAAAAGGTCATACCTCCTGGGGGGATGACTCAAGAGGAGCTCAAGGTACACCCAGAGCATAAAAAGCTGCAGGTTACCTCTTCCCAGCTGACATTTGGCAGCAGAGCACTTGCACTTCCAGGCATTTGCATTGCAAAGTGAACAACAGGCATATAAATCACTTAAAATCTCAGCCCTTCACCTGACAATGCAACAAAGAGTCGATGATTAACAGCACTTAGCTATGACTAAGCGAGAAGTGACATGAGGTTTACTCTGTGTTTTACAGTCGATAGTTCATTTTTGTTTTCATCTCTGCTTTGCTTTTGCATCATACTTTGTTAATTGCTTCAGGAAATGGTTAGAGTTTACAGGCTGCCTGGAAATTAGGATGTTTTAAGAGAATATACTGAAGCACATTGATCTGAATTATATTGAATCTATTTTTTCTTTCCCAACTGTGCACAGCAACTGACCTTACCTGATTGCAGAAGTCTACTGGTCTTCCATTAATAGTCCACAACTGGTGGTTCCAGTTTTCATCCATTTTAAATATATCATAAATCTTTAACTTGAGAAGCAACCAGCCAATATGCTGCACTCTGTAACATATTGAAATGTCTCTGTTTGAAACTGAGGTTAGCTCCTGGAGATTTGTTCCATTCTGGGCAGGCAAGATTTCTCTTCTGGAATATGCTGTTAGAAAAAGCAGTGACAGATAGTCTTCTTAATTAAAAAAAAACCCCACACCAAATAACACCTTTATGCAAATCACCATGAAATGTATGAACACATATATCACCCAGTAGTCTTTATTAAACACAAATTATCCCCCTAGGCACAGTGCAGATACAGGACACTCCCAGCACCTAGCTCTATCTTAGCATTTAACAAGTGACATTATCATAGAATAACAGTATCATAGAATATACTGAATTAGAAGGGATCCATTAGGATAATTAAGTACAACTCCTGGCCCTATGCAGGACACCCCAAGAGTCACACCATGTGTTCTGTTCATTATTTGATGCAACCACTATCCACAGAATTAGGGCTGTTTTTGTCCTTGCCATTTCAATCAGCTGAAATAGATGTGGAAAAATTGAGATTTTAGCTTCTTGTTTTGTTTCTGAAGCAGCAAAGTATCAGTCACCATTAACTGTATGCAATGTACCTGAATACAAATGTGAAAAGAAATGTCAAGAAAATCCTGTCTCTCGCAGTCCTACCACAGTGCAGTAGTACAATACCTAATCGTCATGGCTAGGCTTCACGAACCAAGATTTGCAAGGGCTCTACCCACGCTTGCTACAATCACGCTGGTGGCTAAAAAGGCCAAAGTGAGATAGGCAAGTCCAATTGCAAAAGGCACAGAGGAAAGTCTCCATGGGCACTACTGGCGAGGCACGGTTCTTCCTCGGTTGTCTTTTTATTTCAGAAAATTTGTGCCCACAAATGTCCAGGAGGCTGCGATGCTTCACACATAGGTTTGACAAGTTTAAATTGGGATGGGCAGGACAAGGAAAATAATCCATGAACTGCTTTTTTCTTCACAAGAAACATCTGTGAGAACTTCAGCATGTCCTGCGAGAAGCACAGCTGTTGATACACAGCCAAACCTATGCCATGCCCCGGCAGGAGGACAAACAGTGCCTGCAGTCCCACTGGGGGAGGCGGGGCAGCCGCAAATCTGAGCATAACAGAGAAAGGAGGCACAGAGCCCTCTCCCACCTTCCCTCCTCCTTCATTTCTACTTTCAGTTACTAAAGCTCCAGTTTGGTAGGAGATCAGCCTGCACTTTCTCTACTCTTCAGCCTGTCCAAGGTGGATTAGAACAGGACGAGAGAGGAGCAGCCTTGCTGGGCTGTGGCTGGCAGCTGAGCAAAACCACACCTGAGCGTCCCCTCTGCCCATTTGAACTCGTGAGCCCAGCACTGCTGGGTGGAAGGTGTTGACTGTGAGAATAATCTGGGGCCCTGAGAAGACAGCACTTGCCCCAGGCTCAGGAGTCTGCTACAAGCATTTCAGTTTTCCAATACCAACTTTTTTCCTAAGTTTCAAAAATTAATTTCTCAGTCAAAAACACAAGAGTTCCACTTATCTTGTAGAGATTTTGAGAGCTTGTGGGTAAGCTTGGAAAGAAAAATTCCCATTTTTCAGCTCCAATACCTGTGCCTCAATACAATTTTTTATGGCAGTTTAAACAATATGCTATATTTTTTTTTAGGGGACCCCTAAAGATGCCTGAATATGCATTCTCCTGGCTAACAAAATCCATGTTCGCTGATATTTACATACCTGATTTCTGATGCTGTGGCATAAACCAGTTGCTCGCTGAGGGAATTACACACTAACAAAATATCCTAGTAAGTCTGTGCTGTTCAAAAACCCAAAACTCCAGAGACTTACGCAGATTTAATTTCATTTCTCACTAACCTTGCCAAATAATTCCTTTTTCTGTAGTGATCCCTACACACCACCAAACTTTGAAGATCAAAGGTCTGCTTTATGGTGATAGTGCCGTTTTACTGTTTCGTTCCCTGTAGGACTGACTTCAGAACAATGGAGGATCTTCCTCTCCCACTGGAACCATGGCACTACATTGACAGGGATGATATTAAACCTTAACAATAAAAGGTGTTTAATGTATACAGAGAAATACTCACTGTCCTTGCCTTCACACCTCTTACTCTGAATCTATAGGGAACTGTGACCACAAGAAAGGAGAAATGTGATGCCCCGTGTTCCTCTTTCTTATGGATGCAATTCACAATGTGGCTAAAAGACATCTAAAACTGACCCTAACTTCTACAACAAAACATGCTGCAGAGGAAATGGTCATAACATTAAGTAGTGTCCTTCACCTGCCTGAAAGTTTTATTCACTTCAAGGTGGGGTCCCAGCACCAATAACTTGTTTCAAAAAAACCCCTCAGCTTCGCAAATGCATTCTGCAAGAACAGCATCAGAAGGTTTGCCATGTCTTCGTGATTTATGCAACACATATGGAAGAGATGGGTATTTCTGACTCCAGTTGACCCAGAGCTCCTTCTGTGTTAATCCTGAGTAATACACATCCTCTGTCACTGAAATTTTCACAGGCTGCATCCTTTCTCTGTGCCCTTAGTGTTCTCCCAGAGGTGTAAGTGGGGCTCAAATTCACACCACAATCCCAATCTTATTTAACGGTTCTCTTGTGTTTGGAAAGTCAGAAGAAAATCCACTTCAGTCCTTTCCAGGTGCATTAGCAGGGCCAAGAGCAAGAAGAAAGTATGCCAAAAAAAAAAAAAAAAAAAAAGGAAATTCCTTTGCAATAAGCAAAACTAAATCCCAATCTGTATGCCCACAAGAAATGAAATTGCTCCATAAGAATTTACCACTTTTATATATTAGCTCTCTAGAGATAAACTGGCCTCTAAGATGTTAATTCTGGATGTCACATGTAAGCAATGAGAGAATGAAATTCCAGTTACTCACCTTGGGCATTATGAGAAAAAATCAGAAAACAAACTACACCAATTCTACTGTCCTTAGCAACCCTACAAACACACAAAGGGCAGAGAGAATTTGGGATAGAGGGGATCCCCTTCAAGGTCATGCCACGATAATGGGGATGTTTTGCAATTTGTTTTCCTTTATCCTGAGGCTATTCCACCTCCAGTCACTGCAGAGCAGGGGATGTTGCTCCTTACAAATGAAGAGTAACCTAATACAGCTTTATTACCAGGCTCTGGAAAATGGGGAAACAGAAAAACAATGACTCAAGAAAAGAAGCTCTTACCTACTTAATGTAGCAAGCGAGCATACGAAGAGAGGCCAAGGGGAGTCTCTGGTAGAAAGAAACCAACTCTGAACTTCAGTCCAATGCAGTGGTCATAAGAGACTTTCATGGGGACTGCAGCATGCTAGAAGACAAAGGAAGAAAAGGGGACATTACATGAGAGAAAAGCATACAGGAAAATATATTTGCCTGTTTGATGGAAATGCATTAATGGAAAAAAAAAAAAAGAAACTCAGTTCCTCAAGATATAAAGACAGGTCATCATAAAAACTACCAGAGTAAATGTTAAACTGTAAAAACCATATCAGGAACGAATGTTTAGCTAGGCTAGAGGTTACTTTATATTTTTAGCCAACCTTCATCTAATCTCACATACTGACATGGTCACCTGTGAAGAGTATGGGTTTGTCCACTTACAGTGACTCCAAGGATCAGCTGCAGATCACTTCCCACTGCCAAATGAGTCCTCAGGGGTCCCCACTGGCTGGAGAGCCACTGATGCCTGGGTCACTCAGTGCAGCACCTTTGGTGACACTTGCAGGTGAAGGTCACCCTCTCCCTCCATTACTCTTTCCCCTCCACCCACACAGCACAGATGTTCCCAGAACTGTGCTAGGAAATGGACTACAGGAACGGTCTGGACTGAAATACCCCTCTCAGGTGAGCAATGAGAAGCAATTAAATAATGAGCTTTACTTGTCTGTTTAAAAGGTGTTTTTTCCCTAATTTTTGCCCCCAGTAGGGCTGTAATGAATGTTCAGGCATACCACAGTTTGAAAACTAATCTCGTGAATTTTATTTTATGTAGCTCTGCAATTTCACATTTTTTTCTGGTTCTGCTGGGAGTTCTGAGGCCATTTTGAACTAAGACCATACCAGGCAGGACCATAAAGGAGTATCTTAAAGAATCAGCTATGAAAAACAAGCTAGAAGTATGTGAGGGAGTCAGATCCACAGTATCAGAGGACACCAACTGCTTCAAACACTCATTGGTTATAACTTTTCTTTTTAAGCAACCAAACCACTTTTTTTACAGTAACCTGCATGCGGTACCTAGCTCCTTGTCTTGTAATGTCTTACAGCACTCATGGCCTCTGTCAGCATCCATAGCTGCTCCTAAGGTAAGCTGGAAGATGACTCCCAAGGAATAATAGTCCTGGTCAGGGAACAGCTTCCTTGGTTTGGGGACTTTAGGTTTAAGTTAAATATACTGCCGTTTTCTGTCTGTAAACCTAACTGACTTTTTCTACACACATTGGAGCACCTTGTAGATTCACAGACCAAGTGGTGCACATGGGGGTCTGGGAAATGAGACTGGGGCTTTTATTTTCCAGACAAGTCGCAGAATGCATCTAAAGAAGGACAGCAGATCACAGCAGAAAAAATAGAGAGGGAGGTAAGTGGGGGGAAGGAAGGAGGAAACACCCTCTAAGTCCATCTAACAGCATGCTCTGTGGTAAAATCAGATTCTTTTAGCTTCTAATCAGATGGATGCTTGGAGCTTAACTCTTTGTTTCTGCTTGAGGAAACTCTAATAATGCTAAGGTTAATATTCTTTCATCTAATATGTCTTTCAGTTTCTGGAAACAAGATCTTTAACATTTCAACTGCTTGTATCAAAAGTAATTGTGATGTCAGATGAGAGATGGTCATCATTGTTTCATTGGAAGGTTTGTTTTTCCCCAACATTGCAGTACATTTTTCCCACCAAAGGAAAAAAATAATGGAACAAGGGTAGAAAGAGTAACTCTACAAAACAGCTTGGCAGTGCAATTTTTCAGATTAACCTTATTAAAAGATTTTGTAGCAGGGTGTCCCCCCTCTTCTTTTTCAGGTTTTTTCAAGTGTGCCTCTACATATTGGCATTGCAATGGGACAGACATCCATTGCACCTGCTGTCTACAGGAGCAAGTCAGAGATGCACCACAAACCAAGGAATCAACTTTTAAAGATAAAGGTGCAGCAGCTTCATACACTAAAGCATTGCTCTACAACCTGGAGTACCCTCATCAGGTGTTGTCAGTGCCAAGTGCACATCTCCTCTTTCCCTGGCATGGACACTACAGAGACAGGCTGGAAAAGACACTGCCAGATGAGAACAGATCCCCACAGCATCCTCCTTGTACCAGGGAGGTATGGGTAGTGAGGAAAAGCTTTCCCTGTGAAAGGGAAGAAGATGAGAACTGAGAAGGATCTGCAGAGACCAGAAATCTGGCTTCTTTTAAACATCAGTAAGTTAGGAACAGATTTCTGTCCCCATTACAGTAATTTGTTTTTCACTCTGTCTGACAGACCCATTTCCTCATTGCAGAATCGCCCAGGCAGCTGACAGGACAGAATGCCTTGTGCCACCTGTGCTGTGAACACCAATTCCACCAACTGCTACATCTTCTCTTGCACTGACTTCAGCATAAAACACACTGCTTCAGGTTGTCCAAGACATCAGGTGTGGAGCTGTCTTCGGCCTCTCCATGATGCAGGCAATTCAGTGCTATAGGATAGAGGACTAACTGGGGACAGAGCAGGAGGATGGAAAGGGGCTGGCGATGGGAAGGAGGGCCAGACCAGCAGCAGCCTTGGAGAGCTTTCTCTTTCTCTGCAGAGGGGCAGAGGATGAGGGAATTGCAGGGAGAGGAAGGATGTGCCATGGCTGCTCCTCTCAGCCACAGCCTGGGAGTCAATGCAGCAGCTCTCCAGGGCTCTGCCAGGGAGAGTTTGGAAACAAGGTCATGGTAATATCCCTGATTTTCTAGGCACATGCCTCCTTTATCCATTAAGCTGCCCCTCTTGACCTTTTCTGCCCCCTTTTTTTGTCTCCAGTGAGCTAATAAATCACACACAATGGGGTATGTATGGGAGGGGAGGAGGAACCACATGCTCCTCTGCACACAGGCTGAGCAGTGTTAAGTTTGACAGGTCTGCTCCTCCTGTGTCACTCCTCAGGTGAGGTGGAAGTAATTAAAAACTGTGGGTTGGTACTTTTTAAACCCTTCTAATGGAGTGACAGAATTCCTGTGCTCATACCCTTCCATGGCAAAAGAAATAACACCTTGACCCTCAAAGTTAAACACCTATTTCTGCCCAATATCGAAAACCTCAAAACCTTAATCTTCCTCCAACAAGGAGATTTAGTAACAGCTACTTTAGACTATTGAAATGTAAATTAAATCTCTTAAGGCAGTGCTCTAGCAATTTAATTTCAGGCTGTGCAGAGCTGTGGAGGAATGCCAGGAAACAGTCTCCCTTTTCTTATAGTAAAAAACAGATTAAAATATGGAAACTGGTCTACAGCCTTTTGTGCTGTCATTCACCACGTGCTACCAGTGCCAAATAAAGGGCTGGGAATCAGGCAGTCAACACTAAGTCTCAGAAACCTCAATGAATTTTACATGCAGACTTCACATTTTGTACTGGGTACCAAAAACACTTGACCTCCAAGACTGAGCTGAAGAGAACCAGTAGTTTACACCTGTAAGGCACAAACCATCCTACTATCTGCACTAGAGCAAAATGGGCAAGGCTTACTGCAGAAAGATTATCGTGGTGGGAAGAGAAAGCATTTCACCTAGAGCTGTTGAAATTGTCTGATCCAGGGGCTGTGGACTGTGCAGTGGGAATTTGGGTGCTGAGCTAAGTGTTCATCTGCTAAACACTATGATATGAGATAAGTTAACACTAAACTATTACCGAGCTGTTTCCCCTTGTACATAGGGGGAGAGAGGAGGAAGGAGGGGAGAGAGGAGGAAAGAGGGAAGAGGGGGAGGAGAAGGAGGAGGAAGAGAAAAAAAGAATTAGTCTTTTCCCCTCAAAACAGTTGAAGTGAACTAGGGAGGAAGCCTGGAGGGAGGAAATGCTCTTCAGAAGCCACTGGAGTTAAAACATATTTCCAAAGACCAAACACTCGTCCTCCCTTCTGCTTATATCACTCTGTTGCCAGTGTGCAGGAACATTTCTATGGAGTCAGAGCAAGCATACGGGGCAAAAATGTGATCTCATCAGTCTATGGCAGCCCTGCAAATCAGGCTGGCCAGGTCTCTTTTTTCAAAATCACTGCTGAGCGATTACTCTCCAAATGGAGCATTACGAGTGAGAGGCTGCTCCCAGCATGCCCAGCTCCATTATCCCACCAAGCTAGAAACATGGGACATACCATCATTCGCTGCTGACAGTCTGTGGCAAAATTAATACCTAGTGCTACAAATTAGCCTATATTCTGGTCCATTCTAGGAAAAAATACGGGGCTGCCAGCCTCTAGGTTTCTTACTTATTTTGGGAAACCCAACCATCGCCAGCGTAAAAGACACCAGAGCTATTTTATCTCCATGCAAGTCAGATTTGCTAGCCTCAGCCACAAGAAGGCTGTGCTATGTGAATGCCTTGTATGATGCCCTGTACAAATTCCCTCCAGACCACATTAGAGAATGCCATAAGGCCATAGCTGAAGGGAGAAAGCAAACCAACGTATCCCGACCACTATTAAATAAATGTATACAACTTACACTAAAGAAAGATACCATATTACACCCCAAAAGAAAAAAAAAAACGCACAACAAAATGTTCATTTGACAGTACTGACTGTACCAGAGCAAAAACCCTTCCTCAGAAATTAGGACCAAAGAGACAAAATTGCTCACTTCTCAAGCCCTCTCCATCCCTTTGTAATCACAAACCTGTTCCATTTCCCACCTCACTTTATTGTAAGTCTCTCCTCATTGCTTTTTATGTCCCAAAGGCCCAAGAAAGACAATCAGGGAGAAAGCTCCAGAATCAGCAGTGCAACCTACTGCTTTGCAGAGTGCAAAGGACGTACCCATGCTAGGTGTGACTCATTCCTTAGCTGTCCTTCTGCAGCAGTGGGTATGGGGATCTTGAGGACAGCAGGGCTGAGCCCATGCCCAGCAGCATGCTGGCCAGGTAGCATCTCAGTTGGGAGAAATTTTGGAGAGCCTTGAGAGGTGCATTTCACCATCCTCACCTTTACACCAAAAGTAAGTCTGTAGTCACAATAGGTTTGCCTCATTATGGATGTAAGTTAAATATGCTGGAAGTACAAGGCAAAACAAACACTCTGACTTATCGTAACAGACAGCGGTCCCCATTTATAAACACTTGTGCTGTACAGTTGTTCTACAAAAAGCCTGGGTAAGTCACTTGCTATCCGATAGTTACATCGAGTTTTCACATGAGCAGCCATTACTCACAGTGACAGGCTCAGCACAACAAGCCCCTGTTGAGAGCGTGTGAGTTTATGTCAACATGCAGCAGATGTACCTAATGGATATCTGCCTGGATGAGTCCAGCACCTGCACACAGCCACAAGCCTGACTGTACACGGGGGGACAAGTCAGCCAAGCTGGGCATCTCACCGACATTACTTACTCTCTGCACAGTATGACTGATATTGTTCTGCTTTTCTTTACACAAGCCCAGGTTTTCTTGGGCTTTGTGTGGGGAGGTTGTTTTATTTGGGGGTTTTGAATTTTCGGATAGTTTTGGGGTTGAGGGGATAGTTTGTGGATTTTGGATTTTTTGATTGGTTGGGGACTTTGTGCGGGGGACTGTTTGTTTTTTTTGGGGGGAGGGGTGAGGGGATGTGAAGCAAAAATAACTCCTACTTAACAGCCACCAGTCACATCTGGCAACATCTGGGAGTGGTGGTTGGGGAGGAATCTTTCAAAAGTGATGGGAGAAAACTTGCCTTTGATTTTCTCCAGGAAGTCTGATCTGTCTGGCACACTGGGGCACAAAGACACCCAAAAGCCTGGCTATGCAGCCCTCTTTGGGTCAGGGGTTGTGCCCAGTTCTGCTGTAGGTTAGAACAATCTTGGAGGTTATTTTAACCCCTATCTATAACCTTTTTTATCTGACTCCATAGACCTACCTATTCTGTCAAACATCTGGAAAGGTAGGTTTTCTAAAGCTGCTAGCTGAGGGAGATCAGGACTTCGTGGCTTTGTTTCTTGATCAGGCAATATCTCCTTGCTGCAAGCAGACAGCATTGGTTTTGAACTGATCCCAAATATTTTTTGTTAAAACTTATAACCAAGCCCCTTGGTACAAAGAGAAGATTCATTCCCTAAGCAAGCATAGTAAAGAACAAATAAAATGCACACCAGTTATTTTTTTACTGTCAAAGTTACTTCAGTGTCATTTTATAATTATTTTCTTCTTCTTCTCCTAAAAAAAAAAAAAGAAAAAAAAAAAAGGAAGTAATGAAAGCCAAACTCTGAAAGCAGGATATTCATCTTCTGACTTTTTTTACTGCAGTTTTAGGCTTTTATGTCTTCACTGCACATTAGAGGGGGAAAAAACCCAGTGAGTAGCTAGTAAGATTGATTTCTGGTACTGTTATTTAATCTCTGGGTTTTTTTCAGCACTTAATACAACGCAGCCGGTAGGGAACAGTCACATTTTGTGTTCATTCATCTAATTAAGGGGAAAAAGTCAGTTCCTAGTGCTACGCATTCAGCAGGGGATTAGACAAATGACTGCGGTCTGAGTCATCAGGCCCATACTTGTGCTCCGTCAGTCTCTGCACAGCCTTTCAAGCAGGGAGTTGTATGGCATGGTCCTGCACCCCTGAACCTCAACTTCTGCAGTGCAACCAGCCCAGAGCAACACCCAGTCACAGTCAGTGGTAGCTGCACCAACCCCACAGTGAGTTCTGCTCCCGCAGGGACAGGAGGCAACAAGGGGCTGAGAAAGTCCTCCTTGCCATGGGCACCAAGGAGACGTTGCCACAGACAGTATGGGGAAAATTACATCTGTCTGGACTCATTTTTTTGGAGGTTTGTTTAGAAGCAACATGAGGCGGATGGGGACAGAACAAATCTGCACTCAGAAATAAAGTGGGATAACAAATAAGAAGACAATACTGAACTCTGTTCTTTGGGGAGCACAATTACTTTCTTACCTAACAATATGTCCCTTTAATGATAATACACTGGAAACAGTTTAAAATCACATTAATATTAAAAAAAAAAAACAAGGTTCTTACCAGAGTTCAATTTAAATGACAAAGCTCTCTAGTAATGTGAATTCCTTATCATCCTCTTCCCTCGATGTGTATATCTCGCTTTCAACTACGTTATTTGGGGTGTTTAAGCTATACACAACCACAACCTGATGCTGCAGTACTTTTACCCCCAGAGTGGTGAGAGGACTGACAAGCAGGTTCGCTTCTGAGCCATTGCCAAACTCTGTGACACAGCAACTGCAATACCTGATCAGGCAAAGCCTCTTTTAAAAGGCAATGGTTATTTACAGAGACAGTGAAGAGCCAGGAGATCAGAGCTCTGCTGTGTGGCACAGCCACAAGAAATTACACCATTTCTCTCTGCCCAGAGATGGAGAACACCACTTACAGAAACCACAGCAAAATTGGTTGAGTCATCCTCCATCCATCACAATGTCTGCAGCTTCCTTTGCAAGGTGGGAGAGATGATGATAAATATGGCATGAGGGCAATAAAGTGTGTCTTTTTCCTGAGCCACAAATAAGCAGCCTCCAGGATCTGCTTCCCCAGAAGTAAATGACAAGCAGAAATCCAGGGAAAACAAAGGGAGCTGGTCAACTGAGCAGTGCCCACATCACTCAACAGAGATGATCCTACAGAAGGGAGCATGCAGTCCCAATCTGGCACTGTTTACAAACATGATGCAACTGGCATCATTTAAATATTGTTGTAACAGGTGAAAACACATATAGCCTGGGGAGGAAATAGCATTTTTATTGACTGACAGATTGCAATAGTTTGTTACATTGAACATCCCATTAAAAATGGAGTAGGCCTTGCCTAACATATGGCACTACACTGTGCAAAGATTAGCAGTGCCGTGGTCATTTTATCAAGGTTAAGGTTACCCTCTAAAGCTTTGCTGGAACAGCTATGTTGGTTATGAATGTTAAATAAATAAGTAAATACAAATTGTATCTCAAAGCCAGCTTAGCTCTGCCAGGGTAAGCCCTAGAGCAGGTACAGTTATGCTTTTAAGAGCTTAGTTTTTCTGTTTGAGAAAAGAGTAACAAAAGTGGCATCTCTATCTGTATCTTTCCTGCAGGGCTCAGCAAACACATAATGCCAGCACAGCTGCTGCAGCAGCACTTCTTCCAGCCCCAAAGCAAGCTGCAAGCGTGTGCGTATGTAGATATAGATAATGTGTGTCCCTATGTGTATGTCCTGACTCTCAAGTCCCCTTTCTGGCCATGGCCTTCAGCTGCCTCTGGGGCACACACAGTCCCCAGCAGCTTCTGGCAGTGCTGTCAGTCCACTGTCTGCTGCCACCACCCTTCGTGCTGCACTCCTGGTTTGCCAAGAACCAGATTGATGGATTACAAAATGGATAAGGAGTTTTTATGTATGTACAAATTTGAGACTTAAGCATTGAAGACTTTTCAAATATCTGAATTACATCTCAGTTAATTACATATTTAGTTTTTCTCAGTCTGACAACTTCACAACTGACATTTTTTTGCCTTGGACTTCTGCATTGAGCTTCCTTTCCTATAGCAACCAGTGCTCGAGTATTCCTCAAGTATTATTACTCACCAAATACCATTGAGAGTAAATGTTCTGTGTTGCCAAAGTCAAGGCTTGAAGAAGGCTCCATGAAAGATTTGATCACTTAAAGGCCTTAAAGGGATAGTGTAGACTAGCCAAATAAGTCTGGATGAGATGACTTTCTTGTCTTGCAAAAAGTTTTCAAAGTTCTCAGTTGTTTGGTATTTTTAACTTGCATCTTGATGAAAAGGGATTTCGGAAAAAAACCCAAACAAACAAAAAACAAACAAACAACAAAACCCCCAGATAACATGTATTTCTCAAAAATTACCACCATAACTATTAGAATATGTAACTCAAATTAGGAAGATGGGAATTAAGCCCTCCCTCCCCCTCTTGCAGACCAGGAACGTCCATTCAAAAAGCATTTCCTCTATGAAAGACATTTAATAAATAAATTTTTAAAAATTGGCAGCCTCCTATATTTCCAACATAGAAATTCGGCTCTGGATTACCAGACAGGGAGGAAACTGACAGCAATTCACATTTAGGTTAGAAACATGTGCATTTAAACTAATCTTTTGCTGAAAGCAGAGCCAGCCCTGAGTGCAGGCAGTACCAACCATTTCATCACCTGCCTGTGCTAATGCCTGTGTGAAGGTGGATGGCCTAAGACCTGTCCATTCCTGTTCCCCAAACAGCAGCACAAGCATGAAGATTGCACAAGCCTCAGCCTACCCTCCCATGACACTTGCATGTTCTCTACAGCCAAAATCTGGCCATTCCTCACCTGACTGACAATGCTGAGGTGAGCTTCTGCTGCTGAGGAGCTCAGAGCCAGCCCTGGCTCTTAACCAGCCAGGTAGAGGTTGAGTCTCCCACGGGACTTTGCTGAAACAGCTTCTTATGTCAGCAGCATGTGCGCGGACCCTGTGTACACTAAGGAGCAACGAGGAAACACCTGCAGAGTATTTTCACATCTGTCATTCCACCTTTTTAGACACTGTAAGATCCTGAGTTCATAAATCTGAGGGCCTATATAAATCTCAGTATCCCTTAAGCTCTACCTTACACTTAGACCCATCACAGTATCTCACAGAATCACAGAATATGCTGAATTGAAAGGGACTCACAAGGATCATCGAGTCCAACCCTTAGTGCTGCACAGGAACATTCCCAAGATTCACACCATGTGTCTTAGAGTGTCATCCAAACGCTTCTTGAACTCTGCAAGGCTTGGTACCGTGACCACTTCCCTGGGGAGCCTGTTCAAGTGCCCAGCCACCCTCTGGGTGAAGAACCTTTTTGTAATATCCAACCTTAACCTTCTCTGACACAACTTCAGACCATTCCCCTGGCTCCTGTCACCGGTCACCACAGAGAAGAGATCACTGCCTGCCCCTTCTCTTCCCCTCAGTCTCCTCTTCTCCAGGCTGAACAGACCAAGTGACCTCAGCTGCTCCTCATGAGGCTTCTCCTCAAGGCCCTTTACCATCTTCATTGCCCTCCCCTAGACACTCTCTTAACAGCTTTATATCTTTCTTATATTGTGGTGGCCAAAACTGCACACAATATTCAAGGTGAGGCCATCCCAGTCCAGAGCAGAGCGGGACAATCCCCTCCCTCGACTGGCTGGTGATGCCTTGCCTGATGCCCCCAGGACATGGTTGGCCCTCCTGGCTGCCAGGGCACTGCTGACTCATATTCAACTTGTTATCCACCAGGACCCACAGGTCCCTTTCTGCAGCACTGCTCTCCAGCATCTCATTCCCCAGTCTGTATGTATATTCAGGGTTGCCCCATCCCAGATGCAGAATCCAGCATTTCCCTTTGTTGAACTTCCTGTGGTCGGTGATTGTCCAGTCCTCTATTTGTCAAGGTCTCTCTGCAGGGCCTCCCTGCCTTTGAGGGACTCAACAGCTCCTCACAATTTTGTGTCATCTGCAAACTTGCTCAGTATCCCTTCCGGTCCTGTGTCCAAGCCATTTATGAAGATGTTGAAGAGCATACGGCCCAACGTGGATCCCTGTGGAACCCCACTAGTGACAGGTCTGATGTCACCCCATTCACTATTGCCCTTTGTGCCCAACCCGTGAGCCAACTGCTCACCCACCACACGATGTGTTTATCCAGCTGTGGACTGGACATTTTGTCCAGAAGGATCCTGTGAGAGACAGTGTTAAAAGCTTTACTGAAATCCCGAAAGATGACATCAACTGGCTTCCCCTGATCAGCCAGGTGGGTTACCTTGTCATAAAATGAATCAGGTTGGATAAGCAGGACTTTCCTCTCATGAAGCCGTGCTGGCTGTGACCAGTGACTGAGTTGTCTTTCAGGTGTTTTCTAATACTTCCCAGAATAATCTTCTCCATAACTTTACCAGGCACTGAAGTGAGACTGACAGGCTGGTAGTTTCTGAGTCCTCCTTCTTGCCCTTCTAGAAAATCATGACACTGTTCACCAGCTTTCTGTCCGCTGGGACCTCTCTGGATGACATCCACTGCTTCTTTGATGGTTCTAGGGTTAATCCCATCAGGCCCCATAGATTTGTAGGGTTTTCTTTCATTGACTATGTGTTACATAGAGCCATAAGACATGAATGTGGATGATGCAAAATAGAAATATATCTGGGGGAAACAAGTATTTCACCACTAACCAAGACACTGCTCATAAACATGGACAGAGTTGTTTAGACAGCTAGCAGAAACATATTTGCTGCACATGGATGCCCTTGTTCAGTTATTTCTCAGTTCAGTTATTATGTTGAGTCATTTCTCAAGTACTCCTGAGCTTGGGGCTTTGATAGCAAATGGATGAGTGGAGAATGGGACAAGAAAATGACTCACTGCCTGGGAAGCTGCTTTCTTAAGCAGAATACACTTGATATTTCTTACAGGAGAAATACTTTCTTGCCTCCTCCTTTGAGATGGCTAAGCCTGGTGGGAGCAAACAGCAGAAGGAAGGCCCTGCCTAAGGTGTTGTGCTGTGCTATGCAGCTCACACTCTATCCATGGTTATCACTGCTGCTGGTTTTCAGAAGCCTCTTATATTTGAGGAAAGAGGCTGTTTCCATTAAAAAAACAAAAAATAAAAAAGAAAAGAAAACAAAACAAAAACAAATAACAGCAACAAAAAAACAAACCAAACAAAAAACCAAACCAAAACAAAAACACCACCCAAAAAAGGCCTCAAATGCATAGAACAGATGGAAAGCATGAAATCGTGCATGGAAAAGTAGAGGGTGGATTATCAAAAGTGTTTTTCAGTTTTTAATTTCTAACCTACAACATTTTTGCAGTTGCTTCAGCCAGCTCATGTTCTTAACATTCATGGAAATTATAATTTTCAAAACAACATTTAAAGACCACAGTGGATTCCAAGTTTTTTTAATCATGACACAGAATAATCAGTGGATCACAACAGATAAAGCTAGAAGGAACCAAAATTCATTGAAGTTGTAAGATATCTCCAACAGATCCAGAAGGATTTGGCCCAGAGTTTGCCTTGTAGTCTAATCCCCCTGAAGGCTGCTGGCAATGACAGAGTACAATTTTTCTTTTTTCATAGTGAGAGTCACATGAATTGATAAATGCTGCCTCATTTGAAAGCCGGATGCTTAGTCCCTGGCTCTAATAGCACTCTGCAGACTGATGACTGATTAATTGACAGGCATTTGGGATACCTAGGGATGAAAATCAACAACAAAGTGAAATGTCAGCATGTGAGTGAAATATATTGCAAGGCTTGTGTGGATTATGAGGAGCTGTATTATCAAACAAGAGAAGGAAGTTGAGGGATAAGCAAGTGCAGAATCAGAGCATCCAGCAGGAGAGTAATAATTAAGTCAAGGGAGATGATTTTATGAATGCATATTTAACAGCTTTTCTCAGATGCTCATCTTTTCTTGTGTAACCAGTAGGTTTATTCAAAGATAATGTTAGTAATCAACTCAAGTAGAAGTGCTAACGTGAGTAGAAAAGGGGTTGCACAGTGGAATAGTTAGGTTGAAGAAAAGCAAAATTACAATCTCCCTGCTGCCTGCTAATGACTTAATGACCTCAAATGTGATCCATAGGGGGCTGCAAGAGGAAGCTGTCTTTTGAAATTCAAGCAGGAGTCTCATCTCTGTTATGCTTATTTTCAGACATTAATGTGACCAATTTCATATATAAAAAAACCAATTTCATCTGTCATTTTGTGCTCAAGTTGCAATCTTTTTCAGTAAATATATATATTTATTTATATTTATATATGTGTATATATATATGTATGTATCAGCAAGTAATAATGTCCCTTAGGCTAGAATTGTGACCATGGTGTCACCCAGAAAATAAGCTCTGTTAATTGCCCAGCTGCAATACCATGAGAATAAACAGATCTGTTTATGAGCCATTGTCTGTTCTTATGGACCTGTTACTGGGTGCCCCATACGCACTATCTTACCTTTATAATGAGGTTGGCCAGAAAAGAAAACCTCTCCTTAACAAAGTGGTTCATATTTCAGCACTGAGTTTTGCCTATTGTAAGCATAACCTGGAACACTTATGCATGACTTTGGGATAGGAGAAAAAACCAATGAGATAATTGCTGCAGATATCCAGTGTTACATCACCATTCCTTGAGATGCCTGATTTCCCAGCAGTTCCCCAGCCACAATACGGTGTGATCAATATTCCACACTGCATGTATAAATGAGATGACAGGCTTCCAATTTGCAGCCCCTGAACTGCTAAGGAGTCCATGGAGTGATTTTAAGTTGTCCAGGAAAGGGAACTACAAAAGCAGTCTCTGACACTCTGTGTATGGTTGGGGTGGGGAGGTTTGGTCCACAAATTGTTAGAAATTGAAATTCTCTGAATGAAGTCTTTAAACAGGCTAATGGGAGTGGTAGCAACCACAGTCATGAGGCTTGACCTGCAGTCTCATAAACGCAGCACAAACGACAGTGCCATTGCAGGTTCTCTCAGCCTTCCTGCTGCACACACCAAGGCAGAGACTGAGGAGCCTTTTTAACAGACATCTCCTTGAAAGGTTTGCCCAAAGTTTTTAATTTCAACAGATGAGAATTTCCCTGCATTCAAAACTTTTCAATAACAATGATTAACAGAGGCATACACAGTTTACACAAAGCACTTCAGTGTTTGGGTTTTACAAGCTTAAAATCAAGTGGAATATTGAAAAAACCCTCAGTGTAGTGAGAGATTACAACCAAACAGAATTATCATAAATTACAATAGGAATAAATACATATTCATTTTCAACATTGATTTCACATTTAAGCTATTGTTTCTTTATAGCAGCATTTAAATACCAATAATTATATGTTGGTTTCTATTGTTCAGACCATTTTGTATGAACATGTAAGGCAAACATTCAGAAATAAATCCCAAGTGCTGATTATTTTTAATACTGCAATGCTTTTCTTACTGTAATCACTGGGGTACAATTCCTATTGAACTATTTAGCATTCCTAGAGACAGTTAAGTAAAAAGCAATCTGATTTACTTTAAGGGAAGGGTTTCCCATCTCTGGCCTGTCTCCCTTCTCTGCTCAAATAAATATAAATATGCGCCAGCTACATGGAGAATCAATGAAATTATATTAAATTTGCAATTCAGCCAAGTGTCTACAAATTCAACTAATTATTTATATTTTGAGTCTTGTTGATGCTGTGGTTATTGAAAAGCTCAACAGCCCATCTCTTTAATGTAAGCAATATCTGAGGCTTTTACATATCCATTTCATTAAAGTTGAAACATTTTGTGGCCTAGTTAAGCAGCGTAGGTAGTTTTCTAATTATTTGCCAGATATCATGAAAAATAGTTCGGTCTCCTGAAATGCATTTTATAAAGTAGCACATTTTCAATAGGTGCCAATAGCTTAGTAGGCATGCTTTAAAAACATTTGGATGTTTGGAATATCATGACTGACAGAATTTATTTCTTATAGGACTTCTGTGAAAAACCTTTGGTGGAGGTCAGAGAGCAGCAAGTCCTTCCAGACCCCACACAGCAGGTCCTGCTCCAGGAAGCCGTGCAAAGTACCCCAAAATAAATATCATTCTCCCTATTGCAATAGCAAGAAAGAAATTAGCCTGATGTTAGTAAATTCTGACAGGGATGAGAAAAGCCTGCTCAAAAATTGTTGGGGCAGTGAATTTCAATCTGTAATATGACAAACACTGGTGCAAATAATTCAAAATCAATTTGAATCCACAAGGAAGAGTTCACTGCAAAGACCTGCCCTCCTACGGTTGCTAAAAACCCCATGACATTTATCAGAGGACTGCAGGTAACAACCTCACTTCTCCATGGCAGATTACATCCTGCCTCCATGAACTCACCTTTAAAAATTTCAAATGGATTGTACATTACTCATTTCCTGTCTAAAAATGTCCAATATTAGCAAAAATGACATTTCGGTATGGAGAGAAATGATTTCAATGTAATCTACAAAACGATTTGTAGGGATTTCAGCAAAGCAATTAGGGGAATTTCTGGACTACAAATAATGTAGTATGTAATGTGAGATTTCATCTTGACTGATAGACCTGTCGGGATTTCTATCCAAAAGTATAGCTGTGTTTCTCCCCTTACCTCCCCAACTTTTCATGGGTTATATCTGAATTTTTTTTTTGTTTCCTGTATTTTTTATTGACACCTTGGCACTTTACCCAACTTGATCTATTTTAATTCTCCTGTTGTCCCACTGAGCTGAACAGATGCCCAGTAGGACTGGAGAAAAAGGGACAAACTGATGCCAGATCTACAGGGCTTAGGAGACTCCAAAGAGAAAGCAAACCAAATTAAACATCTAAAATGCACTTAGTGCTCATTGGGCAGGGGAAAGCAAGGCTCACCAAAGCTGAGTTTGGGTATGCAATCACACAATAGAATGGCCTGGGTTGAAAGAGACCTTTAAGATCATCTAGTTCCAAAATTCCTGCTGGACTGGGACACCTTTCACTGGACCACGTTGCTCAGAGCTCCATTTGACTGGGCCTTGAAGACTCCCAGGGATGGGCCATCCACAACTTCTCTGGGCAAGCTGTTCCGCTGCCTCACCACCCTCAGAGTTAACAATTTCTTCCTGTTAGCTTTCATTTGGAAACCATTCCTCACTGCCCTGTCATTAGATGTCCTTTTAAAAAGTCCTCCTCCATGTTTTCTGTAGGTTCCCTTCAGGTACTGGAAGGCCAGAATTAGGTCACCCCAAAGCCTTCTCGTTTCCAGGCTGAACAATCCCAGTTTCCTCAGCCTTTCCTCATAGGAGAGGTGCTCCATCCCTCTAATGCTCTTGGTGTCCCTCCTCTGAACTCGCTCCAGCAGGTCGATGTCCTTCCCGTGCTGGATGCAGCACTCCAGCTGGGGTCTCACCAGAGCAGAGCACACCGCCAGAATCATCTCCTTCAGCCTGCTGCCCGCTCTGCTTTTGGTGCAGCCCAGGATATGTTTGTCTTTCTGAGCTCCCAGGGCACATTGCCAGCTCATGTCCAGCCTCTCCTCCACAGCACCCCAAGCCCTTCTCAGCAGGGCTGTTCCTGAGCTGTCCATCCCCCTGTCTGTATTAATACCAGAGGTTGTCCTGACCTGGGTGCAGCACCTTGCACTTGGCCTTGTTAAACCTCATTAGATTCCCATGGGCTCACTTCTCAAGCTTGTCCAGATCCCTCTGGACAACATCCCATACTTCAGGAGTAAAAACCACAACCCTCAGCTTGGTGTCATCTTCTAACCTGCTGAGGGTGCACTTGAACCCTTTGCCTATGTCATTAATGAAGATATTAAATAACACTGGTTCTAGAACACACCCTTGAGGGACACCATTTGTCAGTGATGTCCATCAGGACTCTGAGCCATTGACCACTACTCTCTGGACATGACCATCCAACCATCCATCTTCCCAACAGTCCACTCACAGAATCCCTCTCTTTCCAATTTAGAGAGAAGGATGTTGTGAGAGACTGTCAAAGACTTTACAGAAATCCAGATAGCTTACATCTGCAACCCTTCACCTTTCTGCTGTAGTCACTTCATCTTTGAAGGCCATGAGGTTGGTCAGGCAGGACTTGCCATTGGTGAAGCTGTGCTGACTGTCCTAAATCACCTTCCTGTCCTTCATGGGCCTTGGCATAGCTTCTCTGCAAGGTGATGATCAGTCTCAAGATTTCCTAAGAAAATAGGCAAAATCCAGGATCACAAGTTACAATCTCTGCCAAAAGGGTGAAGGGCATCATTTCGAGAAGCTATATGGCTCACTTTTTTGGAGGTTTTTATCCCCTCTTTCACTGAAATTGCAGTGAATTCACGGTTATGTTCCAGTTTCTTTTGAACTATGCACCAGAGACATTATAAATAACAACCTTGCTGCCATCTCATTAAGACTCGGAAATTTTCCAGCCATTAAAAACTGAATTCTTTCACATTTGCAGGTTGTGCTTCTCACCAGCAGCTCCCTCTGAGAGGTTTCCTGACAGACCCAACTTAGTGCAAATAAAATCAAAACATTAATTCATCCTCTGTCTTCTTCTCCCCGGTTCTTTGTTAGAAATGTCACATTCTCGATATTGTATTTTGGCCCATACCTCAAGGGTCATCTCTAGTTCCCCCTTTCCTCTCTTACAGCCCAAGTCAATCAAACCTATTAAGATCTGTTCTTTTTCTTTTCCTCCTTGGAGGCAGTCATGTCCCAGTTTGATTACTGCACTGTTTCTTCTGGGACCCTTCCTCACTATAATCTTTTCTAGTCCATACAGAACCAATCATCATTTCTGCCTGGTGAATCCCCTCAAACCTGGATGGTAGACTAGTTTAGATAATTAAACTAAACTTAGTTTAAGTAATTAAATTTTCCACATGCATAAAGAAATCTAAGAGTTGGACTCAATAATCTTTGTGGCTCCCTTCCAACTCAGAATATGCTGTGATTCTGAAATGTTTATTGGAAGCTGGCATCCACACACTGAGCCTGGTTCTTGTTTGGAACTGCATGTGTCTGCCTCATCTCAGTAGGGTAGGAAAGAAATTCATGAAGTATTTAACCAGCTTTCAGAGCTTTTGTATTGGAAACTGAAATAAACAGGACAGCTGAGCTAGTCAAAAGGATCCATCTAGGATCCTCTTCCCTAAGCTTCAGACACAGCCATGCCAGCTGCGCCAGGAGGGAATGCAAGCAGAGATAAACAGAACATTCAAAATAATTAGATACCCACAACACTGCAAATAACTCAAATAGGGGGTTTCATACTCTGAAGGAGTGCGATGGAGCTGTTCATGACAGATTTTTTGTGGCTGCATCTGAACTGACTATTACAGCAAAGAGCAGAACAGAAAAGTGAACACAAAGCAGGAGTAGCTTGCACCATCCATGCAGTCAGATGGAGGATTTAATTTCCTACCTCATGTACGCCATGCTGCAGCCCTTACACACAGACCATACCTGGCCCTGAGGGGTGAAGCAGAGGATGTGTTGTGATAGGGGAGTGGGAACAGTTCCAGATGTGCTGCTGGAACCACAGGGGTTTGAAGGTAATGTCAAATGGCAGATGGAAATCTAGCGTCGCTGGATCAATATAAAATCTGGAACACAACAGAATAAGCAACTAGGAGTGTCCCAAACACCCAGAACTTTTAGCACCAGGATGCCATAAGAGGCCACCTGGAATATTTGTTTCTATTACAATCCAAAGTTATTGCTCAAGTAAAATATGCTTTTACACACTATGAACCTGGAAATAGAATTTTCATCATTGCTCATTATCATTGCAGACAAGCTTGGAGAAAGTCTTTTCCATAGGAAATACAATATATGGGGTATAGACTGATGCAAGTGGGCCAGAACTGGGGTAAGGAGGGATGGTTCCTCTACCTTGCAGGTGAGGCAGGTAAGCAATTTGCCATGAATCACCAGGAAAATTCACAGCTGCGTCTCAAACGGAACATAAACTGTCCCAAGCTCTGTAGCATGGTTTTTGAGCGGTAAGAAAGGTAATGTTCAGGGGCACAACACTAATAGCAGCAGTGGGGTTCTGCCTGCTAAGACAGCATGAATCTGATACGTTTATTAGGAAGGGAAAACAAATGAGTTCCACTCACTCTTGTCCCAGCGTTTCCAGTGTGTCCCCACACAAGGGTATCTCTGCTCACTGCTGGCACACAGGAGCTCCTGGCTTCATTAGTCACTTCCCATTCCCTCACCTTGTAGCAATACATTATCTTCTCCCTTTGAACAGCCCTGCAAACAACTCTCCTTTATTTGTAATAATGTCATGCTCTTCCTAGAAGTTGTTATTTCAGAAGAAACACAGGCATATACAAAAACATTGCCAAATTAGCAGCTTTCCATACAAGGCCACATGATTTTCAACCTTGCATCAGGCTCTGGCAGTCAACGGCTTTCATTTTCCCTTCCTCCTGCTAGGCAGAAGATACCATGCAGTTCAAGTTTGGGAGGAACTGGAAGTGAAACATGAATGCTTGTGCCACAAGCTGCCCACTGCTGGCACAACACGGGCAGCTGTGCAGCCCAGCCTTCACCACCAGGCTCATCAAGAGGAGAGCAGTGTGTTTCCTCAGAGCATCACAAAGAGATGAAGAGATTAACAGAGCAGGAAAAGACAATGTCAACATCAAAATCTGTTACTGCAGCTGCACCCCTTCAGAGCTCTAAATTATGTATGTGAACCCTTCCCCACGACTTCCCAGGGAGAGCACACTAGACATATAACGAGAGAAATCTAGATATAGCCCCAGCCCTGCCAAAATAACACTGTAAATAGAGGGGTTTTCAAGCAGCTTGTAGATCTGGAAATATTTGGCCTTAGGCTCATAACTGTCATTAAACTCTGGCAATTTCTGGTAAGCAGGCAAGACTATGTTCTTCTCATCATAACTTAAGGGTCTAGCCATCATCTTCCAGTTCACCAAAGCAAAATTTTATTCCACTTACCTTTGACGGAATGTGAGCCCTCTTTTTTTTGACAGGATTACCCAGCTAGTCCCCTTTTACCATACTTCATCATGCCAGCTGAATACTGTACCTACTTCCACAGCCTGAAGATGTGACTGCACAGTTTTTCATTATTCTCTTTGCAAACCATTCTTTTGTAATGCAGATAGATAAAACAGTTTTCTCTCTCCAGGCCCCAGAGTATTTTAATTGTTTAGATCTTCAGTAAAGCAAATAAAAAAATCATATTAAGTGATCCTTTTCTTCTACAGTTACCCAAAAGATATGCCATTTTGTGGTGCATTAATAAGAAATATGCATGCCAGAACACAGAATTACTAGGTTTTGCCCACAGTCCATTATGACAAAGCATTTATTTCTGTCTGTATTCAGCCAGCACCTGTGGCTCACTGTGCATCCTGACAGCTGCCACTGGTGTGTGACCTCCTGAGCAATCCTCATTAGTACAGCTTCTTACCTTATCATTTCACAGAAAGAAATTACTATGAAAACAGCTTCCAAATGAGCACCTCTCCCTGGAAGTAACATTCAAGGAATGAGGCAAAAGACAGAACATCTGGCAGAGAACAGTATATTTTGCATGTTAATCAGCAGTGGAGAGCAAATAAAACATGTTCTGAAAAAAGAAAATTGACTTCTTCTAAATCAGGATTTTAAGAATATATGCCTTCTCTGAAAAGGAAAAGCAAGTGACTGATTGCATACCAGAGCATCCCCAATCAAACGCAAGGTAGCTCTCCAGCCTTGACACTGTTCATCAGGCAGAGGAAATCCTTCCTCTTCCACAAAGGCTGAGGTTTCTGGATGATGGAAATACTCTCTCTTCAGTGTAAGTACTACTTAGAGAAGAAAAGCAAAACAAAAAATAAAATGTTGCCTTTCTGACTTTCTTGTTTGCTACCTTTGGACTATTTGATTCTGTGTCCCCGGAACTGAAAGCTCAAATGCAATTACAGGAAAAAAAATTTTTATTCCTCTTCAGTCTTTTGTCAGGAACAAAAGCATTTGCTTACTGATCTACATGTAGAGAAACACAAAGCAACACTTCAAATACTCATTCCAAATCAGAAACAAAAGGTAAAAACCAAACAACAGGGAGCCTGATCAAGGATCATAAATTTCCTTATGTGACTCCATTTCAATAACAAGCTTCTGTTCCTGAAAGTGCTATTTAAAACTGGAAAAAAATTCTCTACTTTAAAGCAAGTCTGGAATTGCAGAAATAAATTGACTGTTTAAGTACTGTTTTGAACATGTTTCCAGTGCTCATGAAGTTTTTTGATAACTTCTATGGCTAGGAAGAGTTGAAGAGGAAACAGAATATGCTGGTTGCTTAGGTTCAGACATGTCTCTTAAGCCTAACACATTAGGGGAACATATCTAGAGTAAGGAGGACAATTGTCTCATTACATAAAGAGGAATAAAGTACCTAGGTATCCATTTTGGATATCCAAAACTGTTTCTCATAAATTATTACGTTGCATTAAAAAAGATAAACTGACAGAAATGGTAGTTCTCTTAATCTTTAGTCAACCAAAACTGTCAAGAAAAATATATATTTATTGGGTTTTTTTGGGCTATGCAGTATTTTGCATATTATAAATTTTTAACAGTTGTTATGATTATAAAATAATTATTAAAATATGAAATAGGCCAGTTTTATGGCATCAAACCAAAATCATTTGCTGCAGCACATAAGCTAGTAAATGAAATTTGCTGAAGACAGGGTTTCACTCTGGTTGTAAAATCACAGGACTAGAATACAAAGCAGAGCATTCAAATACAAAGACATCTATGAACCTTAACTACCTGTGTTTAGAGACTATGAGATCAGTGATACTCAGAGCAAGAGGTGTTTACAAAGTACACACAATCCTGTTCTTTGATCAATCAGTAATTATAAAAATAGTTTATATTTGGGGTATTTCATCTAATCTTCAAGATCTCTCATAGAGGAGTACGGTGATAAAACACAGGGTTGGCTTTGGCTTTCACAATGCTGAAATCAATCAAGTACCTGTATACAGTCCAGAGAGATGATAAATCATGTTTGTCACACCTACAACCAATTTTCTGGGTGGAAAAAAAAAAAAATCTAACGATTTAGAGAAGCCTAGGTACCCTATATTTATCCTTTCTCTGAGAGCTGGAAGTGAGACAGAATACATCTCTCCTCTTTTTTTTTTTTTTTAAATGAGCATCTCTTTTAATAAAGCCTTTCTTTTTTAGAGGTAGATTTCTTACTACAGCTGAAGCTTTTGCTTGAGGCAGAAGATATTTGAAGTGTTTGAAACAGAGCACTCTGGGCTCCATATAGTGGCCTAGACTATACTTCATATAAATGAAGTTATTATATTAATCTCAACATTCATCAGGAAGCATGACAAAGTTTAAAATGCCTTAGATTTGTTATGAAAAACAATATTATGAAAAACCCTTCCTATTATATCTGTTTAATTTACTGCCTCCTTCTACATATATATTCTAGTTACTAGACATGTTTGTTTTCTGTATTGGTAAATATTAGGAAAATATGAGATTTCAAATTAGAAAAAATATGTGCTCTTGTGAACTCTTAGTTACAGAATTACTTGCTCCCACTGCATTGCCTAGATAATTCACTGATCTATATACCCTAATAAATATTCAGGTAGGTCAGTCTCCAGCACAGATGATTACCAGGCAGATGTGTTTAAAGCATTTGTTTCTGGAAAGCCAACAAAACACAAGAGGGTAATTTTCTCTGCATGGTGTCCGGCCACCTTTGGTTACCCCAGCCAGAATTACCTGGTACCCAGTGACAGCAGAGTCCAGGCTGAAAAGCCTTCATGCAGGTTCAGCGTGAGGTGTGAACTCGTGCCTCTGGCTGTGCAGTGAGACTCATCAGCTGCACTGCAACAGTGACCAAACAAGTCTCTGGAAGCACAACCTGAAGTCTAGGGTAGAAATAAAACACATCCAAAAAAAAGACATAGGAAGAGGAAATATGAGAGACGTAGAACATCCATGTGCAGAAATATTAAACACAGTAAGACTCACAAGTTTAGAAAAGCAAGGACAGGTAGGACCCGTTATTTTGAGAAGGTGAAAAGAGCAGTTAGTTGTTGTTTCTCATCATACACGTAATGACAAAATCAGACATCCAGTGTAAAACAATAAAAAGGAAGGCTTTTTCACATAATACATAATCATATCATAGGAGCGCAAGAACACCAAGGTAAAAAATATAAATTACTTCAAAAAGCTGCTTTAAAAATTCATGCACTGCCCAGAGAAGGATCCCTGCCCACTTGTTTTCTTCCTTTGCTAAGCATCCGACCAGTTACAGCTGTCAGGGATGAAGTATGGACTAGGAAACCATAGGACTCGCTCACTTAGCTTCATTAGGTAGCAAAAACTTATTTCAATTCAAAATGCTCAGGGAGCACAAAGCAGCAGTACTAACAATGAAAATTTAAGATTAGTCCCTCAGAATAAACAATATATGGAATAGGCAATAAGTATATATCAAGCTTGTTATTGCCAGTCTAAACTGTGAGAATTAGAGCTGGGATTGAGAGATTGCACATAGCGCCAGTACTTCACACCTGAATTAGAGAGCTACTCTCTAACAGAAGATCTTTCAAAACAGAAGTATCCTGAGAAGTTTGTGTGTATAATATTTACTTATTTTTATTTGGAGTGAAACAAGTGAAGAAATCCAGGCTCTAGATGCCCTTGCAATCACTCATAAATGTAATTTAGTGCACCAAAACCCAATAGATTAAAATAATCTTTATAAATAATTATGAGCTGACACCTAAGAGCTAACATAACTGAAATGACAAAATAGAAATGTCATCTTATGATGTGCATTAGCCCAGTATCACTCAAAGCCAATGTACTTTTACTCATATCAAATTAGACTTGCCTCCTAGTGTGGACTTTCTTTCCTTGAACAAGGTACAGCTGAAAGGTCTGCAAAGAGAAACCTGCTTCTAAAGCATTTCTTTTGGAGCACTCCACAAAGCTTATTCGTGTGCCATTAGCGTTCTATGTGGGAGCAGGACTGCTGCATATCAAAATGCTTCTGTGGTAGAAGTGTTTCTTTGGAAAACAAACCATATAGGCTAATAAAAATGTCTTTTAAAAGTTGACAAAAATATTACAAAGCTGAATGAAAGACTTGGACAATAGAACAAAGACCTGGGCTGTTCTTTCTCCAGAAGTCCCAGGCAAGGGAGCAGGTAGAGTTTTCTGGACACTGAGGAAAGCAACAGCATGACTGAAGGCCTGGTCAGACACCAAAACATCCTTCTCATGGACATATATGTGAAACAGGTACATGCCTGTGCCTTTTTTATTGCTGCAATGTCACATCGATAACCCCAAATTCCGAGCCAGAAAGTGAGGGCCCGTTCATACAAGAGCTTCTGCATTGTCAAAGACCCTCAGAAGTTTGTGGACAGCAAGAGAACAGAGGCAGGAAGGGGGACACAGACTTTAGCTCAGGGTTATTTTGCATGTAATTTGATTTCATGTGTTTTCCTACTTTGTATTCATTGATTTCAAATCCTTCCTCAGTACCCAATTGCCAGCTCACATTGGATAGGCAAGTGGCCAGCTGAGACCATGGACATAATTAATGTCTGTTTTAACAACCCATCTCAAACCTTCAATTTCTGCCACACACAAATGTAAGAACATCTTCTGGACAGAGTCCTTTCCATTTTATTTTTTTATCATCTGTCCCTTTGTTACATTCACTCATCACATCATCTGATAATTTAGACTGTAAGTTGTTGAAGACAAAAGACATTCTATCTTGTGTATTCTTGTGCAATGAGACCACAAACAATGAGACCCTGCCACAATAGCTCCTCTGGAAATTAATACAAGTAATAATATTATTATATCCTTCCAACCATTTCTTTATCATTTTGAAGTTTGTTTTTTTCCAATTATTTAAAGCGTAGCAATGGAAGCTGCTGTCTGATTTGCATTCAAACATGAGTAAGAAGCCAAGTGCTGCACCTCTTTGTTGCTCATTTTAGCAACCTTCAGGTTTCCACAGACTGATGAAGGAAGCAGGTGGGTCTTCATAGGTTTCTGGTGCATATTTTCCCTCTTCCCAGTTCCTTGAACACAGAACACATGAGAAGAGACAATGACAAAATGAAGTTTTCCTGAATATTTCCATTAAGCCAAACTGTTCCTAAGAGCCAACCTGACATTAAAACCTGGACTCCTTTCAGTGCTAACAACTGTTCTGAATAATGAGCAAAGCAGGACTGATGGCCAACAGAAACCTTATGCTTTCTTCACCCTGGGAAGTTAAGATTTTACCAATAACCTGCAAACATCCCATCAAGACTAGTTCATAAGTATATGTTTATTAGAGCTCAGTCTTCCACCTGGCAGAACAAACATGAAAAGTAACCCATAGCTTTAATAATTTACCCTCCATGGGCACAATTTGGCCATACAGCTAATTCATGCTGTAGATTCTGCTCAGTGAAGCACCACAAATTACACACACAAGCAAAAAAACCACTTCCAGAGAGTAGATTTAGGTTAAGCAACATTCAAGGATTTGCTTGCAGGACTCCCACCACAGCAACCCATGAAGACATTAACACCATGATACATCGGGAAAATGCAGCAAATGCAATTATTTACTTAGAGCAAAGAAAAGAGCCAACTTTTCACTCACGAAACAATCATTCAGCAACAGCTGAAAATTAAAACTCTTCCAAAGTACCCAGGAATAGCTTGTGTTGATGTTGTCCATTTGATTTTAATTGAAATACTTAGACATTTGGAATTTAAGGGCGGGCCAACAGCCTTCAACTTGCTGGTAGACAGAGGAAATATGATACTTCTGGGATATCCCTACCATTTAATTTTAGTTCACACAATTAAAAACATTAACCTCAATCAACTTGCTCATCTCCTTGTGCAGCTATACACTGAGTATTCCACTTCATGTGAGATCTCGGAGTTTTCTAAGCAGCTGAACAATGTACGCAATTCAGCCCACCTGCCTGGCAGACCTGGATTCGTAATCTTCAGCTGAAAAAAGCAGTGAAGAACAGATCAGTCTGATACTATGAATCTCAGCTTTGTTAAGACATCAATTGATACCAATTGCAGTATAAATCTTGCTCAGTTAAGTAGAAGGGTTCTATTCACCTCTTTGTATTGTCAGTTTAAGAATGCCTATAAAATAAAGCTTGGGATGCACATCTTTAGACATTTCTCTATGGACAATGTCAGTTCTTAGTAATTAAACATTCTCTGCAGTATACTGATTAAAAACTGAAAGAATAACACTATATTTAGGAGTGCTACTTTCCTTTCTGTTCTAAGATTTTGTTCTTTCAGGCTACAGAAATGCCCCTCGTGATTTTTGTTAGGGAAAATGGTTCTTGCAGCCATTCTCAATGAGGGAAGGTTAAGTCTATTAACGTAAAGGGGGGAAACAAGGAACAAACTGCATTGCTGGCAGTAAGCTCCAACTGAGTTTAAAAAACTTTAGTAAGACACTCTAAGTAAGAAATGCAGCACTTTTTCAGTTTAAATGTAATTAAAACTTTGATTAAAAAATTCTTTTTTATTGACATTACCACAAAATATTGAATCTCTACAGCTGAAGAGTGCCTGTCAAATTTTAGAAACGGCACTAATTTCTAATTAGGAAAAAAAGCATTTCTAGAGTTTGCTACTTATTGAAAAATAAGATCAACTACTAACTATCCTTTTGAGAAACTGAACTTGAACTGAGAACCAAGAGTGTTGGTGGCTCAGATTGTGGCAGAGATTTGAGTGTCATTCCTGGAGAACTGGGTTTAGTGTGTTCTAAATTCTGTGGAAAAGACAATTTAATAAATATTGAACTTATCACATAATGGAATAATCATATACCAAGAACATTGCTTGCAAAAATATGAAAACTGTTACTCTGCAGCTATTGTTTATTCCCATATAAAACCCATTCTTAGAAAGCACCTTAGCACCTAGTTACACAGCTACATGGCATATACAGAGACATGATTTTTCCCTCTGAGATAAGTATTTAAGCATCTTAAATAAGTGTCACACAGGTGAACAGGTTTAAAATGGTTTTCAGCTACCTACAGGAAACAAGTGGCTCTTCTCTCCTCTACCATCTAACCTCATACATGCTGGGAGCCCACATGGCACTTAAAAAGAGTGAACATCCCATCAAACTTGCTTGACAACCAATTTAGACATGCCAGCTTGATGGCTGTTCTTCAGATCACCTTGGCCTTCAGTATGGAAGCAATTCAGCAGGCTGAATATTCTATTTTCATTTCTGATAAGGATAGTGAGTTTGGCTTGGTTTTCCCTCAGAAGTGAATTCCTGTTTATATATGTTCCAAAACAATTCAGAAATCAAAAGAAAAACACTGCATCTAGAAGTGGCATAAATATATTGTCATGAGGCCTTCTGGGTGTAATTACATCCTCCTGAGTGTGTTTAGAAGAAAATTTACTTATATTTCTTTACTTACCATTGAAGTTGATGGGAACTTTAGAAGGGCAAAGGGAGGAGTTAATTTCAGGTCTTTAAAGGTCTTTAAAATTTTCATTGTGTAGGGGTTTTTTTCTAGGTGATGCATGAAGAGAAAATGAATGAAGTGACATTCTTCAATTGAAAACTGTCATATCCTGAGGTTTCAAGGTAAGGCCTCACATAGCTCATAAAAGTCAGTATAAGTGAAAACACAGAGGCAACAGACAGAAAATCCATGCAAATCAGTGAATAATTTTAAAAGGACATTCCAATGTATTTTTCCACTGCATAATACATTTGAAATTTTTACATAACAAAATTATAACAATCTTTAAATGAAGGGTAAAAAGGGGAGAAATATACTTTTAATAAACACGCAAAGTAGAAATAGACTGAGCGGAGTACTGCACTTCTTTCACACACTTGCACTCACCAGATCACTACAGCTGCACTACCATATTTTACTATTGTAACACTCATTACACACCCTCCAAATCATTTGAAACATATATTTAAATAACCGGATTTACTTTTCCTATTTGTATGTTGATTTAGATATGTGTACTTGTTATTCTTTATATGCGGTAATAGTGATGAACCCGTAAAAAAACCATACGTGAAGTTTCCCCAACTTTAAAAAACTGTGTTTCTATTAATTCTAGATCCTAAAAAAGGCAGTTTTAAAACCACCCCTTAGGACATCATAATAAAGAGAAAAATGTGATCACTGTAGATAAAACCATTATCTTCAACACTGCATCCTGATTTAACAGAGAGATAACGTAAGAAAACCCCTCACCTTCTTTCTAAGCTACAGTTGACTGGGATTCTCCTTTTCTTCCATTCAGTCACATAGCAACTGCAATCAGAGGCAACCTACAGCACGTTAAGAACTTCACATATTTTTAATTATGCTCCAACACCAAAACACAGAGCAGAATCACAGTCATTCAGCAGGTTTCCTGGAATTTTATTGCAGCCAGTCATTTCTCTGAAGAAGTAGCTGGCCAAACCACTGACACTTCAAAGACCTGAACGCTGAGTGGCCAAATCACACATTTCTAACTCTTCAGTCTCTCTTAAATTGCCTCTGTATTCTATCCAAAAGCACTGGAGTAGCTGTCTGAACCAAGGACACGCTGCAGCTTAGAGAATTAAATTCTTATTAAGTATAAAAGTAAATCCATGTGTCATAGACTTAAATGACCAGTCAGATCATCTACTTAGAGCCGTGCAACACAGGCCATTACATTTCATCCAGCAGTTCATGCATCCATTTGACAGGTTCAGTTTGAGCAGACATTTCTCCTAAACTGATTTTTACTGAAGTTCACTTTGCAAGTCCTGCCACTGAGAATGGCAGAGACTTTCTGTTTGCATAACACTTCCCATGATACAACTCTGATTCTGAGTAGAATGTAATAGTCTTCTATAAAAATAAATATTAAGGTTGTGCCATATCTGCTTCTGCTATATGGATGTCTTTCTCATCCGATGTTTATGAACGTTCTTAATTAAGGTTTATATGACAAAACATCTTTGACTTCAAGTGAAAACTTTCATTTCAGCTAGAAACACATCTTGTGATGCTTTCATTGTGGCTGCAATTTTTATTCTAAGAGGAATTGAGAGTTCATACATCTTTCTTCTTTTTGCACCTAATCACCAAGTCCTGCTCTCTCTGAATTAAAACATGCTGATATCACCTTCAAGTCTCCAGCTACTGATCTACTTTTTACCTGCCCTAAACCACTTCCAAAGTCTTTCAGTGCTTCCTCCATTGAGAAGTTATTATTTAGGTATCTATTTCTGCATATTTTGCAGCTACAATTACTCTTGACATTATCCCAACCATATTTATATCTGTTTTTCAATTTACCTACATAAATACTTCAGGTTCCTTGAGGGATTGACTTACACCTATTGATCAAGGATGGCAGCAAGGACAGGTTACTCTGCCAGTGTGAACTAAGCAGTGGATCTCATACAAGTTCTGTGTGATGGGTTCTAAAAACCACCATCAGTAACATTTACTGTGCAGCAGACAAGGAGGAATACACAGAATAGTGAAATGTAGAGCCTGTGAACAGCAGAGGTTAGTTAGAAGATGCCAGTTACTCAGCAGACCTACAGTGTAGTAAAAATAGGAAACAAAGAGAGAAAGGAAAGACAACAAACACAAAATGACCTCAAACAGTGATTCTTTTGTGAATTTTTAAAGGACTTGAAATGGATAAGAGATTTTAGAATATGCTAGATACTCTTTAAAAAAAAAAATGTATCTAAAGTACCATGATATGAAGTATACCCCAAAGAACCACTCGCATGTTGAGACTGAATACATCTTTCCAGCTGTAATTCATTGGATGTTTCTGATATGTATGTGGGAAAACAAGGAAAGCGTCTGTAATTGCTTGCAGTCACTAGGCTTGCCCAAAAACACACCACACACTCCTGAGCTGGGGGAGGAAGGGGACAGTGGTGGGGAAGGGAATCAAAGGAGAAAAAAAAGTAAACCTCATGGGTTAAGAACTGTTTAAGAACTAAAACAAAATATACAATAATAGTAATGAAAAGGAGAGAGAAGAATAAAATCCTAGAGAAAGATGTGATACACAGTAGAATTGGTCCCCACACACTGCTCCCAAAACATGCCAAAAAGGAATGCCACATGCTCAGCTTCAGATGTTTGGCTGCATGGATCTGCTCCTACCATGCCATGATGGTAGTGTCTGCTCTCTGCACACCCATCGCCAGGGCAGCATTCCACATCTCAGTGGATTACTGTAAGTCATGCCCAACCTGTGAGCTCCTCACCTTTCCTTATGCAGAACACCCAAGAGTACCTTCTCTTCTTCATTAGACATTGAATGCCTTTGAAGGCAGAGACTGTTGCATTGTTTTTGATGCTAGCACTTCAAATGATCACAAACTTTGGACCAGCATTCCTTTTGAAACATCCATCTCCAAACTGAACTGTGGTACATTTGACATCAGATGTTATATGGAAAGAAGACTACTTTCTACATGAGCACAACTGCTACACAGGGCTATGTTTTGGCACAGGGCATCCCCTCAGAAACACAACCAAATACTATCTTAGTTTGGCACAGGGCATCCCCTCAGAAACACAACCAAATACTATCTTAGTTATCTCCTTTATTGATGCAGAATATTGAAGTGTCTTCTCCACAATTGTTTCAAACCTTAGATGTATGTATATTCCTGTTTCAAGTAGCAAAATACAATTTAAAAATCCACTTAAAATGCAATGACCCATCTGCAATGCTTTACTGCAGAAATGCTTTTTTTTTCAACTTCTAAAATAGGGATTGGAATTTTGTGGGGCTTTGGTTATTGGTTTATTTGGCAATTTGGTTTGTTGCTATTTTTGGCTACTGCATAATTACATCAGGGTCACTTTGGTTTTCAGAATCCTTATCTTCTGACTAAGTATACTTTTAATAGCACTACTACAAGGCAGGAAATGTTTTCAGATGAATGATTTACATATTTTTAGTGATTCTGCCTTTCTAATCTAAAACAGCTCTACAATTAAGCAAAAAGTGATTCTTACTGAATTTACAAAGCAGTAAGAGCATAAAGCTCCTTGGTGTTCAACAGCTCACAAGGAGGCTTCTCATTTTGGATTTTTCCATGCTATCAACTTCAAAATATTCAGCTTTCAAAGAAAAATCAAAATGGTTGAAATGTGTGAAGTATGAAAACAAATTGCCATTTTCTATCCTTTGCTAGTTACTTGCTACTGTATGCTATAGTCTGTACGTTTTATGCTATGTATTTTATTATGGTCCTCCTGACTAATAAAAGGGAAGAAAATGCAGTTCAAAGTAATTTTTAATACCAGTAATCAAGAGAGGTAAACTCACAATAATGAAGTAAGCCAATGAAGGACAAAGGCTTTGCCCCATACTCTTACGTTTCTTGCACCGCAGTTTAAGAATTTTCATTCAGAGGATGTGGGGTTATATTCTCCTTCTTGTAACAGAGACTTGGTTTTTTTCACTTTTATGCCTGAATTCCTAAAAATAAGTTTATTTTGCTAATGTATCAATCCATTGTAGAGTATTTGAAAAAACAGTCTGTTCCCACCATACCAGATTCCAAATCCCAGATAAAGCTCTGAAAGGAAGAGCTAGGAGTTTGATGGTTTGAGGTCCACATGAGGAGGGTTAGGGCTGAATGAGAAATTACATTTTCCCTTGGCTGGGAAACACCACCTGCATTCAGTGCCTTGACAACCTCATTCTTCTTCCAGCTGTTTCACTTAGGAACATACATCCCCTTGCAGGTCTGAAAGAGTCCAACTTCTGTTGAAAGGACCCGTGATGTCCACTGAGACACCTCCAACTCAGCTATTCAGTAAGGCAAAATTAGAGGACAGTTACCATTTCCAAGGACACTTCAAAACCCTAAAGTAAAGTTGCTTAACCATCTAATACAATCAGTGGACTTCCACACATGAGGAGGGGTGATGCCAGGAGCTTAACCAACAGCAGAAACCAAGCCCATGGCTGTTCATCACTCCTTGTTCCCTAGGCCCAGGACAACCATGGCCCCGAGCCTTTGCCCAGGGTGGATTTCTACAACTCCTTTGAATATGCGACACTTAAAGGAGTCAAAGGTTTGGTAGTTTACACAAAGTAGTCCCTAAATAAACTGAGCTTCAAGGAAAATAAAAGGAACAGTGAATCTGGTGGATCCTCTTCCAACAACATACAACATGTTTTATTTTTAAAGCCTGCTGTTGCAGTATCCCTGTGCAAATTATGTCCCATTAAAGAAACACGATATATGAGAAACCAAAGATTTGCAGTTAGTCCAAAGTCTTAACAGTAATCAGTCTTTAGGCCAGTCACAGTCTTAATAGTCTAAGTCATCCAATTATTGTAGAGAAAGTAAAACCTCTAACACAATATAAATAAAACCCTTACCATGATACAACTAGCCACTCATCCACTAGATACTCCTACGCTCCCTTGTGTCTGTCTCATGTTGCATGCACCTTTCCATGGCCCCTTGGGGTCCCAAGACCAACAGCACACAGTCAGGGTCCCATGTCGTTCATCAGGAGTTGGTGGATGTTGATGATGGGAACTGTTCCTTCTTCTCTCTAGAGTCCACCTGGAATAATATAACACATCTCCAAAAATATTCTACCTGCTGTTCTTTCTTCATTGTCTGCAAATTCCCCATTACAGCCAAATAATTATTTATATATAATGTGCGTTTACTCACATTGTATATTTGTTCTTTCTTCTCTTACCCCTAAAAACTTGTTTTGTGCAACACTTCAGGTTGTATTTGTTTAAGGATTGGCACTTGGCCACAGATGATTTGTTTACATCCACTGTGCCTCAGGCACATAAAATCACAGATTCATTCATTCTACACAAAATAACTACTTATTACTTACTAGCCATTAGCCACAGAAATATATCAGAGTCATTATAAACAGAGGCAGTATAGTACACAACTGTACAAAGCTAGACTATCATTTAACAGATGATGGTATGGCTAAAACAAAGCTTCAGCTGGGACAAGGCCAGCTCAGAAAAATGAAGTTCAGTGAGCCTTCATGCTAAGGCCTTGCAGAGTTAATAGAAGTTATTGGCAATGACAATACCATGTTTATGTGGTTACAGGGATATACCAGTATCTGGGTCACACTCCAGGGAGGCTGTAATATTGCCTTGAAACTCCTTAGGCATCAGGTAAAATGAAATTAACGTTTTTTTAAATCCCTGGGAAAGTAACAGCATGATAGAAAATACCAGCTCTACGTAGAGCTTACATCCACTGCACGGTAGTCACTGCTGGACCAAAAGCAGTCTGTGCATTAGGTGACAATGGGTGGAATTTAGCTGACTCAAAGCTGCATTCAGACTGCTGTTTAGCTTACCAAGGCACAGGAGGCTCCAGCCACACTCAGATATTGAGAAAGCTTTAAAAGGAATATATGCTAATAAGTTACTAGATTCTTCATGATGAGACAGTTGGTACAGTATTGCCTTTTTTGATTACTTTCTTACATACAGGTGTCTATACTCTGCGTATGCTCTATTTCAAGCATCCAAATCAGCTCTCTAAATTTAGTGTCAAGGTACAAATTAGGAAGCTGCTTTCCTTCAGCTCCTCATATAGAAGAGACAGACTCCCTCCTCCAGAGGGTAATTTTGATCATAAGAACTCCTACTTAATTACCAACCAAATATAACTAAAAAGAAAACACAAAAAACTTTCTATTTGCAAATGATTTATTAAGAAGATACATAGAAAAGTGATCACAAATGGGATAAAAATATTTGAACATTTTGAAGAAAACAAAAAAACATAAATCAGAGAAAAATCACCTAATAATTGGGAAGGAACTTTCATTTCTCATCCTTAAACATGCCATACAAAACAGTCTCCTAAAGCAGCAAGAAAAAGTACTGGGTGTAATTACAGCTTAAATATCTTTCTTTTTTCAGCCTATTCAAAGTATTAAATGTGTCTGTCTCACAGGTGGTGAAGTGCATATTCCTAAGTATCGGGACAAATCCAACTAGAGGAGGGAGAGAATAAAAGAAAAAATAACACAAGCAACACCCAAGTAACAGAGCTGCTTAGTCTTCAGTGAAGTATGCTTCCAGCCCCTCCAGTTCTGCATCAGCTTCTGTATTTGAAGTGGTGGGAATCGAATTCGAATTCATGCTTTCCTGACTATTTTTTTGTTGAAAGTTTCCTGAATTACTTAATTCCTTCTTCACTTCTCTACCACCACTTAGTAGCCGTTGACTCTCTGTAAAATACTGATTAGGATGATTCAGAGAAAACCCAATGTCATCAACCTGCACATAAAAGGAAAGGAACACCAAGTTATACAAGTTATTATATTTATTCATAAGAGTCATCTTTTTCACATTTAAGAACAAATTAATTAACAATTTTTAAAGTTCTGATGCTGTTGAAGAAAAAAACCTCAGTTCATAAATACTGTCTCAGTAAATATTAGCATGACACTGATCTAGTTCTATCACAAATGTTCTTCCTTTGTGTTAGAAATAACTGCTTTGGCATATTCAAACATTATTTCACACTGCCTTTGCTGTAGTAAAAAATAACACTCCAAAACATCTAAAACAATGTAAGTAAAATGGCATCTCTTTAGAGATGTAGGACAATTGAACCTACACCTTAAAACAGAATTTCTCCACCCAAAAGAGAGAGTGAGACAAGTCTAGAGTGCAAGTGGCGGTAGAGAATACTACTAGAAGTTATGACAACTGCACAATATAAATCTAGATCCTACGTATCCATGTGAAACTGTGAAAGGAAATGGGTAGCTTCACCTCTTTCCCTGTTTTCCCCAGAAGCAACTAATATTTACAGGGCAGCAGTCTAAGACAGAAGCCCAACACATCAAGCCTAGCTTTGCTCCATCAGTGCCAGCACCAGCATCCTGAAGCCAGATGCACAACCAGTACCAAAGAACATTTAATCTTCAGTGGAAAAGAATACAGAAAGCCAGCATGAGGTGCAGCATATTTGTATTGCTCCTTTCTACTTGGCAGGCACACTCTTTCAGCTCTGCAATTATTTGAGGGATGAACATTCAATTAATGCTCACTAAATATTTCAAATCAACAAAGCTTTCATCTTTAAAAGTAAGCTCTCACCACAAACCACACTTATAATCTTTGTACCTCTCTAGGGGGGCTCAGAAGTTGGAAATGCTTACTTTAAATAAAAGGTACAATTCAGGCAATCCTCACCTTTTATCTGCCTGTCAGTTCACGTGAATTCTAAGAACATTTTAAGAAAAACACTGCTCTTAAAATACATTGGAAAGCTTACCAAGCCTACAATACAAGAAACTGTGAAAGACTAAGAGTCAAATACCAGTAAATTTCTGCTCCCATGATATTCCCTTTTTCCCAGAAGGGTGAGGCCAATTCAAGCATAACAAGCAACTCTGCACACACAGAGTCTCCTGAGGACATACAATGTGGCTAATTTAATATGCCAAACCCCATCAATTTAAATCTCAGCCACTTGTGAATAATCACAAAGCAGACGATGAGCGTGTGCTCCAAAGAGAACCCTGATTAAATGCATTACCCCTGCCTAGCTCAGCTCCATTAGAAAATGGCGGCGTGGGTAACAAAATCTAATTCAGACACGAATTAGCAACTGTAGTCAGTGACCTTGCCTGAAAAATCTTAAAAGTCAGTAACAGTCCTAGAACTCTAATTTGGTACTGAAAGGCATAAGGGAAAAAAATAAAACCCAGAGCCAGCGCTGAATTTCATTTTTTATTTCAGTCTTATCTGGATGAGTTTCATGCAGCCAGCTTTCATCCATGCTCCAATTTTCATTACGCGGAAACTATATTACTTCTTTATACCAAAAAGGCTTAAAAAGAAGTGATATCGTGAAAAATTGGCTTTCCTAGGAGAATCTCTTAATTAGCTCTGTTTTTTTAACCTTAAAATCTCAGTTTTCTTCAGACCAATTTAAGAGTCACTTTGTAACTCTTAATTTTGTTCTAAACTCCTCTCTCCCCAACGAATTGGAATAAGCTGTAGAAGCAGCTCATTCTATGAATGGGAGCCTACAACCATGTTTTCAGAGGTGATTTATAGTATTTGGCTAAAAGCTATTTACAGGTTGTTAGTTAATATTGCTGTATGAATCCATGTACCATTTCTCCTTTTCAAGCTTGAATGCTACAAAAATGAAACTACCGGACAAAGCTTACACAACTCTCAGCTGAAAGAATTCTGCCCACTCTAACTATCACCATTTTTGAGAGCCTGAAGACAGAAAGGGTTCATAATTGTCATCTTTGTGATACAGTGATACAGAAACAACTCTGTTCTCTGTAATTTTCAACAAGGTGCAGCAAGCATTTCTCTGAATAAAAATATTCTGTTCTGGTGGGAAAATTACAAGAAATTTGAAGACAAAAGTGGGGGATTTTTTTATGTTAGACTGCCTATGGTACTTTATCTAAGTTTTAGGTAATATACATCAAAGTACATCAAGTTTAAAAGCCTTGTCATTAACTTAGTTGTATGTTTGCTGAAACTTACTACCAGAAATAGAGAAAGTAGATTTCTCTAACAGCTTTGTCCAATCACACCTGTAAATCTGTCTGGAATCCACAACACCCAAAGACAAATATAATTTTTGTGCAGTTAAAAGTTTAAGCTCTATAACATGTATTCACCCAAGTGAAAGGATGCAGAATAGAAAGAGAATCAGCTTATTCATAACCTGTGCTATTTGAACCCATAGCACTGAAGTGCAAAGACAAAATCCCTATCATTCACACCCCCAAAAAATATACCCAAACATTTTTAGTCTAGCCCTGCTGCATTTATTAGCATAGTCTCAGTGCCAAGTGCTAGATTACTGAAGCTGACTCTACGAACTTAGAAAAATATAATCTTACCAAGTCTCCACTACAAAGTCATTCATACTTGATCTAACCCCCACACACTTTAACTTCCAAGAATTACAGGAAACACTAACAGCTCTGCCCAATATGTATCAAACACTCTCTTGGTAAAATTTTTACACCAATGATGTGAAATTCTGCATGTGGATCAGTCCATTATTCCTATGAAAATTTTACTTAAGATTGTTCCCCTACTCAAAGAAACAATCAATGTTAGGCTAATTGAATCTTCCAAAATTTCCTTCACTGAAAAACACTGCTAAACAGGAAAGCAAAGGTTTGACTGAAAGAAAAGGTCATCAGCTTCAGAGACATACCTTGTAGCTACCTCATAAAAAAATTAAAAATGTATAAAGCAGATACTTGTAGGATAGAAAAATCATTACGAGGAGACTGGAAACAAACTGAGTAGCTAAATTCTCTTAAAAAATTGCCCTCATAAGCATGTGCCATTCAAACTACAGAAAGTGTCTTCCTCTGTAGTCTGCTCTCACTGAAATGAGATTTATCAAAGCAAAGTAGATAGAGGATTCTTAGTGCAAGCAGCAAATACAGATATTTATAAGACTGATAAAAAATAATACTGTTCTGGAATTTGCCGCAGAAGAATGGAAAGACAGCTTTCCCAAACTGCATGTGCTGATTTATCCTTCACTGAATGTTGACCTTGAGGTCTATAATCATCTTCAAAAAATACTATTTCTACTGACTTGGGCTTACCCAGAGCAAGTATTATTTATATTTTAAACTGTACATAATTTTGAATTTACTTCCAGATTATTAGACTTGTTTTCACCTTTTCTGAAACTGTAAGACAAAGTGTTCCTCTCAAATTACAGCTGCCAAAATAATCTTGGATACAGAGTATACCTTTGCTACACATTCATATATATGATTGCTGGAAATTTGTGAAGAGAAACAGTTCCATTTAAATCTAATGTGAAAACCAGTAAGAACAAAAAGTCAACAGGAAATCTTGATTTTAAAAAATAATCCCACAGGACTACAGACGTGAAAAAATACCAACTAAAAATTAACAACATTAACTATGCGCATGCTGGGAGATTAGTTTAAATTACACTTCTTTGATCCTTTCTGTTAAATCTTTAAGGTGTATCTAAACAATATCAAACTCACATAATGCATTAAAAACTGCAAATTTGATCAAAAGCAGGATGTTGAAAAAGTCAAATGGCTTGAAAAAGATAAAATTCAACAATAATGACCTTTTCAGGAAGAAAGTGAAACATTTTACTACATCTTGTAATGCTGAGGGTATTAATAACATCAATATATAAATGCAGAAAATTACAAGAGAATATTTGAAATTATTGAAAAGAAGAATAACAAGGCAAGACAGCCAATGATGGATGCGCAAACTGAAAATAGACTCTGGGCTTCATGCATGATTTCCAAGGCTCTCCTCAAGACAAAGTTGGTGATAACAGTAGAACAAAAATTAGGAGCTACTTACATCATGCGTCAACTCAAAGTACTTCTGACAGGCCAGTTGGAAATGCATGCCCTTCACCAGCTCCAGGATCTGCACAGAGGGAGAAAAACGTGGAGGATTCAGAAATGGCACCCATACACCTTGCCGATCTTCCACAACAAGGTATTCCACAACAGTCCCATACAACAGCCCAAGGACATTTGCAGCACATGACATCTGTATACTCTGCTAATAACTGACAACATTTAAAAATGTCCTGGTTACATTAAAAACAAGGTAAAACCACAGGAAGGTATGCCTGGTCCTTAAAATGTAATTTCAATACTCTTGACTTAAAGAATAAGTCGAATCTATATTTTAGTAATATAATTATGACAGTTATTGTCAAACTATCATATTGCAACATCCCTTCCATAACTGCAGACATAAATCTAGTAATTCAAGTGGTTGAAGCACGAAGCAATCAAGGACATGATTTGTTTTGGGGTTTTTTTCCACATTACCAGTTCATACAGATGCACACTAAAATACCACTGTGCTCCCATCAAGAAAATTTAATGCAAATCCTTTAGACAAGTATCTGTGAGAGGGGAATGCTTTTACCTTCAATCAGATTTGTCCTTTTTGAAATGAAGTTATTTCTAGTCAAGCTCAGCAGAATATGTGAGCGAATGGGCTGTTTTGAACACCTATTAGGAAAATCATGCCATCCTTTGTAAATACAATTTGCTTCCCAATTCTGCTTCAGGTAATCTCTTCTGTGCTGCAAAAAGTTCTATTCTTATCACCAGAATACAATGCTGGTTGAAATATTTTAAAGTTTCATCACCTCCTCCCTCCTTTATATAATCAAAATGTATGTTCTCGCTGCTTATCAAACAGAGAAAATTGCTGGAATTAAGAGATAGCCTCAGTGGAAGGAAAAATAGTTTTCAAGAAATGTTAATTTCAAGCCCTTTCCCAAGGCTGACCTTTGTGTCAAACACAGCAATATACAGCTTAAATCCCTGCTGTACTCATTATTGGATGCTGCCTGGTATATATTGACAGACGTATAAATAAATTACATTTGCTGAATGGATAAAAACAGCAACACACTGCCAGGAAAGTACTTAGCCACATTATTTCTCTGTAATAGCCCAACTGATTACATTTCTATCCCTCTCACCACCTTCTATTAAACCTTCTGTAAAAGAGCAAGGCCAAGGCCAACTAGTCAATGAAGTCTAAAATCTGGCACTATCTGTGTACATATATATACTTCCTTTTTTTAACTCCTCTCTCCTTGAAACTGACTGAAAAAAATAGCAGTTAGGTATTGAAGAAAACTTATCTATTCGGAACTCATCTATCCAATTTCATATTGCCTTATGTTTTCCTGTTTGTTCCTTACAATAAGATCTATGTCACACAAAAGAGCTCTATTTTAAAGAGAATGCTAACCATCTTCTATGCATGTACTTTCTTAAAAAGTATTTTCACATAATTTAATTACCAGAAGACTTATTTGTCTGTTAGTTGAAAGAAACATTCATGATGTTCTGTAGTATTCACTTTTCTAACCTGAATTTTCCAGTTGAAATGTCAACTAATTTAACCTAGTTCATAAATACTTTAGCTTTTCTCAAAATTCTTCTTCCTTTAGTCAAGACTACACCTAATAAAATTATATTAATAAGGAGTTTTCTAAATTTAGGTGTAAATCCATTTAAAGTCTCACAACCTTAAATTAGCTTAGGTCTGGACTAGCTTGGAGAACCGCTGTTAGAGGAACCCATATCAGCATTCTCCAATGAAGTCTGGCAGCTAGGTCTTCATGCCACTTCTCTTCCTGACACTGATAGAGTGCTCCACAGAACAGATGCCCACCACAACAGTCCAAAGACTTTCATCCAGTTTGTTAAATTTAAGTTTTATACATGATTGCACTGGTAGACATCAGTCTCCCATTTCACTCCTGCTGCTTTACCCTCTCCACCAAATCACCTCGCTAACTTAGAATGGTTGGCCAATTTCAGCCAAATTTGACAAGTAGAGACAACAAAGTTAAACGTTGATTAAAATTGTGGTTGGGTGGAAAAGCCAGACCAATGATTGTGGCTCATTCAGAATATAACAAAACAAAACAAAAAAACAGTTATAATTCAGCTCCTACTCATTTCATGACACACAGACAGAAGGCAGACAAATGATAAGCCTGATATTTGGTACACATGTAAGTTTAAACCACCCCTGTCAGGGGTGACCAGATTCACCTTCTGCATGTATGAAAGCGCTGAGGAATAAGGGACACATCAAATACATTCAAAGAAGAACAGGCTTAGTAGGTTAACTTGCTTTATCAGGGAACAGGTCACTAAGAGAGGAAACTAAAAAGGTTAACTGCAATAGAATGGAGTCCAGCTAGAAAGCAATCATCTGTGTGAGAGAAACTAACAATTCTCTATTAAAATAAAACAGAATTATCGTTCATAATAAATATTATCTTTTATACTACATGTGTGTACATAACAAAAGCAAGCTTGCAGCTGTTTTCCACTAGTGTACCCAGTAACAGACGTCCACTCAAAACTTAATTGACAGCAGCAATCTTTTGCCTCTACATATCTTATGGTATTTACACTGCATTGCTTTATTTTGCAAGTAAAGGTACATACTCAAGGACTCTTTCTGTTAGTCCTTATGTGCCTTTTCCTTCACTGCCATCTGCAACTTGCTTTTCTGATGTTGCTCCACTGACTGCTAATGAGGTTGAGATGATGTTTGGCAGCTGTATGCAGCCACCTGCTTTTACAGTTCCTCAGCACTCAAAGCTAAGATGTTGGAAAGCAGGATAGTTGGGGCTCTGTAATTAGCCATTATTATTTTCACTTACTCAAAGTAAGTTTGGGTTTGTTTGTTTTTTGTTTTTTTTAAATTGCAAAACTAACTTGTATTTTCAATATGAAAATCTTTCTACTATAGATTCAGTTGTGTATGACCCATTTCTAATCTTCCCTGGAGGGACATGGTTTAATGGTGGACTTGGCAGTGTTGGATTAACAGTCAAATTCAATGATCTTAAAGGTATTCTCCAACCTCAATGATTCTATGACTCTTTTTATTCCAAAACTGACTGAAGATATGACTGGGTACAACTGCTTGGAGAGGATCTGAACATACTCCACTCTTCTCTGTCAGGTCACTCTGTGACCACCTCAACAAGAAATCTGGCTCTCGGACTCCCCAGTGCCTTTTGTCTCCTGGTTAGTAACAGTCATCTGCCCTCTCTGTTCATTTCAAGTATTTCCTTTATATTTCAAATGGATTTTGAATGTTTCACATTTATAATGTGTAGCACAACTTTCTCAGATTTAAGCTGTTTTCCCTCAGGGATGAGCTTATGGGCTAGAAAAACATCATTACAGCTTTGCTCAGGTTAATACACTTGAGTATTCCACTTCTCTGTTTTCCCACAGATTCAAAATAATGCTATAAAAAGGTATATTTTATGATTAGAATTTTTTTTTTGCTATTTTTTTCAGTGACACATTTTCATTTAACTGATGAGTCGTGCATGAGTTTATAGACACCTTTTTTAAAAGACAGTCATGCCTGGTTTAGATATGATAGATAACAGTATCCTCTGCTGCAATGCTAATTCAAAGCCTGGACTCTCATAAAGTGTGAAAGCAAGCATCTGAAATAACAATGAAATCAGAATGAAAGAAAAAGGAAAGTTAAAAAATTTTAAAAAATTTAAGTATTTGCTTCACGTATGTTCTAAGTTTGCAATGTAAGTTTCAAGAACAATAAGCTGAAATATTTTAGTTTCATATTTGTTATTCTCCTGTTTTCTCATCCTGAATTGTTTATTTATACCTTTACCTAGTTTTCTGTGCATGGTTCTTTTTTTCTTCTCTCTCTTCTAAATAAAAATTTCATGAATAGTTTAATACACCATAAATTGAAGCTGTAGAAGTGAGAAGACACAGCCCCTAATTCTGTCCAACCATTTTTGTCATCTGAAAATGAAACTCATTCAGCCTTACCTTCCCAAGGTAAGTCTACAGTAGGATAATTTTTTTTAAAATTTATTTTATAATATAATCATAAGGCCAGCACAAGAAAAAGAATGGAAATTCAACAGGCAGGGATGAACAGAGAACTGCCTTCTCCACCAGCAGGGCCCATTTGGGCTAACTAATTGTTCATGAAACTGAAGGCTAAGATTTGACTAACAAATTTAAATATTTCTAAATTAGACACACTGAAATGATTGCCCTTCATGTCTTTAACGACAGGGAAAAAAACCCCATGTGTTTTAACTTTACTTTTCATATTATTTGTTCTAAAAGGCACGTTTGACTGAGCACTGATACAGGTTGCCCAGAGAGGTTGTGGAGTCTCCACCCTTGGAACGAGTTAAAAGTGGTATGGACAGTCCTGGGGATCCAGCTCTGGATGGCACTCCTTGAGCAGGGGGTTGAACACGATAACCTTCAGAGATGCCTTCCAACCTCAACCACACCGTGAATCAATAATAAACAGTCTCAACAGCACCTGACTACATTTTTGTTACATCCTTTTGGTGGTTAGAATATCAAATCCAAACTTTAAAAAACACATTTTCTAGTTCAACCATGTACTTTCAGTTGTGTTCTATGTATAATAACATATATACACACACACACTCTAGAAGTCTTTTGTATTCTTATCGTTTCTTCTTATTAGGAACCTTAAAAACGAATATAAGTATCTGAAGGGAGGGTGCCTAGAGGTGTAGCCAGCCTCTTCTTGGTAGTGCCAAGCAAGAGAGGCAACAGGCAGAAACTGATGCACAGAAAGTTCCACCTGAACATGAGGAAGAATTTCTTTACTGTGAGGGTGACTGAGCACCGGAACAGATTGCCCAGAGGGGTTGTGGAGTCTCCTTCACTGGAGATATTCAAGAACCATCTGGACACAATCCTGTGCCATGTGCTCTGGGATGCTTGATCAGGAGGGTTGGACCAGAAGACCCAGAGTGACCCCTTCCACCATTCTGTCACTGTGATTATCAAACAGGTTAGCTGTGCTTCTCACTGTCTTTATGCATGTGTTGTATTCTCTCAAGTTTTCTTTTCCCATGCTTTTTTTTTGTTCACCAGTCACTAGTCAACATTACTTTTTTTCTTACCAGTACTTAAATCACATTTTTGAACAGTATGCTCTAATTTAATTTCATACAGCCTTTTTAACATTATAATTTCACCTGGCAGGACTCAGAGATAACTTTTCATTTATAATACTTGTTTCCATTTATCAACAATAAATGGAAGATTAGAAAGTATTTAGTCATCGGAAATACTATAAATCAAATTTTTAAAATAATTAGTTTTACTCAGACCATATTAAGATGTCCTGTCATATCAAGATATTAAGCCATGTCATGTTAATACTCTGCAATATTGTACGCATTAATGGTGTTGGTAACACCCTAGCACCAATAAACATACACAAAATATGTCAGATGGAAGCTTTAATATAGGGGGAAAAAGGGTTAGATTTGGCTGGTTAAATTGTATTCATCCAGCTTATAGGCGAAACCAATTCTAGGGAAATCAATAAGAATATTCATACTTGAAAAATACATCAACTACAAGACAATTAAACATGGCATATATTCTAGCTGAGAAACCATAGAAAATTTTAATGTACTTTGATGTACCGAATTTCACTGTAATAATAAAATGGGTATCACAGAAAGTTTGTCTGTACTATGAATCTCAATTGTTCTTGTATTTTTCTTTCTGTTTTATATATTTCCCCAATAAACACTGACTTAATAAAAGATACCCTACTTAAACAGTACTTCCTCTGATTTAATCAGAATTTATAAAAGCCCTACCGTGAAGATGACTGACGTTAAGGCAAAACTCTTTAGCTGAAAGAGAAAATATTTTTACAGACAGCAATTATTAAAACTTTTCTAGTATTAAATCATCAGAAAGGAGATTGTGAGGTTTTTTTCACTGTGGTGGGGTTTGGATGTTTTTTTCATTGGTTTGGGAGGTTTTTGTGGGTTTTTTGTGTTTTTCAAACACAAAAAGCTATAATCATAAATAAAGAAATAGCATAGTCTAAGGAAAATTTGAAACAAATACAAGTTAAGTAATTCAGTTCTTGGAATAAACATCAGGATTAATTCTTCCTGCATTAGGCTACATAATAACTAGGCAAGACCTGGAAGTCATCTCCTGTATTACTTCCAGAAGGTGACTTCAGCAGATACAATCTCAAACAAGATACAGCCTCAGAAAATCTGGACCGGAACACCAAATTTGATCTAGATAATTCACGGTGAGCAGATTCACATATTCAAATGTTTTCATCACTTTTTTCATTACTGACAGTACTACAGAACAGCTGCAATGAAAGCAGTCTGATGCTTCGACTGATTTCTGAAGTCATGTGAGGTCTGATAGTATTTGCTCTTCACCATCATCCCAAAGTCCAGTGTTCCTTTTTCACACCTAGTCTTGGGAAAAGCCCTTTGAGGATGGGGTTTGTTTCCACCACACACCAGTCAAATGCTGTATCTGTATGGGAAAACCTCAGAAATTCTTATGAACCTCAAAGGAAAGAACGTATCTCAAGAGTACAGACAGCCCTAGAAACAGAAGAGTGAGAACAGCACGACAAAACTAACCATGTTGGGTAAAACCACAGCCATAAGGGCTGGACACTAGCCCACATTCTGGCTCACATAATAGCCATGAGAGAAGCAAGAGGAGAAAGGGACTATTCAAGGGCTTCAAGGGCAGACAGGTGCATACTCTAAAACAGAACATGAAAAATCCCAATGGGGAACCAACTCATAATTACATAGCTAAATCCAAAACAAATGTTTGAAAAATCATGGATCATTCACAGAACTTTAGAACAGAGCAAGGAACAAGTGTACGAGGCCCTGAGTCCCAGAAAAGATATACCATTTATTAAAATACATAGCTGAAAGGTCAAGCTATGAACCATTCACTAAAAATAAGAATCTACAAGGTTGTAAGGCAGCCCTCATTGGATCTGGAGTTAACAGGAGGTCTAATAGAGTCAAAAGGTATGTATAGTTTGGATGAATGTCAGCCTGAAGACCCAGATACTGGAAAAGCAACTGCATCAGAGGTTTTGAGAGATTGGTAAACCATCCAACCTCTAATATCCATTCACTGAGCTAAAGGAAAAAATAACATTTCTGATACTTGGCAACTATCAGTAGCATCAGAGAAGACTCTTAAAAGCTACGGTCTGTACCAAAGGATCCTCAATTGTTGTTAGTCGTGCAAACATTATTGGACCATGCAAACAGAGCAGCAGGGAGTGCTAGCAATAATGAGAACTTGGGAGACAGAAGTGAACTGATTTTCCTCCTCTTCCCCTACTGAACATCTCGAAGACTGTCTAGTGTAGAAGTCTGATTTCTGAAAACCCAGGCACAGCCAACATTTTTTTTTATTTTAAATTATTAGGTTTTCAGTGGAGGATGTATTTTTTGGATTTGTTTTAATAGTAGGAGTGGACACTGCAGAGCCTGTACCCTGACTGCACTTAAACTGACACCACAAAATTCACTGACAGGACAGTGTCCATTCCCAGGCAAAGAAGACACTAATGAAGACAGTTTTTCTTAGTCACTTTTGGTAAGACAATTTAAGACTCCTAGTGAATCCCAATTCTACGTTATGAAGGGAAAAAACCCTCAAAAATACACACACACAAAGATAAAAACACAATTCACATCAAATAAGGAACTACGTTAAGTATAAAGATACTGCCTTACTGTGCAAATTCACTGAATATCCTTTACTAAATCCTACCCAGAAATATAGAAGGCTGCTAAACCAGTAAATCCTCACCAATCTTTCCAATGATTAGCCGGATAAAAATCTCAGACCAGCATCAATTTTTGATACATATAAAAAGGAAAAAAAAAGCCAAAGGAAAGTATATCTAGTGTTAGTTATATGACTGCTTATTCATACAAATCAGGAGAAAATAGGGGCAAAACAACAAAGGAAAAAACATAACTCAGAAAAAATCTCGGTATTGCAAGATTTTGTCCAGAATGATTACGAGTGAACAATAAACTCTTTAAAACTATTCTCTATTAATTTGTATCTTAATTCTTCCTTCCAGGGGAGACTGCTTCAAGCGGAACTTTCATATCCTTTTTTTTCTCATTCAACAGTCTGTTGATGCCTGACAAGCAATGCTGACACTCCACAGGAACTCAAGACAACAACTTAAAGCAGGTTTTTCCTACGGACCTAAAGCAAGTTTCAGGCAGTCAATAAAGACAACTGTTCAGTGACCTCTTTCAGCTTAAATCTAACCCATATGTCTTTCCCCAGTGAAAATGATGGCAACCTTTTACTGCCTTAAGCTCTTGCTAGAGCAAGCCATGGGAGTCACAGCTCTTCAATACACATCTCAGAGTTCCAATTCCTACATTGTCCTTGCTATACAAGATAGGTTTTTAATTTAACATGACATGTTTAAAAGGTGATAAAAATCTCTACTTCATTTCACTAGCGTTTCATGTGCTTTTGTTATTTAGGGGAAGTTAGCAGAATGGATGATTAAGAAAGTATGGGTTTTAGAAGTTTATTACAGAAAACAATTATGTATGTCTAGTGAATACACCATAGTCATCCACAAGTCACTGCAAGAATAAAAATAAATTCTCTAAAGCACTGCCATATTCATTTAAACTTATTTTCTAATCACAGAGCAGTAGAACAAAATTCTGCATTGTATCCACTATAGTATTCAACCAACTCATAATAATAAACAATAAAAACTGGTGACAATCTCACGTCAGTGGGAGCACAACAGCCAGAAAGCCAAGATTCTGGTTTAAACCTTTCATAAGAAAAAATATTTCCCAATGCACTGACATATTGCATATAGCATTCCTACACAAATAGAAAGTAAAATTGAAAATCAGTGCCTTATTAATTAAAGTGTCAAGCAAAATACACCTTACCTGAGTTATTCCACTGGGAGGGATCTTGTATGACTGCAGCTTTTGCTTCAGTAGCTCAGGATCACTGTGGCGGAATGGGCACCCTGACAGTAAAAAACAAGCAAGCTCACAAACAAGGCTGTTTACTTAGGAGTTAGTGCAGTAAGGCACTCCAGAGACCAGCTAAGCTGTTCCTAATTGTCGAACAGCTTATTAATAGGAAAGTTAATTACCCATGTGTACAACTGCTTAGGTTTTTTTCTTTTCTTTAAATAATTACTCTACTGCACAGTTATCAGGGCACCACAGGCTCAAGAGTCACATAAAACATCCCACCATAAACAGGCCACAATTCTCATTCACTGACAGGAAAAGAGTTTAAGTTAGTCTCTTACTAAAAATTATAGAATTTGTACATTTAATAGCTGTGGAAAAAAACAGGAAAAGACAAGTAATCTAAAGCACAGCCCATCACAAAAACAACACTTTATAAATAGCTTAGAAAGTTCCACCACCTAAGTAACAGTGGAATTCTCTTTTTCCAGGATTAGTTTTGAGACATAGCTGAATGAATGACTTAGTACTAGCATAACAATGGTAAAGCCAGTGTAGGTTTTCCATCTTTAGTCACACAGAGGTAAGAGGTTTCAAAGTAGCCTAGCAAACTTCAGAATTCCTATACAATTGAATTTATATCTCAGAACACCTCTAACTGATCATTTTTTCAAGCATCTGTGCATTTAAAGTCTCCTTGAACTGCATGACACAACGTATGTAAAAACAGAAGTTATCAAGTCTGATCTAAAGAGAACATTTCGAGATCACTACAGTCTGGAAATTAAATACTTAATTTAAGAGCCTACAGGAAGGAGTAACTTCTCTTTAACAGCTAGGGGAGTCTGCTATTTGTGAACATTTGGGTTTTTTTCCGTTAAGAAACTCACCATGATAATCCCCTTGACTTGGTGGATTGGACATGATAATCTTCATGCAGCTGTATGGGGTGTAATCAGTTCTCTTTCCTTCTTTCCCATAGTTGTGGCGAATGCTGTAAGCATATCCTTTGTCAAACTGAAAAAAACCCAGAAGAATAAATTCTTACATATTGTGCCAGCAATTCTATCTGATCTGCAAACAGAAATATAGAATAACAAAATAAATTTTAAAAACACTCAAACTGGGGAAAAATAAAAATCTAGTTCTTTGCTGCTAGCTTTGGTTTTTATACTACATAAACTTGCATATGAACATAAACACACATGTTTTACAGGCATACCACAAGAGAGAGGTGTAACTGCATTGATTTAAGGTCTTTTCAGCTGATACTGTAAGGGCTTTAAAGCGATATAAATTTTGAACCCCATGGTGTTAGTAAATGGAGAACACATAGTAATTTTAAATCTTTCACAAATGTCCATAAATTGATTGCTTTATCCGGAAAAAAATAGAAATACAGACTTCTTCACTCAGTTTAATGCTTCACCTACACTTATTTTCAGCACAGAATTTAATTCATCAGATTCTAAAATGGAGCATACATTTTGTCTTTTGTCTACTGATGGAGTACCAACTCCTCCAACAAAATTAAACCTTCTAAAGTAATATAGATGTAATCAAACGTTTATCTTGACAGCTGAACACAGAGCTATCAATATATCACTTTAGATAAGTCCTCTGGAGAATATTCAATTCCGTGAGTTTATGGTTTTTTTACGTGGCAATAGGTGACATAAAATCTGCAGCAGAATCAGATTCCTTAACATACAGATTCCATTAAGTTGCATTAGTTACTATAAGACATTAAGGAATATTTGTTCAAATACCATCCTTTGAGTCCTAAAACCCATAAATATAGTAATGAAGTGTCATATTTAGAATTACACATCCTCAGTCTCTCTTTGCCTCAAAAAACCCCAAGAAAATATGCAAAAGAACAACTCTTCTCTTGCTCAATTCAAAATTGTAGCATTAACCTTAAATAAAGTTCTGTATCTGAATATAGGCAATTCCCATAAGAATTTAAGTTCTCTTCTCAAAAACCACTTAAAATTATTTTTTTACTCAGGTTCTGGTATTTTACTAATAAAAGATAACACAATATACTGAGCAAAATCATTCAAGCATACAACTGGCAATATTAGTGCTGCAAGGATTCTCACTTTTCTACAGATAAACGTAGTTCCCTAAAATGATCCACTAAAATATGTCGGAAATAAAATAGAAATAGAAGTGTATTTTCCTTCATATAAAACACTTCAATGTTTTTGAAAATATACTCGAAAGTCTGTAATTTATTATGTAAATACATGATAAATGTGTATAAAAACATACATAAACATTGAGAATAAAATCCTAAATTGCACCTGATTAAATGGTAGAAAAGAAACTTCTCCATCAAGATGTTTGCTATAAGCCAGCTAATACATGAAGGAGACAAATACTCAGCACTCATCCCAAATAAGACTTAAGATATCCAAAGCTCTGAATAAACATTGAGTAATTAATCCTTACTGTGCATTTGACAAAGTGACTTGACTTTAAAAGATTTTTAAAAAGTGGGAAGGGAAAGAAAAGAAAGAGATAAAATAGCACTCTGTTTTCCAGCACAGCCACAGGCAGGATCCAGCATACCTTTTTTTAGTCAACCTTTTTGCTCAGGAGAGAAAAGAACTGGTTGGTTGAACAGTAAACAAATACTACTTTTGCTAGCAACAGAGCTGGGTTTACCACCTCTTCATTAGAAAGGAGAGAAAGGCTGTATAAGGCTTTATGAGAAAGAGAGCAAGGCTCTAGGTGTGTACATGGCCTCAGAAAGGCTGGGGGAAACAGCTCCTCTCCCCTTCATAGGGCAGCAGCAGCTGCTGGCCAAGTCTTGCCAAAAATGAGCAAACATCAAATAGAAAGATGTGTGTATTTTCATTTCTAACCTCTGCGTGAACCTGTTAAACCAAAGATGGAATCTGTGACCCTGTAGCCACCTATTCTACCCAGAATTTTTTCTCTTTTTCAAAAGATGAATGAAAACACATTTCATTTGCTTAACAAAGGATATTTGAGCAACCAATTACATCAGACAATTATTATTTCAAGGGAAAAGCAAATCATTAATGCTTCAGGATCTATTGTTTAGTTTCCCAGAAAATTAACACCCCTCTTCAACAGTTCTGTGTATTAAAATCTTGAGCTGTACTTTCCACAGGACTTGCCTTAATGCCCACAGAAATTACTTTTACTACCTAACTCATTGCCTTATGCGGGGAAGCAGCTCTTGCAGTAAATAGAAACAACAGCTACATAATAACACAATACGGCCTTGGAACAGGTTGGACATTTTCTCACTGCTTTCTTGTAACCCTGTTCTGGTGGTCCAGAGCTTTTGCTGCAGCAGATGGCAGAGAATGACACAGCTTCATGGAGCAAGTTGGCACATGCGCAATAACCTGCTTCGCTGAGAGCTCTCTTGTTCTTGTGGTTCAGCTTTTCTTATCATTGATCAGGGAAACAGGACTTTAGCGGGGCCAATATCTGACAGGTTGTGTGGTCATCCTCAGTGGGAAGAACCCATGAATTGTGGCATTTCATTACAGAAAACACATCCTGCAGAACAGACCTCTCTGTAGACTGGGGAATGAACTCAATTATCAGCCTCATTCTTTCCTAATACCATTCTAGGGTGTTCATAAAGAATAAAAACCCAAACACAAAAATGAGGAGCAACCCCTTTTGCTTAGCAAAGGCACAAAGGTAAAATTTCACATGCCTGAAATATGCAGAAACAAAAAGGCAGAGGGATCTGCCCCTGCCAGCGTGCTCTAACACCCCAAAGTGAAGTGGTTCAATTGAAATTCCTTAAACAAAATTATGTGCAGCACACATCATGCATGTAGTTGTTTGCAGGGTCATTCTAACTGCTTATAAATTGCTTGGTTTCAAACTATTTCAGAAAAACACCTTAAAAACCTATAAAACTATTACCTTCTATTCTAGCTGCAATCTACTGTAAGGGCATTGTAGCAAAAATCTGTTAAAGGTCAAACTCTAATTAAGTGATTTCAAAAATCACCAAAGTTTTATGGTGATTTTTATAAGAACTTTTGAGGATCTTATTGTAGCCTGATATGAACTTGCTCAACAATAACAACGCTGCAGAAGTGTGCACATCTCCCCTGTATTCTGTGTGACAGCTTCCACTGAGATAAAACAATACAAAACCAAAAACTGATTCTGTTATAGAAAAAATGGGTATGCCTATACATCCCACCCTAGTCTGTGCTAAATATCAATGGAAACTTACTGTCAAAGTAACAATAAAACAGTAATATTAAAGCAACATCATTACACTATTAAGTATCTACATGTACTAGATCACCTACTGCTGGTCACACTTGACACAAGGATTCTCTGAAACTTTTTAACTCTATGACCACATCTCAACTACCTGTTATTCTGCCTATATGCAGCATTCTGAATTTTCCAAATTCCAAATCTGCAATGCATTTATAATTTATGTTGTGAGTGGACAGGCCATGGCTTCGGTGAGGGAGAAAGTTATCAAGAAACCTGACTCCTTTAAGCAATGAACTGTTCACACTGGAGCCAAGAAGTTGAGGCAAAACCAGTCCTATCAAAAATTGTCACTTTGATCTTTGAACGCACAAGTCTAGGCATTATGAGTAGTGTGAATTTTTGTTTTAAAAGACTAAAAGTTGACTCTCCAAGGTTTAACGTGATCACTGAAAACAAAGTTTTTAAAGCACTTCTTTTTCCTCCAGGCATGGCTGTAGGATCAACATGATGTCATCAGCAGTGCACTTCAGAGCAGACAAGTGGGTAGTTTTGCACCAGGATTTGCTATAATGAACTGAGGTGCCCAGTGTATGTACTAATAATAGTGGGTATCCTGGTGACACTGAGGCTTTCTTAAACAACTTCTCCCTATAAGAAACTAAGCTCTTAGCATTGATCAGTGGGACAAAAACAAGATCCCAAAGCCAGAATGAAGGAGGCTTGGGGGACAGTTCGCTGGCTATAGATAAGTGTACTGTAGCAAGGAACTTACATTTTGCTTTTATGTGGTATATTCACGTGAATATCAGAGTAATGCAGATTAATTTACCTAATAAATACTAGTTAAGACACACATACTGTATTAGGTAGCCTTCGATAGAATATATGTCATAAATAAAAGCATAGATAAAAAGGCATAGATATATAGATACATATGTAGGTGCTCCATAAATTTTGTTATCAATTCTGATATTCAGCATGCATATTAGGACGTAAAATAATTTGCTGACAGGTCTTCTAAGCCCTGTGTGCTCAGGTTCACACTTCCACAAAACTTTCATGTTTCAGTTAAAATTACTTTTACATACTCATGTAAGTTTTTATGCATCTATTCCTTACAGTACTGGGAAATTTATTTATTTGAAGCCTAACAACTAAGCAAAATGACTGCACTAATTTTTTTCTAGCTTCTTGGCTGACCATCAGATTAGTTCCAACTCTGCAAAATCCAAAGTAGTAATGGTTTAAGATCTCTTTTTTTAAAAACAGTCATTGGGTAATTTCCTGTCTAAAATTGTTGACTCTATAGATAACAGTGTCAAAGTCATAAATTTATCACACACAGTTGCGTTTCCTCTGAAATAACTGGTTCAACTTTTTCATTCATTTCCTAGGCAGTAGCTCAAATCATTACTGTTGACACTGCTTAGTTGGCATATCTTCATCCAAGCAACTTTTCTTTTTTTAAACTCATTCTTACAATGACCTCAACCTGAGATTATCTTTTCCCAAGCCCAGATGTCATTTAGGAGCACAAATAAATGCAACAACAAAAATTTATCCTACATTATCAACCCATGGCACAATTTCCTCAAGTACAGATTCGAGTCATGAGCTAAAATTCAGCTGGAAAACTACTGAGTTGTGTGACAGTCAGCACATACCAATTCACAGCACGTACAAAAACTTTTTCCCTTCCAACTTCAGGATTACCAAACTGCATGAGACAAGAACCACTTGAACCTGGAGATAGCTTCATCTAACACAAGGAAATCAGTTATTTCAAATTAAACAGCTAAACAGTCACATTTATGAGATCATGATCAAGAATTATAAGGAAATTGGAAATCAGAATCATAAAATCATTAAGGTTGGAAAATACCTTTAAGATCATCAAAGTCAACACCACCACTAAACTATGTCCTCAAGTGCCATATCCCCATTTTTTCACATAATCACGTTTTATTTTCAACAGATTTTTGCAGATCATTCACTACAGTTTTAAGGACTCTTAAGGCAAGTCAGAGAACAATCTTGAATCCTTTACTAAATATTTACACCCTAACACACTCATTTAGGTAGTTTAACATAAGATGAAAAAAAAATCTAATAAACATGTTCTAAATCAAGAAATCTCATTCAGTTAGTGAAAAAAACCCTTTACACTCCTGACACTCCTGGTACTCCATCAATTACAAGTACACCAATGCCTTTCAGATTTTTCTGCTGATGTTTTTCAGTGTTTCTCACATTTCACTATTCAAAGTTAACTGATGTAATTTGAAAGTTTATCTTTCATTGGAAGGTAAGCAGGAAATTAAGTGCACTGTTCATTTTATCAGAAGTGGCAGACAGAGAATAAGAGTCCCCAAAACATCCAATGGCAAAGGAGAACACAGAAAGCATTATCATATCAAGAGGTGTAAGAGTCTTAACATATTGCAAAGTAGACATGAATTTGGCATGTGGTACAATAAAAAACAGCTAAGGAAGTGAAACAGAAGAGTAACTAATTGTTTGCATCTACAGGAATAAGATTCAGCTCCAGACATCTCCATCCAGATATCTCCCACTATTGTCAATGGACGTCAATGCAATCAGAGAAGTCTGGGGAGCAATTTTATTTGCCATAACGTAGGCACCTAGGGGGTCATTAAATAAATCATTCTCTAGACACTATTGACTGTATAGGCTAGATCTCTATTGATCATAATGGCAACTTATAATCCCAGTGTAAAGAGCATGTATACCAAGTTGAAATTCAACAAAAGAAATTGAGTAACCCTGTATCAAAACTAGGAGCAATCCATACTTATATGTATACCACAGCAGCATACATTAGAAATTTACAGAGAAGATGGATGAAGACTGGCCAGAGATCCCTGCAAAGTCCAAAACTTAATTTCTTAATGCTTATTCAAGCTCTACCAATAGCTTAAACAAGAATGCTCTCAGATCATGTTCTGTAGTTTTATCTGAGCCTAGTGACCATATTGCATATTTACAGACGCATGTGGTTTACAATCTACTATACTGTATGTAGCATATACTGCAACCTAAATCAGCATGTACAATAAAAACCTAATCATAAAGGGGAAAAAACTAGGAATGAAAATTGATGTCAGCATGGAGACATGTCACTTTGTGAAGAATCCTGAAATGTATCCAATTAGACTCTGGTTATAAGACCAACCAGCAATAAAATGCAGGACTGGGACACGAGGTTCAGGCTGCACGCTGACAGAGGGTTATTGTCCTCACTATTCCATCGCAACATCTTTGAGGATGAGAAGACAGCATTCAGCAGACCAGACTGCAATAGGCCAAAGCCGGAATGGATTTTGGAAGAGATTTGAAGACCCTACTCTCCATTCCTGATCGTAGCCGAGGTACTTGGGATATCTTCTGCTTCTCGAAAAATAGTGCAGCACGTTACTGTGTCCAATTGTTATCATTTAACTCAAGAATCTGGCATAGCGGACTCCTTCATTCTAGTAATAGTAATTTTCCTCATAAGGAAGGAGAAAAAGCATACCAGAAAGTGTAGCTATCCAAGCAGCCATACTACAAACTGGAAATTTAGCAGGGCATGAGGACTTCCAGGTTGCTGGGACAACAGAAGAGAAATTCACAAATGAGAGGTCTGAGGAAAAATTGTCTTTGGCATTACAGACAATCTAAATTAGAAGGACTTGCCTCATTTTGAACAGGACTCTTGGCATTAAAACAGTAGATGTGTTTGAAGCCACAGCACCAGAAATGAGTCCAAGAGAACAGTGCATATTGATCTGCTCTTGAAGAGCGCTGCTGCTGGCAAGAGCTGCAATTCACCTGTGCTAGGGTGTTCCCAATTACAAAGACCTCTACAGGATACTGGAATTAATCCAAGCAAGTCTGGCTCATTACCCAGTATTTCAGTTCTACTTAGTACATCTGGCAGAGAGTCACAGGATCTGAGCAAGTTCACCACAACAGCTAAGTTCTCTGTCTGTGCATTGTTTCCAAAGAGCAACCGTGTCCTTTTGTTAATTCATCACTAAAAGGTGACGACTAAAAGATTACTTGACGGCAGGAAGAATGGGTACACAAGTATAAAGAATTCTAGCTCAGGGCCAGACTACTCTGAACTGTCGCAAAAGAAGTAACATACACCTCATTTTTTAGTGCCTGATGTAAAGTTCTAAAACCAGGGAAGTAACTCTGGTAACACAGTACAAGAAGAAGCCCAACTACTGTAATTCCTTCTTTTTTAAAAAAAAAAAACAAACACAAAAGTTCCTTAGAGTTTCACTAGTATTGCTCCAGTTCTCATGTCCTGTCTCCTCCATTAAGTAGACAAATTAGAAAAAGAAGGTAAATTGGCATTTAAACCACAAAACTTGCCATAAAGACCACATGCTTCTGTTCCCACATGTACAGCAGGGGACCAGAAGAAAATAAAAAGTAAACAAAGAAACAAACAGCATTTGAAGGACATTTTGGTTTTCTCCTTTCGGAGTGGACTTCAGAAGGGACATGGGGAACAGCAAAAACTCAGAGTACAACACATTATGCAGAATTCAGTTTTACAACTAAATAGCATTGTACATTTCACACAAAATCAGAACACAACCTTCTCTCAAGAAGCAGTAACAGATATAATGTTGAAATACTTAAGCCCTATCATAGTAATTTCACTTTCCTAAATCAATATATTACATTTCCAACACATAAATTGTGCATAGAACAAATAATGTATGAAGTACTGTTCTGTCTTTATTCATGAGATTCAATAGATTTTAAAGACATGAAAGCAAAAGTACATTTTTATTTACAATGTGCCTATTGTGGTATATCAGCAGAGTGCACCTCTGATACAACATGCTGCTTTTCTGGATGACTGAATATGAAATATAGCCATAATTTACTAGCTGAAGATAGACAGATGGAATATGACAGCTATATGATGTTACAACAACTACATGGACATTATCAAACAAGAAGGTAAAGTATACAGGATTCTGGGTTTTGCTTTGGAAGTCAGTTTACAGGATTACAGGATATCTGAATGCTTAATAAAATAATTTTAAAATATTCTCTCAAACAGTTACATCAAGATTAAGAAACTATTCTATCAAAACCTTTCTGTTCAAAAAGCACAGAGACACAACTGGAAGACTGACAAGCAGTTTGAGACTACAAAAGGAATCTGACAAAATGCAAGGTCTGGCTTCAACATCTGGTTTCATACATATAAGTCTAAAAAGATACTACAGCATGAAGTACATACAGCAATGTGCATTGCTGGGAATAAAACAAGTCATAAATGAGCAGATTGTGATCTAAATTAGTTTGAGTACAGGAAACATAATGATTGCTTTCACTCTTTTCAGTGCAAGAACCTTATCACTCATCAGCTCATACATTAGTTTACTAAATACAGATTTTGGTGCCTAACATGTAACCACTGGAAAAACTGATCCTATTTCTTTTCATGATTGCTAGTACAGTTAAAAAACATCACTAAAATTATGCCAGCACTGTAATTCATGTCCTGGAAGACTGATTATATAGCTAGAGCTCTTCTCTGTCCTTAAGACATGCCACAGGTTTGAAACTGTCCAAAATTTTCCCTTTAAATGTAAGTCAGATGATGAAAACAGAAAATCAAAAGCAAAGGCAGATACATTTTTAACAGGTAAAAAAAAAAAGCTGAACAAATGGAAATACTTGGAAGTGAATAATCATGGAAAAATGGCACCATAACTTTGGCTTCACAACAAAGACTAGAGAATTCAAGTTTTAACTGGAATAAATGAGAAAACTGAAAAGCACAATCCCGTGCTTGGAGTAAAAGAGCACACATTTTTACCATAGTACTTATTACTGTGATTCCTAGAACATTTATGTGCCCACACAATAACCTTCATGTATATCATAGTCTAATATTATTTTATGTTTTCTAGTACCTCATCATTAGTTGTGGTTTATTGGAATAACACCCATGAAACCAAAATATGGTGAAAAATAATTACTTCATACCATGTCCATTTCATTTAAGAAATACTGCTTTAAGATTCTGAATCTATTATGTAAAACCTAGGGGTTTTTTTAATTGCAAAACATGTTTTAAAAACAAAGTTTCTGAAACAAAAAAGTTAAAATATAAAATGCTGGTGAAATAGATTTTTGTCAATATTCAGTAAGCTTAGATAACTGTAAGATACACTGGTATGTTGATTTGAAATTTAAGACCTGAGAAAAGAAAGTTTCAACGGAAAATATACAGAAATATGATTGAATTTAATATGTTTCTACATTAGCAACAGGGCATAATTAAAACATAATTATGTTCTAAAGACATTTTCCTTTAGTATCCTTAACTTTACTAATAAACCCCGGGTTTCAGAGATCAGACAATACTGTCTTAAGTAAAATAAATCCTTACAAGTAAGGGGTAAAGAAATGTTTGGTTTGTGTTTATTCCTAACAGGGCTCAGAACTCCAGATGTAGCAGTCAAAACAAAATTCTAATGCACTCTGAAGAAATACAGTACCAAGCAAAGTTGCAGATTACTCCCTCACCAAAAGAAACCGATGCAGCATCTACCTGCTGGAAGGTGTGTGTGTGTTTATTTATAAATTTACATTTATATAAAGTTGTAAGTTAACAGTACTTTATCAATGATGATTAGGTACATTGCATATGAGCAGAAATGGTGAAAAAAATTACTACCTTCATCTTATTTTCCTGAAATAAGTGATAGGACATTTCCACCAAGTATCACAAAGAGCACCTAATTCTATATTCACATCTGATTTCTCATCATCCGACTTCTTATATGTCAACCAGAGCAATGATGTGCTTCATTTACTTCTCTAATTTGGAAATACAAGTAAAATAAACTATGAGAGAAAGAGCCATAGAACAAGTCTATATTTGGTTTAATAAAGAGGTCAGAGCAGGAATACCTACAAACTTGCACATATTTGCGTGAGGATTGTGAACAACGTAGATGTTACTGGTAAATCCCTTTGCAGCAAAGTCAGAATTTTCTATCTGTCAGGAGCACAGAAATGGTATCAACCGCTTCATAAAACTCATATTATTAATCATATCAGGCATCAGTGTCCATAAATACAACATGGCATGTTATTTTAATGACAGCAATTTCATATGATTATTTGTATCTAAGCCCTAATAAAAATCATTATCTGATGCAAACTTTAAACAATTTTGATTTGATCTCATGATGCTTAATTAAACAGGAAGCACAGTTATCTATAGCTCTGATTAGATGAGCTAATTCCCTGCAGTCTTTCCAGAATGACTGTGTCCCCAAGACTAAACAGAAGTAACACTGACAATGCTAATAGGGACATCCCCCTAGCCATGGGCCAGGGTTGTATCTTTAAAGGCTTTGCTAATCATCTCTACATTTGACACAGTCAGTGAGGAATCTTATCCCAGTTCCTTCCTATGACTTAGCAGAATTCAACAGTACTTTGCAAGAAGTTATTTACGTATGATCACAGAATCATAGAATCATTCCTGTTAGAAAAGACCTTTAAGATTGAGTCCAATCATAAACCTAACACTGCCAAATCCACCACTAAGCCAAGTCCCTAAGCACCCTACTTCTTGGAATACAATCAAATGCAATCCCTGGGAGTGTGCTTTCTCAGTCCTCTCACTTCCAGAATCCATTACAGATCTCCTTCCTACTGCTTTGGTCAATAGGTATACAAAACAAATTGATGAAACCAAGTCATGCAGACCAGTGTGTCAGTAATATGCCAACAGTAATCAGATGAGCTTTCAAAATTCTGAAACCCTCTGCAAGACAGGGGAACAGAATGCTAGCAAGCATAAATGAATGCGCAGAGCACGCAAAGGGCACAAAGGACAAACTCCCACCTGTAAGACACAACTTCAAATAAAAATTATACAATATGATAGCAAGAATCTTGCATAGACTTAACTTACTGTGACAGATAAAGTGCCAAAAATAACCCAATTTTAATGGCAATTGAAGCTTATTTCCATTCAGCTAAAGAAGGATATTGTGATTCTGTGATTCTAAACTCTGTGGCCAGATCAGAGAGGTTTTGCAGGAGATTCCCAGTTGTCAAGCTCAGTTCTAAACATTCATATGGAGCCAACAGGGAAAGAATAATAGCTGCCCACAATGTAATTCCTCAGGATTTTCAGTCACTTGAGTCCAACTTCTTGGTGCTTCTTATTAGCAACTTACCAAAGTCAAAGGAAAAAAAAACAAAATCTTTTTCCAGATACAACTAAGAAGACAACTGTACTAATACACTTTGATTCAGATGCAATAACAGCAATCCATGCATTTATGGCTTCAAGCCATGCTTTTAATTCTCATGCCTAGTTGTATAATTTTTTACCATAAAACAAATTCCCTCAAAACACCTCTTTTGCATATTGCATATTAAAATATAAAAGAGACTCCAGACTATTTTCTTCAGCCAAGATCACACCAGCTAATCGATCTCAGCAGCCATCTGTCTTCATGTGCATATCACCTTCCATAGCACTTATGTCCCATTTGAACAATGCACCTGTTATCCTTTGGGCTTCTATTTATATGCAATAAACCCAGGAAGGAAGTTATATAAAAGGAGATCTCCTGATGACTGACTCACTGACATAAAGCTGATTTCTGGAAACTACCATGGCTGACTTTTAAGCTTGGTGTTCAGTGTATGAGTGTGTTACCAAAGTCTGTTCAGCTTCTAACAACTGGCATCTCGATTGAATAATTTCACAGTTTTGTACATATACTCTGATTTCATAGATCTGGCTTTCTTTTCTTTGCCTGGACCTTTCTTTAGCCTTTGTTGTTAAAATTTAAATTAAACCTTAATTTTTACTTCAAGTCTACATGCCTAGGATGTAGGCTTGGATGTAGGCCTTGGATCACCCACTGTCTTGAAACACCCATTACAATTGCACGTTACTTTATTTTTCTTCAAACTTGCATTTAAGAAAAGATTTAATGTAAATTAAACAGTAAGTTTGGGAATCAAAATGAGTCATGTAAATGAAAAATGCATTTTTGTGTTTCTTCTCACAATTAAATCACTTTTAGTCTGCTATTAAAGAAATTTCAAGAGCCAACTTTATAGAATACAAAACATATTTGGAAACATATCATAAAAGTATTCTTACTTCTTTATATTCAGGTATAGTAGTTAAGTATAGCCATTCAATATATAATACTGTTATAAATGGAATGTTAACCTTGCCAATACAGAATAAAAATTACTGACTTAGAATCTTTAAAATTCACTTGATTCTTTCTCACTACAACTAGAGTATAAAATCATAAATTCTAAATTATCAAAGACAAATACAGATAGTAAACAGTTCTACTGAAGCTAATTTTTACAGTCATTGATGGAAGGAAAAAATCTTTTTCATTTTATAAGTTTAATACAAAAATACAATTTTGTCAAGAACTTGAGTATCTAGACCCCTGATAACCAATGAAAGCAAGAACATTCTTTACTGTATTAATGCTTTTACCATGACATATTCCTCCACTCCTAGAGAGTTTTTACAGCTAATATATGCTGCACGTTTATTACATTTTTGTTTTATACATTATAGACGAGAAAAAACATTCTCTAAGTCCTACAGTAGCCTCTACTTATCTCAGAAGAATTCAAGCCCGGCTACCTATTTACATTACAGTACTACTGATGTATCATTTTTTAAAAATGATATTTTAATCCATATAAAGGAATTTCAATTATATTTATATCCTTATCTCTTAGATGTTAAATATCGCATCCTGCTGTTCAACATGCTGCAGATTTGTGAAGTTGAAATAAATCAAGAATAAAAGTAGCAAATTACATTCAATTAGAAAATTGTAATTAAAAATGTGACGGAATAAAGATCCTTTTCTGATTTATGAACCAAAACATGTTCCCAAAATAGTAGGCAGCAATACCCAATATAAATGGGATAAATAAAAAATAAAAATCTAACAGCAAATCAACCAAAATCCCAAATCTCAAAGACATGAGAAAGTAAAGTACCAAAACTAAATGTAACCAACTGACTGATAAAGAAAATATTCCTGGGGATTTGAGGAGGCGGAGGTTGTTTGAAAGAATGACATAATCCAAGCATTATAAACTGGAATAGCTGGGGATAAACTGGGATAAATTTGGGATAGTTGTACATGCTTAAAAGCATTGATCTGTAGTTTATCAAGTGCCTATTTCTATCTTCATTTAAATACACAGGGCTTTTTAAATAATATAATTGCTTAGACTGACAACGCCTTAGAGCATAAGCACTTCTAATTTACATCTATACGTTATATTTGTTTATTCCTTACAATCTTGTCTCCCTCTAGTGGCTGCCTCTCACAAAAATGTCCTTCTATCTGGATTTAGACCTGTCTGCAGAATCACAGGGTAATGCAGGCTGGAAAGGACCTTGTGAGGTCTCTAGTCCAAGCTCTCCCTCACGGAACTTCTGGCTGACCCTGCTAGAAATAGTCATCACCAGCTGTCTGTAATCAAGGCAAAGCCTCACTCTTGACTCCAGACTCAAGAACCTACTAAGATCATCTGGAAAGGAAATCAAAGAGTCAAGAAAATCAAGTCACTGGAATCATCTCACTGGGATGTATCTTCATCCTTAAATTTCATCACTTTTTAACAGAGTAGGAGACATATTCCCTTATATATTGATAAGAATATGGCTGTCATGTTGTCTGTCCTCAGTTTCATACAAGATCATCATGTGTGGAAGAAACACCCAGAATATATTAATAATCAACTGAAGTTCAAAAGCTTAATTGTGAAGGGTTTGTTTCTTTATCAACAACAGACTCTGAGCAAGGTTAAATTTATGTAGAACTTTTCCTTCTTCCAGCAAAATGGCTTGTCATAAGGATTTCACTAGTAGGAAGGGATAAAGAGGCATACCTCAGACAGGAACCTCTGACAACTAGAAAACAACCTGCTCCTTGCCATTTGTGATCAACTGCTATAGGAAACAACAAGCCATATTAAACTGCAATGAGTTGATTTGGAAAAGTGAGTCGGAAAGAATAAAAGGCTCCACTGGCTGTGAGAACGCAGGGGCTAAAGAGCCGTGTTTTCTTTTCCATAAGTAGTCACACTGACAATAAAGCTGTTCTGTCACAAGGATAATTTTTAGTAATACTTACGTTCTGGAGATTTAGTGAATAAATAAACAAAATCCCAAACTCTTGCACAATTTTAAGATGCAGTTAATATGCATATGCAACAATAAAAAATGCAATGCAATATCAAAGGAATTCTTTTTCTACACAGAAGTGCACAACAAGCAACTGCTTCTTCTGTACAATGCCATAAATAATCAGAGTACTAGAGGAGAGCATTTTGTACCACCATACACCAATCACTGCTAAGAAAAAGAATACATATCACAAGTACATATGTAGCAAAGGAAAGCAAAAAGTGATGGCCTGCCTTACAGTCTTCCCTCTGTGTCAAAACCACAATTCCAAGCTATTACCTAAAGAAGTAACTGAATAATGCCTTAAAGAAACATTCTGCATCCCTTCTTTCCTTTGTTCTAAATACTGTGTTATCTCTCAGCTCTTCCTTTTCACATTCACAGACTCGTCATTCCAACGTATCTCCACTATAATGGAGTAACAATCTCCACTATAATGATCTCTGTTACAGAGTGTTTTATTTTCAACTGTCAAATTATTTTTACATCTGTACTGTAATTATTTGTCTGGTCATCCTATTACTTTCATGTTTCAAGCATTTTTAAGGGACACTGGAGTCACATGCCATCCCCTCCTCCACATGTTTTCACACAGGGTAGGGAGTTACTTCTTAAGCATGAAGGACAGAATGTGAAAGAATCTATGAGAATTAATATTTGTTTAGAGTAAGATTCTAATTTCCAGAAAAAACAAACCAGTCCTAAGATAACACTGAGCTATAAAGCTCACTGGCACAACTATCCAGTCAGAAGTAATGCACCTGCTATTATTTGGCAGTTGATCCTTTCATCTGAACAACAATAATTAACAATTTAGGCACTCTTAACCTATTAATCTGCAGAGTAATTTTAATTGTAGTGCCTATATAAAAACAGGTTTCATTTTGCACTCGGCATTTGTCTCTGTTGTGAGCATGCCAGTAAATGATCATTCCCCCCCATCCCACCTGGAGAGCACCTGTACCAGTTTCAGTGCTTTCTTTGTAGTCACTACTTGGTTGAGTTTTGTCCACATTGACTACATGGTTTCACACTTCATTTACAATATACTTCACATATTCCTCTCTGAAGGTAAAACACCATTCCTTTAAAACTTTCCTACAGTGTTTTTACCAATGAGCCCTGAGGTATGTCCACATCAGTGACTCAGACCACAGGATGATTTCTTTTTGGTGCAAAGTGTCTATGTGCCTATGCTTACCCCGGAGACACGCACTCCAGTTTGCTGCTGAAGTGTTCAAGGTAACTTCCTTCCTGCTGAAGACTGAAGCTGTGTGCCAAGAATTCTTAGCATTGAGAATTGGCATAAAACAAATGTGAACAAACAATTTTGGCAATACATAATTAACCTTAATCTTTAGAAAGTAACATGCCCCTATCTTCACAATGCTCCCTTCATAAGATAAAACACTGGAATTATCCCCTGCAGAAAAGGAACAATGGCATGAATGCCAGAAAATAAAAATGTCAAAACAAGAAAATACCAATAACAATTGCATTAATCTTCCCTTTTTCAGGACATCAAACATTGTATGACATTTTACTGTGAAAAATCACAGGCCACTAACTTCAGTTAGAGGTCTGAAAAATTAAGTTTTGTTTTTCACTTCAGTTTGAAGTTGGTTATCTAGAACTTGAGAACCAAAATTACAAGGAAATAGCAGCCTACTTGTGACAAATGCAGTGACTGCAACCTCTTGCTTGATTCACAATATGCTAACTCTTGAAGCTAAACATGGCATCATAAAATTTCATTTATTTCTACGGCCTAACAACAGAGATGCTACAGTAGAAAGTTATAACCCTGTGACTGAAAACCGGATTCAAGGTGAATACATGTCTTCATATATGTGTATGTACCTACTTGGTCAAAGCACAAGTAGGTGGAATCAGATATATTCTCCCAATATTTTTTGAAAACAGAAATTACAAACGTGTATCTTTATACTGTTACTGTTTCTAATAGCTTGTTTTTATTCTTTCGATCTCCTTTAAACACAGGAAATGGCAACCAAAAAATCTGGACTTTCCTGAATTCAACCAATGCCATGGGTTGACCCTGGCTGGATGTCAGGCACCCACTAATGCTGCTCTCCAAAATAATTCACAGTACTCTGCATTTAATCCTGTGCAATCTCAGCCTTCCAAAGTATCACACTGCACACAAAACTGACATAAGTTCTGAAACTCTGCTCTAACACATACCACAGGCCAGGCAGAGAAGGATGAGAAGGAAGCCTGCTTCATTCTACCTAAGCTGTTCAAGGTAAGGTCACAATCCTTCAAAAATTAGCATGTATTTTTCACGCTATCAAAAAGACCAGATTATATATTACACCTTCCTCATTCATGATACTCTCACAAATATTAGCAAGGGTTAGACCAATGAATAATATGCCAGTAATACCACCCATTGCATTGAACAGCATTTTTTGACTATTTCTTTGAGCATATTGTTCTGTATCCATTCAACTTCGGTTACTTCTTTTATTCTTAGACTGTATATTTGCTAAGGCAAACCTACCCCACAGACAGTATCCAATTAATATTTTCTTTTTATTAAACAAGAGAAAAGGCTAACCTTGTCTTTTAGAAGTTTGTGGTCGCTTACCTGTTTGGTGAATTAATTTAGTCACATAGTATTGCATAACGGACATTGGTTTCCTAGTAATTTAGTGGTAAAGTAAGATTTTCCTAGTCCTCACCTAGAAAAAGCTTCTTTGTAGCTTGCCTTTTTTATCCATAGTTCAGGTGAATGCCCAATAAAATGACTAAAATCATAAGCAAAGAGAGCAAAAAACCTGCCATCTTTGAAATATGTCACTGTGCCTTTTGTCCAATTTAATTGTTAAAGTAAGTATCCTTTAAGAAGCATCTACTCAAATCTATAGCACAATGGGCACATCAACTACATCCTCACATTCACATATTTAGATATTTTTCATTTGTTGAGTTACCTTATCTGCATCCACTTTTCCTCTGATAAATTCTTTCTTCCAGAATTCCAGTGCCTGTTCCAGAGTCAAGCCAATGCCTTTCAGGAAGAGCCCATACTGCATCCTGCCCCCGTGCCGGAGGTGATGGTTGTCGCGCAGCGCTCTGTGCAACTGCCGCATGCACAGAGGGAACGATTTCACAGAAAGCTGATGGGAGAAAAATTCCTGGTTAAGGCATACTGATCATTTCATTTGTTAGGATATATGCTTATTGGGATTATTAATTAGCTGCCATTGAAAATGCCAAAGGCTGGAAGAAAAACTATGCAAGTACAGAGAGCCTTAGGACTGATCATAACACCAGTGTGTCCGTAAGACATCAAATCAAATAATCATCTCAAGAACAAAATCCAAAGGACAGAGGAATACAGGTGGTAGTATCAGATTATCTTCAGCCATAAAGTAACACAGGTTTAATTGCTGACAGGACAAATTACAGTATTTCTTGCCGCTTCCTTATTTTAGCATCTGGAATGGCAAAGTGATGACCTCTGATAAGAGTTTTAGGCAGTTAGGGAAGTTTTTTTTAAAAAACATCTTTGAAAAACAACAAGCACGAGTAAGATCCTTTCCAACTAATTTGCAAGTTTTATACCCTGAGGAGTACTATTTGTCATAAAGGAAAATCTCAGAGAATAGCAAAAATATAACATACAAGTTCACCTAGTCTTTGCATTTTTATTCCTTAACATCTCAGTCATGCCATGAAATTCACTGCCAGACGAACTCTAACATGGTTAGGATGGACACTGAAAATACATACAATTCCTAAAATTCAGATAAAGGGGTTATAACGTGTTTTTAATTGAATCTACACCACTCATGTATGGTGTTTTACAATCCATTTTATTTACTTCCTTGTTTTCAAAACCCCTTCTGTAAGTCAAAAACCAAAAAAAGAGCAGTGAAAAGACTTATACTGCAATGCAATAATCATAAACATCATAGGTTGCAAGATTATTAAATAAGAAAATTTTGTTAAATTCTGCTTATAATTACATTACGTATTTATGAAAGTACACAAAATTAAGCAGAAAATTAGGCAATTCAATATAGTTCCAGTTTAAACCCTGATTAAAGGCATTTTAGTTAATTCTGCTCCAGTTTGAACTTTATCACCATTTCATTCAACAGTTACAAATAAAATATGAATAAAAACAAGTTAAATGCTTTTTATGTTGTTCGTACATAGAGTACTTGAATTTAAAAAGCTATGTTTCAACATACTGTGTAACTCCAGAAACAGAGGACTTACAGCATCAATCTGGTCTAGAGAAATTTTTCCAGTGTTCTTTTGGACACTGTAATCTGGGCCAACATAAGAATGGCTGAAAAACAAAGCAAACAGTACAGCATCATTTAAAGCTGTTTGAAAAAATTTTTTTTTAAGTTTACATATTTAGAAATAAACTATTTTATCAATTATGGGCTGCAAAGAAACCAAGTAATTAAGACTTATAAAACCAATATTAGAGCCAACAGCCTCCCTTTGTCTGAAAGGAATGGTGAGGGGTCATACAGAATTTAGATTACAGAATCACGCTACTTTTGACGTTTGCCACATCAGGTTGCTTAGCATCTCATCAGGCTGGGTTTTGAGCATCTCCAAGGACAGAAACTCAAAATTCTGAGCACCCTGTTCCAGTGTTTGACCACTCTGATAGTAAAAAAGCATTCTCTTGTGTTTAAGTGGAACTTCCTGTCTATCAGTTTGTGACCATTGCCTCCTGGCCTATCACTGGATACCACTAAGAGACTCACCCTGGATACTGCATATTGGTCCAAAAAGCAGGTTGCAAAGTCTGGGTAATAACAAATACCTTTGTGTAAGCAGGATTTTGCAACTAACTTAAAAGGATCATTTCTTAAATCTTTTGACAGTGTGCAGACTTTAACTCCAGAAAAAAAAGGCATTTTGTTAAATGACAATACTAGGTGCTGCAAATTATTTTGTGGCATTTCAATACTGTAAATTACAAAAAGCATATAACTAACTAAGTTGATTTTACTAGAGTACAAATTGTTTAATTATAGTGCATTCATTTGTTCTTTAGTCTTATTTCTGGCACACACTGGAGCACTAGGCAAGTTTACTGTACTTAATAGATTTTTTCATTACACAATATATAAATGATTTAAAGCATTTGAGGTGTGTGTGACTATTACTATTAATTTTACTACAGAACTATCTAAATTCCCTTGTAGAAACAGATCTGCACCACTTTACTTAGGCAAACTACAAACAAAACAGTCCCAAAAATATTACAATCAAAGTACAGAAGAGCTAACAGCTGTTACTTAGACAACTTCATTTTTTGCTTGTTTATTTTGATTTTGTTTCCTTTTAAACACCAATTAGGAAAACTAGTAAGTGATCACATTGCAGGATGAGTATTGATAACTTCTTAAACTGCTCCACTATAGTCATATTAGATCATCTGCTTATATTCATAAGTATTTATCAGAATCATACCAGTATGAAAAAGAACTGCTAAGCCAAAGAAAACTAGTTTTTCCCAGCATACATAGGAAGGATTAGACTTGGAAGAGAAGGTCCAAAGAGAAGACACAAGTTTCTCTACAAGTGAACAAAGAAAGACTTCAGAAGTTACCGCTAAAGGAGGACATGCCCTCTGAATCTTGCTGACCATTACATTTGGACTTGGTAGAAAACTATTGCAAAGACAAAAAGCTTAATGTTAAGAGGGGCTGGAGGGAAGAAGAAAAAATTCTGCTTTTCAGACTCTGAAACAGTCAAATATTTTTGCCATGGCAAGCAAACAGGAAAAGTTATTAATTTCTTCCATTAAAAAGTAGAATATGACCTTTGCAAGGTCAAATTTTCTTGATACCTGACACCACTCACCAAAGAGCTGAACCCTACAAATTGCCTTCAAAGGTGGTGCTCTGGAAAACAGCATGCTCTTTACCTATCCAGAATATGTGGTAGACTGGAGTTGGGCACAGAGGCCAGCACTAGGCATGTGGCCTTTGGCACCTCAGCTCTTGGATTCCTGTCCCAAGGAGCTCAAGAGACTAAAGCTTTCATGTTTTCAGTTTCAGGTGCCAGGTCTTCTAATTTTCTACAGTAGAAATTCCCCAAGTCTCTTGATTTCATCCTAAGAAAAATCACACTGCTTTCTCCACAGATTGCATAATTTTCTCTATATTTCTAATAGAAAAATCTCAAGAGTCTTCCAAAAATAAAAGTAAAAATCTAAGACTCTTCTTTGTTCTCTGAACAACAGTCCTAATTTTTTTTTCACGTCATTAAGTGTAGGAAAACAACTTCTTACTGCCAGTCTGAAAACACGTCACAACACAAACTAACTAGGTTTGTGATCATTCTCACTTTCTTCTCCTATTTTTTGCTTTCAGCTTTTATTTTTGACTCATTCTTTCTTTTACTTGACATAGCTTTTGAGGTTAATTCCTGACCAAGCTGCTTACTCAGAAATACTTAGAAATTACTTACAAATACCTATAGTTCTTCATAATTTATTTTTTGGTTTACAGGAATGCAAGCAGCAATGTCTTCCCTGTTCACTTAAAAACCAGTTTGATTTTACCTCCATAGACAAATTCCTGTCTCCTTCCACTCAGCATTACTCAATCACTCAAAACCTGCTTTTCTAAAATCCAGTATCTTAGTTAACAGAAGTTTTCTAAACACATCTCGAAATTAAAGAGCACATTTGCACAGCAGTTGACCAAGAAAAAACCTCCACCACATCAATGCTTCCAAGAATGGGATCTGTGTCTTTCATATAAACAGCTGTAGGACAGTTCTGATAAATACTGTATTATTCACAGATGCGTTAGTGTATCACAAGATTTAGTGAGGATATGAAGAGCACTTTGTAGATGTTGAGGACAGTGAATAACACCCGTCTATCAAGGTGTGTATTCTTTATTTGCTCATGGGATGAGCATAAGTGAGGAGGGTGAATGTGTGCACAAGTATTGCATTATCCATTAAAAAATCCAGTCTTGCAAAGTACTTGGTTTCTGTATCAACCTTATGAACTATCATTTGAAGACAGAATTATTTGAATCGTATAAATGTTGGTTGTAAAGGATGTGTTAAGAGATTATTTAGTCCTACACCCCACTTTAAATGGGATTACTGCCAACACTAGTCAGTTGAGCTATGGCTTTTTCTAGCTGAATCCCAAAAGTCTCCATGAACCAAGACTCCCCATCTCTGATCAATCTGCTGCACTATCATCCTAGTATAGACATTTTTCCCAATGTCTGATCTAAACCTCCCAAGCTGCTTTATGTGACCGCTGTCATTTGTTATATCCTCTGGCACCATTAGGAATTCCAATACCACGATGCTTGCCCTTCAAACAGTTGAAGGCTGCTTTGACCATCCCTAAGCCTCTTTTCCACCAGACTAAACAAAGTCAGCTCAGCTTCTCCCTATAATTCATGTATAGGCCCATGGGATTAAATTCAACAGTTTTTGTCTATTCAAAATTATTCCTGCTGAAGATTTTTAACAGTAGAGCATTACGTCCCTACAGCATCATCACCAACTCCATATTCTTCTCTTGCATTTAGGCATAAATTTTTCATCTCTATTAAATGGCTAAAGTTTTAGCAATTTAAATCTCTTTGTAGTCTACTGTGAGCGTGTGAAATCCTAAACACAATCTTGCATCAAATACTTTAACATTTTCATTAAAAATGTTCTCTTCTTTTTGGTCTAGTACAAGTAGTATTAGAAAGCACCGATGAAACAGAAAAGGACAAAAAGAGCACCTAAATCACAGACAAAATACATATTTAGTCCAGAAACATCCAGTGACAAAACACGTTATGCCCATTGACAAAAAATGGCATGGTTTAAAATATCTATGAGGACATAATCCACAGTAAAATCACTTTTTCTGAGAACTAGATAATTTGTAAGTTACAAGCAGATATGAATAGGTGCCAAAAAATGTGTGAGGCATTAACAACTAAATAATGCTCTGCAACCTTCAACTGTATGCTCTTTTCATACATTACTATCTAAGCTTTCACTCCCCTGACAGAGCTCTATTGACATAGGCCAAAAAATAAAATACTGCTGTAAGAATTCACATAATGAAGGCAGAGCAAAGTCTACAAGTAACCAATATACTCTTTTCTTATGAGCAAGATGAAGCAAAATGAATCGCAGGTACACGGAAATAAATAACAAAGACAATCTATTTAGTCACCTGTCTGTTCGCTGCCAGAGCTTGCTTTTCAAGTTGTAAGGTTTGATGTATTTTGTTCATTTTAAAGGAACTTCCAAAATGGCAACTTGGAAGCACTTGCATCATTTTTTCAGTTGGTGACAAAAAATACTGGGAACAGTCTTTCCATTTTCACAAAAGCAAAATGTGTGTAACAGACATACAAAGGTAGCATAAAAATGTACAACAAATACAAGTTAGCATAAATGCAGGATATAGAAACCCATTAAAATAGCTTTTTTTGCAACCTTTCCTTTTCCCATATTAATAAAAAAAAAAAAAAAAGGCACAGACAGGCCTGAATGCTGTGATACTGAAGGACTGCTCAACTTACACAGATGCATGGTACGTATCAAAAGAAATTTCCCGTTTCTCAGTAATTACTCCTAGAGAGTACAGCTTATAAAAAGCTAACTTAATTACTCTTTATCTTCAAATGAAGAAACGTATGCCACTGAGGTGTATTTTTTAAAATCCCAGTGAGTTGTATGGTAATAAAAATGTGGCAGGTTATTGGCATTCAGAAGTATCCCCTAAACAGCTGCGTCACAGTTATACTGTAATATTTGTTTTCATTCATTGCTCTTGAACAAAGTTCAATCATACAGAAATAAGCAGACATACAATGAAAGCTTTTTTCCTATTCTGATTTACACTAAAAACAACGAAACATAAAACTTTTCCTATATAATAAAAATTATGAGACTTCTTTTCAAATCAAAATAAAATGTCTGGTTTTGGGTACAGATACCTCAAGCAGTAGAGCACCATAGGATACAAGGAGCATATTAACTAGATCTGCATCCTAATTCCCATGCAATGCTGCCATAATCAAGCTTCAACATTTCAATTTCTAATTCATCCAATATGATTTTAGTGATTTTAACGCAAAGCTGTATGTGCTCAAAAGCAGAGCTTTCATTACTGACATACAATATTTAAGTAAATTTCTATCCTAAGCAATATTAAAAATTCAACAGAAATAAATACCTGAGCAACCTGATCTAACCAGATCTGCACTAAGCAGGGGATAGATTAAATCAGCTCCAGAGGTTCACTCCAAGCTCAATTATTCTATGACTCTAAGCCAGCTCTAACTGAGGACCCTCTCCTTCATACTACCACAGTAAGAAAACTCTCCCATCAAAAAGCAGTCACATACATAAGAAAGAGACCAGATCTATGCTTAAGCTGAAGAACCTCAGAAAAGTCTTCTTTCTTACTCTTCCTCCCCTTCCTACAAATAAAGTAGAAAGCGTATGTATCTATATACACATAGCACTAAGAGCAAGGCAGACTATTTAGCTGTGTTGGAGAGTACTCTTATGGTTCACACTTCCAGCAATCTCCTTAGGTCCATTAAAAGAACAAATCAGGACTCCATTCATCAATGACAGTGAAATCTTCCAAAAACAGGCTAGAGCACAGAACATGTGCAACACGGAAAGCCCATGCTCTGAGCAGTGTAATTTGGAATCTGTTTAGTACATAAAGAAGCTTAACAACTTTGCACTTGCTATAAAAAAAATTTATAAAAGCTACAAATATTATTTTGTTAGTTAGAAGTAACACCATTGATATAAATTGTGTTTCAAGCTTGTCTTAAGTTGAAGGTTTACTTTCATATTTCTTCCAGTCAAAGCAAATCACACAGATGAGGTGTCTGAAAAAAACCCATACCTAAAGCATTCTACTAACACAATGACTTCAATGGGTATGAAGGAATATATACTTATGCTTTCAGTTTGTTCTACCTGAGATGATTAAGCAGAGGTTGTAGTCTCTCATCAGACTGTATGGAAGGTAGTGATCGTGCTGTCAGCTGGAAGAAAACAGAAGCTCAATCAATAAAACATTAGCTTAAAAAATTCACAGAAAAAAGCAGGGATTATGTAAGAAGTCATTCTGTGTTGTTACAACTTTAGACAACACTGCGCAAGACAAGTTCTCCTATTAAAAATAACTAAGCACAGCCTTCCAGAATCTGAAGTTAGCAGAAATATTTACAAGTTAGCAAACAGTGAAAAATTATTTTCCCAAAATTACAATGCTATTTGAATTAAATAGAAAAGGATATACTTTTTTCTAAACATATTTGAACTAGAAGTCAACAACAGCCTTCAACAAATCACATAATATTAAATGTATTCCATGAAACCCCATTATATCCAACTTACATTTGTATAAAAGGAATTTACATACTATTTAGCACTACATGACTTTTATATAGACATGCCTCTGTGTACACTTTTGGTTTTAAATGGGCATAATTTCTATTTTGTGATTTGACTGCTCTAAAATAAATACATACTTTACTCGTTATAAGTCTTTCATATGACTAGTTGAAACATTTAAGATTTTCTGCAAAAATAAACTTAGTAATGTATAGATCAACAAACACGTCACACTATCATAGAATACTAGTTAGTTGGTGTATTAACTAAAACAATTAGAAAAATATATGTATTAAATTTGCTTAGTATGTGGATATAGATGGCTACCTTCACCTATAAAAGCTACAGACATTAGCATTTACAGTAATTCCAATATACATCTAATATAAACTATTTAATATAATATGCATTTCACAATTCTAAGGCTGCCAAGTTAGGCTGTATTTCAAAAAATACCTTTGTACAAATTTAAAATTTCAGTGTATTTCACATTGTATAAATCACCATCAAGCTCCTGAGTAATTTACAGGTAACTCAAAAATAGCATGCTCTGTTATACATATTAATTAAAAATACTATTTTAAAACAAACAAAAACCACCTTTAAAAGCAGCCACCACTTTTTGCACCAACAGTGTAGCTTCACCTCACTGGCTCCAACACACAAGTAAAGGTATGCACTGAAGTAGGACTACCCAGTAGGCTATAACTTATATTTATAACCCATAATTAAATACACCCCAGAAAAAGCTGTGCTCACTGTTTGGGTACAAGGGTTTAGTTGTAATTCTAAGAAACTCCGTGCCAAATTCCACTGTCTCATGGCTGCACTGTGTGAAGATGGAGTCCAATATTTCCCTGAGAGACCATCCCACCCACTCATCACACCCATTTCACAACCTCTGCCGCTAGAAGTCAAACTGGCACCAAATTTTACACTCACACCTCAAGCTTGCAATACACGAGCTAAATGAGAGGAGATTCAAAACAGCTGCTCAACTCAGAGAGCGCTCAAAGGGAAAAGGGGACATTTCAGCTGTTGAGGGAGCCCTAGACTGCAGCAATCGCTGCCTCAAACACGGCTCTTCTCAGTCCCAGGTAACCCAAGTGTACTCATTCGATCCGGCTGCTGCAAAAAAGGTAACCAGGCAGTCTCAGCAATCCATTCATCTTCCTTTTAAACAAGGCAGTTACCCTGGCAATTAAAGCACGGTCCACCTTCCCTTATTTTATGGAGACAGACTGAGATGCATATGGTATACTAAAAATTCAGTCAGCTCTGCATTTATTCAGAAGCTTCTTTTGATAAAAAACTCATCTTTTTACCACTGAATTTTAAAGGCCAGTAAACTTATTGTTCTATATTCATGTCCCTGGTAAAGTAAACCTCCAGTTTTTCTTAAACACAATCAGGAAATTAGAAATTATTTCCAAAAATAACTTGGAAGTCTTCTAAACACCAGCCAAGTTATTCCACTTGGCTAAAATCAGAAACTGAGGCAAAACCAAGAACTAGTAATCTTGGTGAGTTTTGATGTGAAAATAAGATCTAACATCTTTCAAATCTTAGAACAAACACTTTATTAGGTTAGATCAAATGTTTATTTTCACAAAGGTGTAGGATCCTCATAACACCATTCTTCTCTATCTAAAACTGAGGATAGCTTTTTATGAAAACAGTTGAGGAAACTTGAATCAAAATACTTGAACAATTTTAACTGAAAGAGTACACCTTCCTTTAACTTATCTGTTTATAAACAACATTTTCATATATAAAGTCATTCCTCACAATTATATTTTTTTCTAACCAAACTGCAGCATAAATAAAATCAATTCTTACAAAAGTGATGTTAAATTATTGTTCGTGTTTTCAAGCAGGTAAGAATTCTATGTTTTCAACAGCATTTTTCTAAAAGATGATACTTATTACAGAATCTAAATTAAGATTCTGAAGACTTCTTCCAAGCTCTCTGAAATGAAATCTAGACAAATTCCTCCAAGTACAGCCTTGCTTTCATCTCTATATGGTACCCAACATACAGATCATCTTACCAGAAAAAGAAAAGCAAAACCACAACATTTGATACCTCAGAGAGATGAAAGACATCAAAATGTTGTCAAGTAAAAAGCATAGCTCCAAACTCTCATCATATTGAAGCAGTTTAATTTAGAGAAAACATAAAACACTGCCAACTTCAGATACTCCCAGTCCCAAGGTCTGAATTTTCGGAGTGGGGGCAGAGTGAGCCACAGACAAGAACACGTGGATACCTCAGAGCCGACCTGAGATGGTGAAATCTGGAGTGAGTGAGGCAAATGAAGGCACATTCAGTACCATGTTATCACTATCACACAGCATTTAAAATTAAGAAAGGAGACACAAGTCTTAACAACATAAGGAAAATAAGTATCTTCATCTAAATTTTAAAAGTCTACCATCACCTGTGACCTCAGAACATCACATTCAGCAATAATACTGAGGGGCAGTGTTTCCAAAGTAGTCATTGCTCAAGGCCTGGCTGGGCATTGGTCTGCTAGTGGTGAACATCACTTCTGTTTTTTCTTTTTCTTTTAATCACTCAGACCGCTACAATTATATAGCAGGCTTAAATGTACAAGTAACTTACATCTCTACTGGATTTTCCCTGAAAAATCTGTGAAACAAAACAAATGAAGAGGAAATCTTGATGTTAACACAGACTTGACAATTTTGATTCTGTAGACAATAGCAATTACACCATTGCTAAATCAATGTTAACAAATGTGCAGAAAAGGAATCCGTGAACTAGACAAAGTCACGGTTCTAAGGAAGACTTCGAAAGACTTCTCAAGGTGGCATTAGGCCGCTGTGCTTCTGCAAGGTCACATTCATATTAGCTTAATTTTAACAGTGGAAGATGCTAACACTTCATCTTGATGAAATTTCTAATACAATGGTGACTTTTTGGGGAGGAAAAAAAAAGTCAGAAACAAACTTAGCTTGGCACTGAGCTAAAGAAGGATCTGACATGCTGACTAGTAAGAAAGAGGAAAGGAAAACTTTCCCTTCTTCAAATGTAATGCTAAAGGTCCTCCTCATACGAACTATTCATCTTCATTAAAGACTAAATAATAAGCCTATTTTCAGGAATTTAAAATCTATTTATCTAACAAACAAACTCTGGCAGAAAACAGAGGTGCTGTTAACTGCATTGCTCCTCAAACCATGCCTTTCTTAGATAATGATTAAAAAACATTATGCTGTACATCTATTAGAAACAGAGAGTCTTCCTTCTCACACCTCTGACTATGGTCTATTTGTTCTCATTAAGTGCATCATCCAGTTGAGTACAAGCCCTGCACAGCAGTTAAGCATAAGAGGGAAATAGAGTAAAATATAAATGAAAATATAAAATCCTAATAGTACATCCAAAGGAACTGTATACAATTAGAAATTACCTTTTGTGGAGTAAAACAAAATCAGGTGTTACTGTGCTAATCCAACACTACTTTGCCTATTCACATATTTCTACTGAATATTTTGAAAAAGAGCCTACATTTAGAGATAGCTAGTTCACACTACTAGGCACTACACTTGTTCCAACTAACTCATTAATACTTGACAAACTTTATTCAAAATCTGCTTGACCAGCATTTGAAGATATTTTACAGATGTAATCAATCCAGAAGATGCTACAAAAGCCTTTGGGAAGTTTTGCTCCCCTTATCCCCATTTTAAGATACAGAACAGGTTAAAAATAATGCTGTAGAAGCATCTTAGTTCTACTCATTTAAGGACTGTGTCATAATAGTCACTATTTTATTACAGACACACTACACACCTTAGAGTCCTCTTTACATATTTATAATATTTAGGATCAACACAGAATCATACAATGGCCTGGATTAGAAAGAACCTTAAAGATCATCTGAGTCCAACCCCTCTGTCATGGGCAGCGACACCTTCCACTAGACCAGTTTGCTCAGAGCCCCATCCAGCCTGGCCTTAAACTTGACCTGTGCACATACCCAGCATGATTACAGTAAATAACAGGCCTTCAGGTCTCAGTTCCACCTATAGAGAGTCCAACTACAAGTGCTTCTTAATACATATAATCATATAATATAATATAATATAATATAATATAATATACATATAATGCTTTTATATAAAAAGGGAAACTCTACTACACACTGACATCTTATTTCAAACAAATCGCTCAGGTAAAATCTCTTTCCCACTGCAATCTGACTGCCTTCAGCAACAAAAACGAGTTTTGATGTACATTTCATTCCAGAATACAGCCTAAGTGGGGAAGTAATAGTACAAAAGGCTTTTTAATGCACTTCCCTCTGATTAGAAGCATTGTTGATGAATAGAAATTCTAAAACTTTACAACAACTTCATTTTCAACAAAACCTGAATTTTAGCTAATTATTCTCTAAAAAGTAGTTTTAAAGCATATGAATTCTCCAGGAGGATATTTTAATGCACCAGGCACCAAAATGCTTGCCTTAAACTGAATTTCAGATATAATGGCTGGAAATGTTTTATACTTCTGAGAAAGTCTTAATATTTTTTTAAAGATATTTCAGAATGATAATGTTACATAGTCTGTACAATTTTGCAGCCACCACTAAGTCATGAGATGCAGATATTTCCAGAACTCAGGAACCCAATTAATTACATTTCAGAGATACACCTTTAACATCCAACTAAGTTGCAGGCTGTCTCATACCAACAAAAACTGATTGATTTTGAAACATCAGCTACCCTGCTAATGTTGTAACAAAATGTCACAATGCAAATGCTATGCAGCTGGGGAACCTGAAATAAGAGAGCGGTGTTTGCATGCTGCTATGCTGCTGTACCTAGACACTTGACATTTTAGCACTGATCAATTTTCTTTTGAAAAAAGTTGAGTTTTAACCTTTCACAGCATCTTACAAATCTCAAGCATTGTACAAAATTAATAATTTTTTTTTCCAAGGTTTTTTCAGCCATTAAAAGTTATTTCAGCAGCACTTACAATGAGATATGGTCAATAAAAACTACACCAAACAATTTATATTACATCTATTCCATGTCAGTTGTTAACACACAATCTATTTAAATGCAGATAACATTTTTCAAAACCAACAAAACTATGCAAAAAATGTTTTCGACATTATCAAACTTTTCTTTGCAATGGGTCAATATAATTTAATACATGAAGCATTTAGATTATTCCCATCTAGCAACACCCATTACTGGGCTCCTAGTACAAATGTAACAACTCTGACATTTTCAAAGGACAGGAAAAAATTTCTCTCTTGAATCTCTAGTGGTTGATGTGTCAATATAAGGCTGAAGTTGTTTTTGTGGGCTTGTTTTTGTTATTCTAACTAAACAAAACTCTCCACCACTCTTCTCCCACATACAGCAGCCCCCCTATCACCACCACCTTCCCATGAACACAAACTGGCCAAAAGAAAAATCACACAGAACACAAAGTGGCCTTTTATATTTAAGGAAAGCAAATCAAACACAACTTATGCTGTTAGCACTGTCATTTTGGTTTTGGACTCTAAATGGAAGGACACAGTAGTTACTATCAATGTTGCTTAAATGCTGTATCTAACAAATGAAAAGTCATATACCAGTAAAAATAAAGTATATTGTTAACTATATATTTTAAATTATATTTTTTATATATAATGTCTTTTTTCACTTCGTCAGTTGATTCAAGCTGCCAAAAGGCAAATCTTCCATGGCAGAAGAAACAAATTAACAGTTGTGAAAAATGTCCTTTCTAGAATGTCCTAGACATTTACCTAATACTTTAAGAACTTTGAAGAAACTCAGTTCCACTAATTTCGTCTCAGCATTTGTCAAATGCATTCAGAATAATAATTAATGTTTTCCTGAGGCATTTGCCTCTGAAAGTAATTGATTTCCTTTTTCCATTTGGAAATGTCTAGCTTTCATATTCACATTGAGGTATAAATAACATCTGGGTTGAAGAGTAGTATTTAGTCTTAAAAGCAAAATTTTTCAATAATTAAACCTTGCTTAATTGGTAAGCAAACAGCTCCTGGTTTTTGCATCATTATTACTTGCGCATATAATCATTTCACTTGCATGTTAGGGTGAAAGTATGTAAATGAACTCATCTCTTGTACTTTTTTGCATTCTAACATAAAGCTAAAGCTGACAGTTACTAAGATGCTCATTAGATATTTTTCCCCCAAAACAGGTTATTAATTCCATCTTTCTTACAGTAGTGTATAGTGTGTTTCAGGCCTTAATTATATATAAATTGAAGTAGACACTTAGAAAGCGACCTTGTCAGCAAAATCCAAATCTTTTGTTAAAAAATACTGCTTCCACAATTGTGAAGGTTTTTCAGTGATTTTATCAGCTGTTTCACCTCAGCCTTTATTGATAGCTTTCTCAACTTTTAATTTAGACCTCAGTCTTTTTTTTATCTACTTTCAGATACCTAGTAATTTTCCAACTAAGTAAATAGTGTACTAGAACACTTGCCTTCCCAGCAAGCCTGGAAAATAAAATAATTTACTTTATTTCACTACCAATTTCTGATACAATGCAAAGAGTTCCTCATCACTTCAGTACTGCTTAGTGTTCTTTGGCTGCATGCAAATCTTTTTTTACTTTTTCTGCCACTATTTATGAACAAAAGCTTCTCCCTTTTCCTGTCTTTCTCCTAGGTTCACAGAGTAAATAATAATTCCAGTACTCCAAGGTAACCTGGAATGTGTTCCTCAGTTTGACTATACATTGATGTTTTAATTAACTTGCAACCACGGAGCATTACTGGAGGGGAAGAAGGTCACTAAGTCAGCTGTGATTTCCCCAAGGTTTTAATGTTATGATTTTGAAGTTTCACACACACAAACAAACACACCTGCCCCTATCCATCCATTCATTCGTGTGAAGGAAATGAGGAAAGCCAACACCTCTGCATAATTTGGTAGAAGTTACTAGACAATACCACACAAGAAGCAATTGGCTAAAAAAGCATGAAAAATTATTTTTGCTTCATTAAGCACTGTCAGAAACCATGGTAGGTGTTTCCCATCACAAACTTCATCAGTCCACCATTAACACTGCGTTCCAAAACTGCTTTAAGAACAACCATGCTAGCAAAATGACTCCAATACTGAAGACGATATAGTCAAAATCAGAAGAAACAACTCTCTATATACCCATCCAATCCACTTAGTTGAAATCTCATTTTCTATAGTCATCATTACTACTACAGGGCTTCATCAATGTAGACCAACATAAAAACCTTCAGTTAAAAAGCTGTTGTGCATTTTATCTTTAGAAACCTTATCACTAAAGCCCTATACACCACATAAAATAAATATCTGCTACTGCATAAAAATCAATTACTATAAATCAGTGTCACCATAGAGCTCCAGAAAAGATATGTAGATTTCTTAACAGAATTTTACTACTGGGAATTGATTAATCCATCCAGTTCTGGGTTACCCAGCACAAGACAGATGGACATACTGGAGACAGATCAGCACAGGGCCACAAAGATGATGAAGGAACTGGAGCATCTCTCATATGAGGAAAGACTGGGAGGGTTGGTACTGTTCAGTCTGGAAAAGAAAAGGCTTTGGAGTTGTCTACCAAGGCATATAAATACCTGAAGGGGGGGGGTGCAAAGAGGACAGAGCCAGGCTCTTTCCACAGGTGACCAGTGACAGAACCAGAAGAAATGTGGGCAACAAACTGAAACACAAGAGGTCCCGTCTGAAAAGAAACACTTTTTCACTATGAGGGTGATGGAGCACTGGCAAAGGTTGCCCAGGGAGGTTGTAGAATCTCCATCCTTGGAGATATTCAAAACCTGCCTGGACAGTCCTGGTCAAACAGCTCTAGATGACCCTGCTTGATCTGAGGGGTTAGACCAGACAATCCTCAGAAGTGCATTCAAACCTCAGCCGTACTGTGAATCACAGTTGCCTAAATCAAGTACACAATACATAATACAGACCAAATATTTCCAAACTACTAGCTTTCCTGTTTTCCATACAAAAGCTTCCATTCTCTAAGCAGCCTCAAAAGTCCAGATTTTCATTTGCAATGTAGGGAAATTTTCAAAATTACTTATGATTAGCAGTTACACACAAATTCTAACAAGACTGTTAAATCCTTTTTCAGGAGGATGAAATGAAAGGGATGTTTAGGAAACAAGATGATTTTACTTTTAGACTGCTTTCAGAGAAAAATTAGCAAAAATCGTAAAAGCACTTGTTGTAAGGTACCAAAATTAAGAACCAAAGTCAATACTAATTGTGTTCCTATTCAGAACTTAAACACTAAGGTAAAGGCATTAATGTCTAAGGAAAAAGGATATTATTGCAAAACATTTTCTCTGTTAAATGAGCTTTTCAAATCTTTATATATTTACTTTTTTTCCCTTGAGAAATTTACTTTACAATTTCAAATAAATTTAAGTAATCCTTAAGAATTTCATACTTGACCTCTAGTAACAAACAATATAAAAAAGATTTTATTACAATAGCCTGCATGATGCCAACCTTTTACCCTCAAAACTCAGAAAGCAGCATTTGAATTTCAAGTGTTTTATTCTCTCAACATGTGGTATGCCTTGAAAATGATTTTTTTTTGTTGCTAAAACTTAGAAAATATCCATCTTTTAAAAGTAAAAAGATATTTGGAATACTTTTGCTCAGTTGTGCATATTTTACAATATTCATTAACTTTTTAAGAAGCAAAATCAAATCTTGCCAGTCTTTGAAAGAGTTTTGGGCTGCAATTTCCCATATGTTCAAGTACCAGTGATTACGCTCTTATCTTCAGTGAGTAGAGCTAAAAACATGACAGGCACTCAAATTTCATACTGCTACAACCCAGCATTAATCTGAGCCTACTTATCATTATTTTCAAATACTTTACTTAATCTTAACTCTCAATTGCCAGCAACAGCAATGACATTTCCCAAACACGAGTAAGAGTTCATGTTTAAATATTTTCCTTCCAAAACAGAAAAGGACATTTGCATCAAGGAAAACTACTAGCAACTCCAACAACATGCAAAGTTTTTATTCCCTTTTTTTTTTTTTAATGTCGATTATTTACATTTCCAATTATTACAAGTGCTTTACTTCTGAGTAAACAAATATGCTGGGACATAAGAACATTTCCCCCAGGACTCAATTTCATGAAGCAGAAAACCAAGCCTTCAAAAAAAGCTACTTATTTATAAAACATAATATTGCTGCCTTAGAACTCAGCTATGGCATTGGGACCTCCACTTGACCCGTTATGGCCTGTGGCTCAGAACCTTTAAGTAAGGGCAGAAGTGACACAGCAAGCTGCTAAAGTGAAGCCAAAGCTGGTGGCTCAAGGCGCAGGGATGTTCTCCTTCCCAGCCCACCGCAGCCAGGCTGCTGCCACTCCTGATCCCACCAACAGCAAGGCTGGCCACAACCCCTCATCACACACACTGCAGACACTGCTGGCCAACTCAGGAACTCCACGAACACAAAAATAGGAACCACACACACACACAAACAGCACATGCACACACAGACTATAGAGATGGTCTGCCCTGGTCACAGGTGTTGGCTGATCTCATCCCCACAAGTGTCTCATAGCTGGCCACAAACTGTGGTCTCCTCAGAGGCTGCCTCTCAAAACCCTGACTCTCCCTCTGGAAACCACCTTGGATGTCAGCCCCTCCAGCCACCTTCTCCCAAACCTGTTCTCGTTAGCATCTTGTCTCCAGAGTTACAGGCTCTGGCCCTCAGACTTCTGAAACTACCCACCAGTTACTCTGGATTGAAGTTCACTAGCACTATCCCCACAGAGAACAGCGAAAGATGTCTCAAACCAGGAAAACTATTAGGAATAGCATTTAGTAAGACATGTTTTCTTATTAAGCGATTATTGTAGGGATAAGGCACTGGACACAAACCTAATTATGAGTAGATTTATTTCATTCCCTTTTCCTTCTTTGGCTCTTCTGCCACTTATACACAGTACCACAAGTACCCTCATATATCCCATAATAAGTCTGCTCTTTTCCATGACAGAAGATAATGTTTCCCTCAAGGCTTTGAGCTGCTCCCTCAATGGTCCATCTACCCATAGTCTGAGGCTCGAGTGATCCTGTTGTCTAAACTCATCTTGGAGTGTTAGAATTAGTAACTTTTGCCCATTTTAGGCAATCTCACCACATTTGATAGAGAATCTGCAAGACAATAAGTACTAAGAAGTTTCAGAGGAAAATATTAGGTGAGAGACACTATAATCTCTCAGAAAACAAAACATTACAAAGAAAAAACCATAAATTTTATAGAGCAGCAGAGACTCTACAAGCAAAATGCATTATCTGTCAATTACAAGAGAAATGTCAGAGTTTTCAGTTTAATTCCCAAATATCCAAACACCCACATAATCAAAGGAAACCAGCACCCAGCTCAGCTAACAATGTAACTGAAAAGATTAGCAGAAAAATGGAGAACAACTAACTAGTAAATGAGGTGCATCTACTACTTTTGAAGGACAGATTGCAAGAACAGGACACTATCAGAGTTATCAGAGAGCAGTATTAGAACCATGTCTCTTATAAGCCTGTATTTTTTTCCAACTTCTGGTCATCTGGAAGAAAGTCAAAAAGCCGCTCCTATTAAGTGACACGTCTGACTTACTCTGAGATGACCAATGAAATAATTAGACCCTGAACAAATAAATGCACAAGACTGCAGCACAAGGGTTGAAAAAGACTACAGATTCCAGCAAACAAAGGTGTACAGGATTAAAAGATGTAACTTTTTGGAAGCCAGCTGAACATGCAAAAAAATGACCAACCCAAACAAATGTTAAATCAGGTATTACCACTGCATTACTGTAAAGTAGCTCATCTTCTGAAATGTCCTCAAATATAGGAGGCACTCAAAAAGAGTTTTTATGAAAAATACACTACAAGCATTAGCCTCTGAACAGATTTGGTATCTACTTTCCAAAGTAAGACCAACATACTCTTAGGCTAAACCTGTGAGTAAATATCCTTTGCATTCTTTTATTTTTCTAACAATCTTCAAACCACAGTTTATGATCCTTTGAGAGACATGAAAATATACAGTGGTATTGGCCAAGTGTCTTGACAGCAACAGACAGCAGAAGTTTGGTTCCTCCTGAGTTACAGCAGTTCACCACCCTGGGGGCAGATGAATAGAGGATGTAATTACTACTGGCAGAGGATCAAAGGCCATAATCACTAGTTCAAGTATGTATATTAGCCAAGGAACTCTTGCTGCTAGCATCAAATCTGTTTCGCCACGGCTGCTGAGTAATTATAAAGCCCTAAAGGATCTAAGTTGCTCACAACTACTTGCAGCATGCTGTCATAGCAGAAAATCACCTGTGTAGAAGAATACATAAAGTACATAAGAAAGCTACTTTCTACATAGTTCAGCACAGTCATTATTTAATATAGTATAAACAATAAGGTCTACATAGAATTGAAAGTTAGAAATTACTAGATCCAAATATGTGTCAGTCCTCTTCTGGGTAGTTTATCGACACAGCAACAGCAAATAATACTAAAAAAATCACATGTCAATGAGAGTCAATTTACTCATTCATTTGCAGACTGGTTTGGCATAACTTTTGGACAGCAAAATGGTTCCAGTGACCTCACTAAAGTGTGACCAGATGAATTGAGTGGCATATTTTTTATAAATACACATATATCCATTAAACACTTTCTTATTTCCTGAAACAGTGTTGACAAGTCCTACTAAGGACACCTCCTACAGCACTCAACATATCCCATCATCCCTATGACCATAAAAAGATGGTTATTTAATTTCACTTTATACATTTTCTCTAATGGTCACTGAAAATAACGTGAAACCCTACTATGCATTTTGCATAAGAAACTTAGTTTTTTCCATACTAACCTGTGATCTCACCAAGACTAAGCCTGTACAGAATACTCAAGCAGGAGAAAAATTATCTGGGACAAGAACAATAAGGTTACTGAGGTTGGGAAAATAAAAAAGAGATAACGGAAGAAATAAGGAGAAAACAGAAAACAGCTCTCAAAAAATGCCAGAGCAATCAGAGTCACCCCGCAGCCCATATACAACATTGTTTTAGAAAGCAAAGTTAAATGAGAAATTATTTGTCTAAAATATTATCTTTGCTTTTTAAGGTCAACTCATTAAGTCAAAATAGAAAAACATGCAATAAAGCATCTTTATTTTTCTTATTTCAAACATTCTGTTTCTAATGCCTTTAATAAGTGACAGAAACAACTGTATGTTGTCCAATCCTGCATGGAAGTATCACTCAGAAAATAAGTCCCATTTGTCCAGCTCTAACTCTTAAGATGAGTCCAGTACACACTGGTAAAATGAGGAAAGCACAGATAATTGTTATAGAGCTAACCTTGCCCAAAAGACCATATCTGCCTTGCTCTAATGGTTTAGGCACACACAGGACAAAACCAAGAAGCATGGATGAACCCATAACAGCTTTACAATAGATTTGGGCCAGAAAGCCAATGATAGCACCTCAGGTACCAACAGCAAGCTGGGCTTTAGATACAGAAAAGGTCAAAGAGATAGAGAAGGTCAAATCACCAAAAAGGCTTATACCAAGTGCGTGCTGGTTTTGGCTGTTAATCTTCCCAGTGGCCAGCTTTTGTGCTATGTTTTGCATTTCTGATGCACGGAGGGTTGGTTGATAATCTAGAGATGTTTTTGTTACTGCTGAGCAGGGCTTACGCAGAGCCAAGGCCTTTTCTACTTTTCATACTGCCATGCTGGTGAGGAAGATGTGGGTGCATGGTGACCCAAAATGACCAAAGGGATATATCATATGACATTACGCTCTGTATTTAAGTGGGGGGAAGAAGGAGGAAAGGGAGGATGTTTGGAGAGATGGTGTTTGTCTTCCCAAGCAACCATTACTTATGATGGGGGCCTTGCTCTCCTGGAGATGGCTGAACACCTGTCTTGCCTGTGGGAAGCAGTGAATTAATTCCTTGTTTTGCTTTGCTTGTGTGCATGGCTTTTGCTTTGCCTATTAAACTGTCTTTATCTCAACCCATGAGTTTTCTAACTTTTACCCTTTCAATTCTCTTCCCAATCCCACTGGTGGAGTAAGTGAGCAGCTGTGTGGTGCTTGGTTGCTGACTGGGGCTAAACCATGACATGTCTAATTTAGAAAGCAATAAATAAGTAAAAGATAATAGCCCTGAATAGAAGGAAGTGACACACGCATGGACATTCAACACTGCAAAAGGCTGAGCCCAAGAGGGAATCACTATGCATGGAATCCGTGCCACCAGCCAAGTCCCGAACCCTTGAGCAAATATATTGAAAAGCTCATGAGTCACTTATCAATTGATTGGGCGAAAGAGACTCAACTTGGGCAAGTAAGGTAATGCACTGACAACTAAAATAGATCTGGATGGTGAGAAACAGACAAAAATCAAAGTGTCACTGTGTCATGACCCTCTTCTTCTTCCCAATTTCAACTTCACTCCCGTATTCCCAATTTCTTTACCCAGCCCTACCACGTGGTGCAAGTTGGGTGGAAAATGAAGAAAGTAAATCAAAACCAGCGTACAGCGTTTTATTTAAGAGATCTCAATGCTTTCAACTATGTGCTCAAAAAGACATGCTAATGGTAAGCTGTCGTGCAGGTTTCACAATTGTACTTTTGTTATTATTTTACCAATTAATTTATCTGTTATTACATTCTTCCATGAAATAATCTATATTTAAACACGAAGTACAAAAACCTTACGACCAGTGAAGTAATATTAAAGATGGACAGCTCTCTTGTACCATCTAGCAAGAAGTAGTTTTCTGCCATGTAAGGCTCAATACCTTTCATTTTCACAAAGAGGCACTTCAGCTGTCTCTGACATCCACTGCCACTTAAGTTCTTCTTCACTGCGTGTCACATCTGTAAAGTACTCCAGATGAAGAAAGCCATGTGTACGTGGACTGTATACCTGAATGAACGCAGCCTACTAGTAACTTAGTTTGTCTGAAACTGTTTGAAACTTGGATAAAGACAAAGATAACAATTTTTATCATACCAGCCCTCCTTTATTTATAGCACGAAATTATATTGTAGGAGCATTTGTCTCACCCTTGAGTTGGCAATTTATAAAGCACTTTTCAACAAAGTGAAGTAACCACCTGACAGATAAAGATTTTTCAAGAATAATGTTACTATGGTAAAACAACTGGATAGCAAGACACGCCAACCTTGCGTCAAAAAGGTCAAAAGCAACATGCAAGGAAAGTCATAGAATTCCATCAGGGTGTGTTTCTTCTGGGTAGAAACACACAGGTGATAGAAGTTTTACAAGCTAATGGGTCAAGTCTAGAGATAATAAAATTTAAAATCCAAACCAAAATATTCTTCATAAAACATAATTGCTTAACTCAAATATCTTACTTCAAAACCTACTAAGTGATCAGGTAAAACATCTCACGGTCTTTTTGAATACAGCAAAAATGTTTAAAATAGCATGGTTTCATATATCACCAAATACTCAGAAGCAAGAATCTGCCAATTGCCACACCTGTTTTCAATATAAATGCAACTACTTTTTACAAAGTTCTAATTGTTAACCAACTTAGGAAACACATCCACCAAAAAAAAACAAGCAAACAAAAAAACCTCCACTCAAACCAAAAAGCAGTGCTTTACATCACAGCCTACTAGGCACCAACAAACAAACAGGAATCTCTATCAAAATCCCATAAACTTTAAATTGCTTCAGATATTCTGTTTGTTTTTAATCTTCTTTATGTGTTCCTGAGATTTTTTAATTAGTTGACCTAATGAAGACTGGGCAAATCCTCACCATTTCAAAAAAAAGTCCTCAGGATTGATAGGTAACTTGAAAAGATACAATAAGCAAAGAGAAATGTAAACCAGTCTCACCACTCACCTTATTCATTACTGAGGCAATTTTTTTTCAGAGTGACACATTCAGAACTTCACTATTCAAACACTAATGAATATGCCTCCTCCACAATGACTATCTGATCAGAGCAGTGATACATATCCTCAACTTAATTAATAGTATGGTAAACTCAGTGACTAAACTGACAGGTCTGTTTCCTTTCCCTCAATTTACATATTCTTTCGATTCAAGTTTGAGATAACATTTAAAATATACATAACTCATTCAAAATATATATAACTTTAAAATTTAATATATATGTAACTCAGCTAGTGATTATAAGCATTTAAATGCACTGGTACATCAACAAGTAGTGATTAACTTTTTAGTAAGAAAGAGAGTAATTTATTAGGTCTAGTATGCAAAACTTAGAATATCTTTGTTTTAACTCATACAGTGCAGTTCTAGGGTCAGTTTAGAATCATTTTGTATACCAAAGACCTTTCACTTCATCTTGCAGATAAATAAAATTTAACTTTCTAATAATAAAGTAAGCATACACTATCCTGACACTATCACTGATACTATCCTTCATTAAAGACGAAGTTTCATGGGTCTATGGTCAGCAAGGGGCATGCACAAATCTTTTCAAGTGCTCCAAGTATCTTCAGATATCTTTTGGGTTTTTTGGAACAGGTGCCTGTTTTCAAGCAGACATCACCTGTGGGGCCTTCTGGCCTAACGCTGCTTAAGTGGAGCGTAACAGATTTGATTAAACTATATTTTCAATTCAATGCAGTACACAAGTGTAAACAGCACGCTGCTATTCCGACTGAACCTTCACAAACACGCCTTATAAATGCAAGTCGCTAACTGGAAAACACAGGAAAGAACTTTTATCACAAAGGTATCACTTAACAGGGTTAGGATTTATAAAGTCTGTACTACTGAGGAAGCACCACAGCTCATTACTTTTATTACTTTGAGAAAGACTGTTGCAAGCTGCAGGAGAAAACTTTGTTACAGGAGGAAAACAGCAAAACTGAGCTATACAGCAGGCACTGCTTACAGACAAATTATGTCAGAAAACATGTCAAATATTTTTCAAGGCTATTTTATTGCTTTTTCTCTTGCCACAAGAGCAGACAACTGTAGAAGCAGATAAATACATTCCAAACCAATGTATTTTGTTACTCAAGCCTCTCCTTCATTGGTTTACCAGCTAGAACATTGGCAGTAACAGGGTTTCAGTCTGTTCCTGATGTGTGAGACAACCTGAATTCATATTGCCATTTAAATAAGGGAGACTTGAGCTGAAGTAGAAGCGAACCTGAACTATGCTTGCAATAAATTCAAATTCACATGCAGAAAAGTCACAATATGTAGAATCATATTCAGAATGTACTTGTGTCCACGCACACTAAACAGGTACCACCTTCACTGGAGATACCACCACAAATCCTAAGGGTAAAATCACCGTGTTAGCATGAAACTGCATTTGTTACTACTTTCATCTACTTCTCAGAGTTATCAGTCATAGCATGGCATAATACAGACATGGAGCCGAAGGTTAACAGAGCCACACATCACTAATTCTGTTATCTCTGCAATGAGCTGCACAGTTACCACCTAAGCATAACTTCTTTTTAAGGCTGTGGGTCTACAAGAGTAAGCAGCATGGTTCACTTATTTATTTACTTTTATTGTAGACTGTAATAGAGTTGTGATATGGGGTTTTTTTAAGCTTGCTGCAGAATTAGATTTGTTGTCAGGCAGGGAACACAGCACTCAGCATAAGATAGATCTGACAGTGAACAGAATTCAAATAGAGCATAAGTCTGGGGGAAGTAAGATTGTAAGATGTTACATCCTCTCCTGGAAAAGTTTTAGATGTATTTGTGTGGTATTAGCTAAAACCTGAAATACGTGTTTCCTACAAGGAACCTGACATGCAATTTCATAGCAGTGCTGATAAGAATAAAAATCTGGGACCAGAAACAGAACCACTGCAGTTCCAGAGCATCAGAATAGGCTGTGCTCTTCATACAATATCAAATGCAGGACATTGCTCTAAATATCCAGCTGGTATCTACGGAGATCCAATATGCAACATTTGCAGGGAAAAATCAAACACACAGAGAGATCATGAACTAGAATACTACTCAGGTAGTTAAGGTTAGGTGTGATGAATACAACTACATCATGGCCAAGAACGTAGTTTTAAAGACAGGATGACTCTTACAGCCAGCTGTCCACTGATGACAGTACATCTGCAATATTTCATGCTATAGAAGACCTGATGGAAACTGAAAGGATGTTGAATGAAAATGTCCAAGTAATAAACTTAGAAAGTTGAAAGGACATGAAAACAGAAGCAGTTTTCAAAACAAATGAGCAGTTAGTTAATTAGGAGCAGGCTTCTGGTTTATGGATAAGTCCAAATAACATTATCTTCCAGGATCAGCAGTAGCTGGTAAAAAAATATTCTTCTAAAGATGATACAAAGTTTTTAATATATTATCAAAAAAGAAACAAGTGTCCACTTAATAAGAATACAATGACATCGGGAATAAAATTAACTAAGACACTAAGGAGAGAAAATAAGAACAGGAATTGACCATAAAAATCAATGATAATTAATAAGAAAAACATAATTGCTCATTTTTGGTCAGAGACTTTATTTAGTTGATGCTAAACCTTATGGCATGAAGTTTAATGACTGAAAGATTAACCTATATAGTCATAACATCATGGACAAAACATATTACCTCAAACACTGAAAAGCTTGAATGTACCAGATGAAAAAAAAGAATGAGCATAAGAATGTGCTACACATCACAACTACACAGAAGCCTAATAACTCTGAATAACATGCAAGCAGATTCATGAGCATAATTCTGCCTTAAAATCATCAAAATTTTTAAATGTTGATAATTTCTTAACTTTTGCTTATTAGTTCATACTGACAGATACATGGAAACTACAGAAGTAAAAGTTAATGGCATTTAGTGAAACTCTTATTCACATTTGGTGCATACCAAGGGAATAAAATCAACCTCGTTCACACACATCCTGCATTAGTCCAATGACTAAACATGTTTTTTCAGACTCAAGAGCCCAATGGCGTGTCCCACCTGTCTCCTCCTACAGCCATCCATCCCTGGCTATGCCAGCACAGGGCTGTCCCTTGGGAACACACTGTCCCTGCGCTCCCACGTGTGGTGCTCCCACGCAATAACGCGGCCCAGGAATACAGCAACAGGACACCTCCAGCAGCCAGGGAAAGGCACTGGCAGCTTCAGCAGAAGGCAGAGCAGGCACAATAGTGATGCCTGGAACCCTGCAAAACAGACAACCTGGAGATAAGATAGAAAAATACCTTTATTCCAGCTTAGGTCCGGAT